>CM056587.1:5393166-5728166 GCA_029721435.1 Gymnothorax reevesii | reverse complement strand
GACAAGTCTGAACTTTATTGAACATTTATTTAATTAACATGAATGTGGTCATCATTTTGATTTAAAAAAAAATGTTTTATTCAAATTAGGTGTTGCAAAATGATTACATCCCACAACAAATTCTTCAAAATCTTATATTTTGTATGGTCTCCTTGATTTTTAAGGACAGCACCAGCTCTTCTAGACGTCGAATGAACAAGATGGCGGCATACTGCTACATCTATCTTTCTCTGTTCCTGGAGAAGGAACTCTTTCAGATCCTGGATGCTGGATTGAGCGTGACGCTCAACTTCTCTTTTCAAAACTCCCCACAAGTGTCCTGTTGGGTTGAGGTCCGGTGACATGCTTTGCCACTGAATCACTTTCACTCTGTTCTTCCTGAAATGAAACAGTGGCCTCAGATGTCTGTTTTGGGTCATTAGCATGTTGAAAAAGTGCCTGGTGACCAAGGGCATGGAATGATGGTAGCATCTTCTCTTCCAGTGTTTGCCAGTACATCTGTGAATTCATGATGCCGTCAATGAAATGCAGCTCCCTGACACATGCAGCACACAGGCACCCCCTCAGAAGCCACTACCATGTGGGTACTAGGCATTATTCATAGTACTTCTTGCCCTTGCAACACCATACAGTTTGGAACCCATCAGTGCCAAAAAGAATCATTTTTGTCTCATCTCTCTGTAGAATAGATTCCCTATAGTCTTTGCCTTTGTCATCATGGGTCCCGACAAATGCTAGATGGGCTTTTTTGTGCACAAGCTTCCACAGTGGCTTCCTTTGTGGACGACGCTCATGCTTGTCAGTCCTCTGCCGTTTGTCAAATTGTGTGACAGAAAACCATCCCTCCAGTTTAACTTTCTAATGCTTTAGCTAACCGTGATGAACTTGCACACCGATTTTCTTCAACTCCTCTTATCACAAAACGCTAATGTCGAGATGTTAACTGTCATGGACGGCCTGGACGTCTCAGCTAGTTTCCCACAAGTCCATCGTTCTTGAATTTTTGGATCACTTTTGCTACTGTGTTCTGACTTACTAGCAACACTTTACTAATTTTCTTGTAACTTTGACCTTTTTCTGTAAAGGAATTATTTACTTTCTCAAGTCTTGTGGTATATCTCTTGCTTGTGTTGCCATTTTTGTCAGCATTGAATGGCACTGATGCCATCAGTCAGCACTGATGTTCACTCAAATTTAAAATTTTTTTTGTCCTCGTAATTATTTATGGTCTATCATTTGCATACATTTTTCAAAGTGACTGAGAAATTATGGAAACAATTGACTTCCTTACACACACCACAAATCCTGACTTTCATGAGCAATAGAACAAGTTGCACTGAGCAGCACATGGTAAACATTAATATGTTATAAATAGAATTTTCTGAAGGCATTTTTATTCTCGAAGAGCCACAGAGACATCTGATTAGAGACTTACTGGTGAACAACACTGAAAAGGGCTCTCCTCAGACTGAAAGCCCTTCTGTTTGTTCTTCTGGCTGATTTGAAGCACTTTGAAATGACGTCTCGGGTGGCAATGAGTGTTTAATGATTTGAAGGTGGAAAGGGTGCCGTAAATCGGCATAACGGTGGCATTATCTGTGCAAAACTCAGGGTGAAAAAGAGTTTACTGTGCGGGGGATGGGACTCATGTGCATGTTGTGCCAGTATGTTGGTGTTCAAGGGTTTCAATTCAATTATCAGTACTGATCGCATCTTTAGCATTTAGGTGGACAAATAAGATTATTGTCTTCCATGTGTTCTTTAGGCTCATTTATGCACACCATGAAATACTTGTAGGGATATGCACTGAGGCTTCTGTCTGTACTCCGTGTTCATTTTGTCTGTATCTCTGCAAATTTACAAAATGTTTACGGACACTGGCAAAACAGAGCTGTACCACCGGAAAACATGGGTTTAGGGTGGCAATAGATTAATATTACTGCACATTATTGATACCTCCTCCTCCGTTGTCATGTTAGTTGTCGAAATCTTTTGACTGCAGCGCTTTCAATTGGATGTTTTTATTTACATTGATGCCAATGTAATGGACTCCTGGAAGCATGTGGGCAGTGACGGTTACATCGTTGAAACAGTCATGTTTATTTTTATCCCCCGCTGCTCGATTAGCGCAAAGCGGGGGATATAGTATTGGGCTCCGTCCGTCCATCCGTACGTCCGTATGGACACATAAAATTGAGGCGGCGGGGGATATTGCCATGTTACTGGCAGACACTTATTTTATGGAAAGAGAGCATAAGTGGGCAGTAGAATCAGAAGCTCTTGAGTGTCTGCCTGCTTTCTGAGTTGGCTGTCCTATTGCACAGACTATGGTAGCCTCTAATTAGTAACTTAAGAGTCAGTAACCTGTTTGTTTGTTAAATGGAAAGCAGTGCTGCAATTATGGTAAAATCTTTGGCGTAATCTGTGCTAACATAAGGAGTGGTGCCGTAACAGTTCCTGCTCTCAGCTAAAGCACAATCTGTCCTCAACACTCTGACCAGACTGCTTTCAGAAGCCAGCTGAACTTCCCGTTTTTATTTTTGTTATCGTAGCATATTCATACAAAATGCCCCCAACTTAATTTGTTGACTCAGACCCCATCAATGTCAAGCGTGGCATTTCAAATCAATTAATAACACTCATCAGAATTGCATAAACGGCATCAATGTAGAGCACAGTATTGCGACATAAACGCCGTCAATGTAGTGCACAGTATTGCAATCAGTTAATGACTCCCATCACAATTACACAGGGGCCATCAATGTAGAGCAGAGTATTGATTTAGATTAATGACACCTGACAAAATTACACAAACACCGTCAGTGTAGCTCACAGTATTGCGATCAATTAATAACACTTATGAAAATTACGTAAACGCCATCAGTGTAGAGCTCAGTATTGCAACCAATTAATGACACCCATGAAAGACAAAAGAAATATAATTTTTGTAAACGTGAAAATCTGCCGTGTCCTGTACCCCAAAAAGACACTGGACTTTACTCTTCGATGAACAAGGCAGAACTGAGTGACTGGAAGAATGTTTTCTCTCTTTCTGCTCTTGAAGGCCATGTGAAACAGGACACTGGCGAGTCAGCTAGCTTTCGCACTATATTGCCGACATTGTTGTCGGCTATAACCTTTTCACAAGAATGAATCGGCACCGGGGGTTTGTTTTTGTTAGCTGGCTAAAGACAATAACGAATAATTTATCTTTTCAGAGCAATTTTTTAAGGTAAAACATGTCCCCTATCTGTAACCATTATTTACTCTCCTTCTCTTGATTGGTACAGATCATGCCAAGCTGGCCAATGAGATTGTTGAGTCAAATTTGGAGGCTCTATGTTTTATATCAGCAGCTTATTGAAGAAGGTAAACACTCAATTTTGTCTTGTGGTTAAACAGACACTGTCCTCGAATTATATTGGTCATTGTATGGTGTACGCCCTAAAGGACCGAATAGACGGCCCCTGGGTACTGGTATGTTCCGACAATCATTTCCTCCAGGGCACAGTGGGTAGATCTTTGCTCAACAGAGATCACAAAAGATCAGATATTGTACTCTTGTGCATGCTGCTGTGAAAAGCCCCCTTTGAAAGTTTTTTCTACATGTCCTTTCACAGGAAGTGGGTTTTGTCACTGGCAAACTTTCAGCTGTTTCCTTCCTTCTTGAAGACAACACATCTGTAGATTGTTGAATTGATCGATAATGTGCATTCTATTCTGAAGCTGCTCGTTGTCTGTTTCGGCTGGTGCTACCCTGAATGTATTTTTCTCTGATTCTCCACTTCAATATATTGTATTTGGAAAAGGAAAGCTTGCTTTGGGTTTGCCTACTAAGTACCTAAAAATATAAAGGGTGTGCCTTAGTCGCAATCTGTTTTTCGCGCTCATAGTCGAACACGCGAGGGTTTGGTGTGAAAGGGACGTGAGTGATATTTTGGGACAAAATTAATATTGCATATCACACTTGCCATCCTTGAATTGAAGTTATTAAATGGCAAAAACCTAAAGACTCATCCTGCAAATCTTGCTGTTGGTGTGAAAAAAAAAGAAATGCTCCTAGTCACATGTCAACTAAATAATCATTGTTTGAGGTGGCTTATCATGCAAGAACAAAAATGTTTTTGGATTCGACAATTCAAATTTTTGTTTCGGCTTTTCTATAAGATCTACATCCTCACTGTATCCTTTCACTGTTCTGTTTGATTTGGTATTGACCCATGTCGAGGACCCATTTGATGTTACCTGAGCCCTTCTGTAGAGACCTTGTCCATTCCCTGTAAATACCATCATACTGAAGTTGGGTTCAGACTTATTGTGCTGTTCCACTGCATGTTACGGCTCTACTGTACTCGACTCCACTGTTTTTTTATGCATTTCCATTGTGGATTGTACTCCATAGCTGGTACTTTTTTTAGTACCACCTCGCATGAGGTCCCAAGTGAGCTAAGATGATTCTAAAATGTGAGGTCAATGCACAGCACCCCACAGATTGTCGGAGTGGAAACGTCTTTCGTGCGAAACTGGACAAGCCGATACAATACATCACATAATCAACATTATGGTGAAATGGGGTGATTTTCGCTACAACGCAATCTAAAATGTAAACATTAAGATGTGACTCCCAAAGGTAAATGCGTACCCAAGCCAACAGCTTTTTTGTGAGGTAATTTCACAGAAAATAAATGTTTTGGGGTCACTTAACGAGATACTACTTTCAAACAAGACAATTATATTATCATAATCTTACAAATAAAGGGAGCTGCAAACACTAACACCAGTAGCACCTGAAATCCAAGAAAGTGAACCTTTTTCTGAGAAATTCCTACAAACATGGAATACACCAAGGTTTACTAAAGATTTGAGGCCAACTCTGTAAACATCTGAAAAATTTTACCAAGGTATCCCAAAGCCTGTCCGGTTTACTGAAGTTTGGACAACACCTCAGTAAACCTCGGTTAAATTTTCCTGAGACACAGTGAGGATTGTCTGGCCCACTGAAGTTCAGAGAGCAAATCGGTTTTCCTTGGGAAAATTTCACCGAGGTTGACTGAAGTTTGTCTGCTAGACCTATATTCACACCAGAACAAAGGGGAGGTGTGAAGACAGTCAAAACACATGCCTCATTAAAGACCTCCCACCACTACTGCAGTCCAAACACCAAGTAATCATGCTAATCACCAGTACTGCCTGTTTGACGAGGCAGTGTAATTAAGCCAGATGCTAGGTGCAGTCTGGATGAAGTACAGGCTTACAGTACTGACCATTCCAAAGTTTCCTCAAAATTAGGCGAAGATTCATGTTTTTTCATACATCTTAAAAATTTTTGGTGGCCAAAAAAAATTTTCAGATAGTTTTCCATTAAAAATTTGGTTGCCGAAAAAAAATCAGGAAAATTCGCAGAACGAATTATCACTGAAAATTTGACGAATTTTGGATTGGGGAACTTTGGAATGGCCAGTACTGTCAGCCACTAACTTGCCTACTTAGTTTCTTTCTTACTTACTTTCTTACTTTTGTAGTAACTTTCTAATTTATTTACTAGCTTACTTGCTTATTCAGTTACTGACTTATTTACGAAGTTGCAAACTTCATCACTTAGTCACTCACTCACTTACTGTGTTTACCATTCACCCTCTCACTCACTTGTTCTGAAGGTTTCTAGCATTACAGCGTAGCCTGCAGATGTTTTCCTCGATGTGTGTGTGTGGAATCTCTCATGCTCGTGTTGCCTGTAGCCCCACAGTGATGGGATGTGTGAGGCAGCGCTGCTTTCTTCCTCACGTTGGGGTCAGTTAATTAACAATGGCGTACAAGTGACAACGACCTGATAAATGAGATGTCGTTTGTGGACCGCATGCCTGTGTGGGGGACTGTGTGCTTTCACACAAGTATATGCACACACACACACACATACACACACATTAGTGTGGCTGATGTGAAGACAGGCCTGTACTACGCGTTGATTGGCCGTAGAGGCCCCTCGGTTGTCAGTAGCAGAGAGGTGTTGACCGAGTGCAGCTTGTGTCGGACGCTCTGAATCCTCTGCTGTGTGACAGTGTCTCAGGCTGAGGACCGTACTGGTATAACGGTGTCATCTCCTGTTGTGTCCTCCAGGTACTGGAGGAGATTTCCTGTTACCCTGAGAACAACGAAGCGAAAGAACTTCGGCGCATTCTCACGCAACCCCATTTTATGGTGAGAAACAAATTGCCAGAAAATAATTTTATAACTATTTTCTTGACAAAGCATTTGGTAGCAAGTTATTCATATTTGAAGCTTGCTTGTGCTCCTGTGTATGTGAACTGATTAAGAGGACGTGTGTGTGTGTGTGTGTGTGTGTGTGTGTGTGTGTGTCTGCATCTCTGTGTGTGTCTGAGGTTTAAACACTCTTTTTTTTTTGTGTCTGTATGAGTAAGTGAATTGTGTGGGAAGACTGTGTGAGTTAGTGAAAAAAATGAGTCAGTGTGACAAATTTTGCAGTCTTAAAAATTCCTCTTCGAGTCTGTTATTTTGTTATTTGTATTTGGATGCTTTGCTTTTGAATATGAATAATTTTGGGTGGTTGGTTATATTTTCCTTTTTTTTTGTTTTTAATATTTTCTTCCTGATCATATACAGTCAGTGCATTTAAGTGTAAATCTTACCATCTTCATCTGTGTGCTCATTGCCTGATAAAGACGGCTTCGGCATTTTTTGTGGAGATTTAAGGATATACTGCCATGTGTTCACATCCAAATATTTTGTTCGGACATCTTGAGTGAAAGGTCATCCCGATCTGTTTCTGTCACCCCTCCGAAGGGGGAGGATGAAGGTATTTTAATCGAGTCGGTTTCTTAGTTCCTTTGTTAGTTGGCACGATTGCACAAAAAGAATTGCCTCGATTTACACCAAATTTGAGAAGTCGGGCACTGACCTAGAATAGGGCTCATTGAATTTTGGAATAAATTGGGTCAAGGTCAAAGTGATAGAAAAGATCAAAATCATATATAAGTTTAACTCCGTCAAATATGGTGTGATTTACTTTAAACCAACGCCAAAATTTTCCTTTTCCAATTTGTAAGACATAATCCTATCCATTGCTATCGTGCAAGGTTTCAAAGTTTAGTAAGGGTAAAAGTTCTGGGGGGTCCAGGTCATTGATCAGAATCACAGATTGCCCAATATATCTCAAAAATCACTGCGGATAGGGGTTTGGTTACTATTAAACAGCTCTGTAAAATTGACATCCACTTGAATTCCTGGACCCAGGGTTTCCCTGCAGAATGTTTCCTAAACCATCGTGCTCGTCATTTTCCCGCTGAGCATCCTGCTACCATCTCTTACCCAGGTAAATGCTGCACAAGCACCAGAACAATGGACGTGAGGTAAAAGAAAATGGGACTCGTTGGACCAAACAACTTTCTTTGATCACTCCAAAGTCCAGTTCCAATGCCCCTAAGCCCATTGTTGGCGCTTTCAGCGGTAGATCGAAGTTAGAATGGGAGCTTGGACTGGTTTGCGGCTACGAGGCGCTGCGGGGCAATGCACTTTGTGTTTTGACACACAGAAGTATCATTAAAATTCTCTGTTACTGGTGCCACAGTTGCCCTTTTGCTGGTTCAGATCAGACAGGACAGGCTTTGTTACCTTTGTGTATTGATGAGTCTTGGGTGCTCAACACCCAGTTGACAGTTCCTGGATCGTCCCTCTTTGCTCTGACGCCTTCCTCTGGCCAAAGTCAAAGTCTCCCGCATGCAGACTCCGAGAATGGACCATTCACGTCCTGTCTGCAGACCTTGACATGCACTGTTGTGATGCAGCAATCAATGTTACGGCTTCATCTGTGAGAGGCTTTCATGTTTTGACTTATTGTTGTATATGTGTGTGGGTCGGTTGGGTCAAATATACTGGGTTGTGGGGGGGTAAGGAGATTACAGTTGGAGCAAAGACGGGTCTTCGAGGAGATGTTTACGGAATTGGAAAAATGGAAAGAAAGGCAAAATGCGGAATTGATAGTCAGACTTTAGTGAGTGGAGAGGGCGGCACAGCAGAGAGAGAAGAATGAAGAAAGAGAGGCGGAATGGCAAGAGGAGTGGGGAGAGGCAGGTTGAGAGCGTGGCAAAATGGAGAGGGAAGAGGAATGGAGAGGGAAGAGGAATGGAGAGTTAGCCGCAGAGGGGAGAGACCGGTAGAATGGAGAAGAGTGAGCAGCAGACTGGGGAGGGAGCGGCAGGTTGGGGAGGGAGTGGCAGGGTGGAGAGGGCAGCAGAATGAAGAGGGTGATTGATTTTGTATAGTATGAGGGCTGAGGGGGGGGGGTGTTAAAGTCCTGCAGCCAAATATCCTGGTCAGCACATTGAAGTTGTTTGGATTTCTTCACCATAAGAGCTCTAATCTTGTTTCATCTCTTTGGGCCTTTATTCAGTTGGTTCCCTTTGTTTTTGCAGTGTAATCTCTGAACTGTACCATATGTGAGCTGAGGACAGAGTGAGGATCTTAGCCGAATGCCTTTTGTCAGAACGCTAATCTAAAATGCACAGGGTAGGTTGCACTTAAAAGTAGTCATACTTGAAAGTAGTTTTAAAGGACGAATGTCTCAGCACTCTGAGATTTTTCACAGGGGTTGCTTCAGAGCATCGTATTGTGATGTTTGTGATGATTATGAGAGGACTGGACCAGACAGCCCCGCTCCAAAGCACAACGGCACTGCTGGCACATCCAGCTGTGCGAACAGTCTGTCTGATGTATGCTCGCTGAGAGTCATTCATTGGCATCCACTGAGTTAATGCTTTGTGCTAATGATGATGTTCTTGGTAAGCAGCATGTAGCCTGG
The DNA here is from genome assembly GCA_029721435.1 of Gymnothorax reevesii. Taxonomy (NCBI): domain Eukaryota; kingdom Metazoa; phylum Chordata; class Actinopteri; order Anguilliformes; family Muraenidae; genus Gymnothorax; species Gymnothorax reevesii. Next base: position 5,719,351 of record CM056587.1, on the reverse strand, counting down.
GAGCCAGTTTTTTGAGGTGCACTTGTAGAACTTATATGTTTGCATGACTGGCTGCTGTGTGGCTTCCATTCCATAATTGACTGCTTGGTCTTTGACCCAGAAAGTATTCTTAAGGCAGCAGAGCATGATTGTTGGTACGTAGCTTCAGGCACGGTTATGGTGTGGTTACAGTTGACGTGACCATATTTGGGGTCAGGCAAATTTTGTCTGTTTTCTGCCGGGCTAGCCTGCCTTTCCGGTGGTGACTTGAACGGCCGTTTTTCCGTGTAGTTTGGGAGATACTCATGGCTCTGTGTTTTAGATCACACATGCATTCACCTACAGCCTGCAAAGAAGATTATCATACGATCTTTACAGAGCTGCTCACAACTGACCTGCTACTCCCTCATCTGTCTTTCTCCATCTGCATTTCTCGCTCTTGCTCTCTCACAGGCTCTGTCAGTTCAGTTTGCTTTCATGGCGTGAAGCAATTCAGCATTTTCTGTTTCCGGAGTGAACAACATTTTACAGTGAGCGTCTATGAAACAATGGAGTCCTTAAGTGTGAAGTCACGTTACCATGGCACTGAGAAACTCAGTTCCAAACAAAATCCAAAATTAATTGCCCGTGGGTCTTGTAGTCTGTGTTCAAAAGCTCATAACCTCTAATTGTCCGTTGTATACCTACAACAGACACCAAAAAGGACAAAAAAGGCCGAAAGGACATCAATGGATCATCAAGTCTTCTAGAATTGTAAAGGGAGAGATTCAAACGGGCTAAAATGGTGCTCGGTTTTGCCCAGACCTGTAGCCATAAGTCGAGAGGCAACACTTGTTCTTACACTGTTAGCATCTTATTGGGAAAACCATTTCTCAAGATTGCAGCACGTAAATTGTACTCGAACTAGCAAAGATGTCAACAATCGAACAGCGCTACGAAATATGCTTACTGCGTGCATAGTTTTTCACCTGTCCGTCCGTCCGTCCGTCCGTCTGTCTGTCTGTCCGCACTTTGCCATGGCTATAACTTTTGATCGGCTCATGATAGGACTTTGATACTTGGCATATGCATGCTTGTGACAAGGCATTCCAGATGGGGCCATGACTTTTTCATGACAAAAACTTTAACATGGGCCATAACTTTTCAGTAGCTAGTAATAGGCATTTGATACCTGGCATATGTACTCCTTAGGATAAGGCCTTTCTGATGAGGTAATGAATGTTGACCTTGTGACCTTGACCTTTAACCTTTGATTGACTCATGATAGGCCTTTAATGGTTAGCATGTGCATGTTATGTACGGGGGCATCAGTGTTTCACAAACACATCTTGTTCTTAAACACTATCTCATTAAAGAGAGTTCAGATTTCAACTTGAATGTATTCTCTATAAAGATCATTCAAAAGTATGAAATTATTTGAGTTTAGACTTTATTAAGATTTCATTTGATCTTAGTTGACTACAGTTTAATAGCAAACATTTCATTGAACTCACTGTGACTTAATAAACCTTGTGCTTCATGCTTGTGTTTACTTCTCCACGTAAAACGCCCTGCTGATAAGTAAACGCAACTGTGATCGGGCTAAAAGTGGTTTTCTCCTGTTTTGATTGATTTCTTTCCTTTTGGTGAATGGAATGAGGGTTTGTTCGGAACTGAAAATTTAAGCATCATGGTCGCCTGACGTCACCGCTCTATGACTCTATGTCAATAAAACTGTATAACCGTGTATAAAAACCACCCCTCTTACTGTCATCCAGTCCCTCTGTCCTGCTCTCTCTCATTCTCTCTCTCTCTCTCACACACACACTCACACACACACACGCATACACACACACATGTGCTCTGTCTCTGTTGGCCCTCTTCAGTAGAGGAGTCCTGTTGCCATGGTGAACCTCGATCCTTTTGCGTCTGTTCCATAAAGAGAGTGCGCACCTCTGTCTCTGTGACAGGGCTGAGCGATGTTCAGGAGAAGTCGTTTTGACCGTTTTTAATCCTACTTAATTTGGCATGTACACTAATCTGCCAGACCACCTGCCTAATATTGTCTGGATCTCCCCCCGCGCCACAAAATAGCCAAACTGTCAAACTGACATTCCTTTGAGTTCCTGGACCTAGGATTTCCAGGTAGAACATTTCCCAGAGCACACGACCTCCACCAGGCTGTCTTCTCCCCAGAGTGCCATCTGTTCCCCAGGCAAACTGTGCGCATGTATCCAGCCGATGCCCACAGGCCTCATGGGACCGAACAACATTCTTCAGTTCCCCCAAGGTCCAGTGTTGATGCTCACATGCCCATTTTGTAGGTGTTTTCTGTAGTTGACTTTGGTTAGAATGGGCACTCTGACCAGTTTACTGCAGTAAAGAGCTACACTCAGTAGGTTGCGAAGCATTGTGTGTTGCGACACATTCCTTAAGCAAGTTGCATTAAAATTTTTTGCAGCTTACGCCACAATAGCGTTTTTTCTATTCTGACTAGGCAGGATAGCCGCCTTTGCCCTTGTGCATTGACGAGGGTTGGCAGGCCAACACCCTGTTGCCAGTTAATAGTTTATCCGCCCTTAGACAGCAGTCGGCAGGCGCTCACCACTGCTGACTGGGAGCACCCCAGAAGACTTGCTGTTTCGATGATGCTCTGACCTTCTCGTCTGAACATAATAATTTGGTCCTTGTTGGAGTTGCTCACATCCCAGTTCTCCTGCATCCAACTCGTTGGCTGTGTCGACTTCCCCGTGTGGAGTCACTCACTGAATAGATGTAGGAGGCATAAGAAATGGTGGCGTGCGTGTGTATGTGTGGCGTGCACATGCATGCGTGTGCCTATATTAGAGTTTTGTGATGTGGCTTGAAATTCATATCACAATACAGTTCAAATTTGTAATAACAATGTATATCGCGGTAGTGCTGCACAATTTGGTAAAAATGTGTGATTGCGATTATAGTGGACCACATTGCAGTTCGCAATTGCGATTACGATTTAATCATTTTAAAAAAGGTATCTTGAGGCTACTTGCTTTGTTATCAAGGAAAATGCAGAGAATAATGATCATTCTGCACAGGAAATATCCCAATATTAATTCAACTCCAATAGAGTTTACTTGAGTCCATGATGGATGGGTTGGTCTTATATAAACTCTACTGGAGTTGAATTAACACTGGGACTTTTGCTGTGTGGAGTGTATATTTCTCAACTCAAAGATGAAAACATTAAGGCGCATAAAAAATACAAAACAAGTTTGTAGCACTGTTTTCAAAATAACATTTTCCAAAAAAATAAAGATATTTCTGCAAATGCAGTGGCACTATTGTAAACTTAGATGCCTTTCAGCAGGCATTTTTGTAAACCTATTGAATACTAATAAATGCAGAAACCTAAAAGTTTGTAAAGTTCTGTTATAAAAATAAAGGCATTTCTGCCAAGTACAAAAGCAGTGGCACCGTTGGGCTTCAGCGGCTTTCAGTTCTCCTTCTCTTTACTGAGCTGGGCTTCACTGGCCTGCAGTCTTTCTGCTTTTCTCTGTGCGTCTCTAGAGTTGATACAGATTGGTAGTGTTGCCGCGGGATGTGGCGATTTTAACTTCGCGAGTTTTACACAACATGTCTTTCTGCTCAACGTCGCCGTACGTCAAGTCGAAGTATCGCCATATGATACATATTGCGTTTGTTTTTCGCCACCGACTCACCCTCAGCCTAGACTTGCTCACGCTCAGACAGGGCTGCGTCTGAATTATTTTTTGCCGATAAAAGTTCCTTACTCTTAAAAAATTATCCGGAAATGACGGCAACCCTGATAAGTGCCTTCGAAGTCTTTAAATGTTAAGGAAAGGTGTTTCAGTGCTTCCGAATTTACCTCCTATAACATAGGATGCACAACATTTAAGTATCCTTTTCGAAAAGAACGGAGATCACGCCATTCCAAAATTCTGCGCAGCAGCAGTATTTAAAGTGGCGACCGTTCATCCGGCTATTCGTGTAAAGAAACGTATGTGATGGGCAGGGGACTCATGATCACGTTGCCTGCTTTAGTGCATTCAGATTTTCTAATTAGCATGGTTGTCCTCCTAAGCGGTAACAATTCCCTTTTACACCTTTCCTTAATCTTCAGACGTTTTCCACATGGGTTTAAGAAAAGTGGTTTGGAATTAGTGTATAGGACGTAATTTTTTGACTACTCGGACACAGCCCAAGATGGCTTGTGGGCGTAACATCAACAGACTCCATACAATTGAGAGGTAGTAATGTTCATTGACATGCAGATGTTTATTTAGATTAAATCGCAAATCGCAGACATTTATGCGGTTATGCAATCGCACAGCTTGACATTGCGATTGCAATTGCGATTAGATTAATCGTGCAGCATTGCATGCAGCGGGCTCTGAAATTACTGGCACCCCTGACTGGCAGTTCACAAACAACTAAAATAATATGAACAAGATAATTATTGTGCACCCTGCAATGGATTGGCAAGCTGCCCAGGGTGGGTCCCTGCCTTTGCCCGTAGTCAGCTGGGATAGGCTCCAGCTCGCCCCGTGATCCTAGTGAGGAATAAGCGGGTATAGAAAATGAATGAATGAAGATAATTATTGACAAACTGACAATAGCAACAGGTGTGAAATACCTTACTTTATTATTATTATTATATTATTATTGTATCCCCTGACGGAGTATCCGGGGGCACTCTTGATTTGTGGTCGTCGCGCGTCCACATGTGCGTCCGTAGAGATTTTATTGTGAACGCTCCACAGGCTGCAATTCTTATCCGATCCTTTTGATATTTCACATGCTCGTTGATACTGGTTGGAGGATGAAGCCTATCGATTTTGGCTGAGTTTCGTCGTGCGTTGTTCGGAATATTCCCAAAAAACAAACAAAAATTTTCACATTGGAAAGAATCAGAGTTGGGTTTTCATAGCTGGAGTGGGTGGTGTCGCACTTAGAGTGGGAGCTGGGAGCAGAGAGGCTGAAAAAAATACTTTTCATATCGCTGTAACTTCCACAAATTTATATCCCTCCTCATGAAATTTCACAAAAACATCGAAAAATGAGTTGTTGTCACAGCAGTATACTTTTTGTAGCACAGACGTACATAGTTTTGGGTCAGGGAACAGTCAAAGGACATGACGCACATCAAATTTCTCTCTTTTCCATTCAAAAATCACCCAAAAATTTTTGGGAGAACAGCAAACAGAGTTTTTAGATCGCTGTAATTGCAACGTTATATCACTCAGAGAAATAAACAGACATCCGCATACTCGGCAAAGTCTCGTGCCTTGTGTGATTGGTTACATTTGTGACAGGATGATTGTTTTTTGCGTAAGAAGCAGGAGTTTGAGATGTGCGCGAGCAAGGATTTCCTTGACTGAGTGACTCAGCGATCCTTTGTGCATGGGGAACCAGTCCTGTGATTGGCCCTCTGTGATTGGCTGATTTGATATGTAACAGTGTAGCTCAGTTTCCATTGATATGATTTGGTTAGTTAAGGGCCGTGTTCGAAATGTACACTTGCCCACTATGTAGGGCATTATGTTGTGAATGTTCTGCATTGAAAACAATATAAAGACAGTGATTGAGTGTGCATTCCGTCTGTCATTAGCATCTGTTTGCTGGCGTTATCATTAGGATAAGCTAAACCTCCAAGGAATATTCGCATAGATATCTTTAAGGTTCTCTGTCCACCAGTCGCCACTGCTAGCGACAGGAACTCTATTCCCCGTAGCTCTCTGCATAGCGCATGAGTAAACTCTTTGTATTTAGTCTGTACATTTTGTGAAATAAATATTTGAAAAACAACTCGCTTCTGCATTATCGCTAGGAAACTGGCTTCACTTACCATCACTGAAACATGTCTTCATGTGTTGTTTTAGGCAGCTTGACAATTATACTGTGCGTTGCCTCACCTTTCAAACAAGGTTGCATTTGTTCACCGAAGCTGCTGCATTTATGAAATGAGTTTGTTTGTCGGTGACCCTGTTCGTAGCGAAATTAGAAGCAACCGGGTTGTGTCCAATTCTATTCCTGTAATTCTCCTTGAGAAAGTTATTGTGCTGCCCCAATTAAAGAAAATTGCTCGGAAAATAACTTTACGGGTGCTGATGAAGCATTTTGTTCTAAGGAAAGGTATCAGATGAGATGACGCATCGTAAAGCGATAAATTCTAATACTCTGCTATCTCCTGCAATTTGTGCATTTGCTACATATTTTGCCTTCAATTTCAAAGTGAAATGTTTCATGAAGCCTGAATATAAATACTCTGTGCCTTTTACATAGCTATATCATTCCTTTGCATTTTTAGGTGGTACGTTATTTAATGTGCAACCGAATCGGCTATCCACCAGCTGCTATCCAATGCATCAGGAGAATGTCAAACAGAAATTACAATTAAACACTCACAGACTTTAGTGCCATAATGTGGTGACAGTAGTGCGTGTCCCCTGATTTAAACACGTAAGTTTTTAACAAAATCAGTGGAATAAAGGTAAACTTGATATAACGTAGCATGCCGTCTTAGCAGTAACATGCTGCGTCGCAACGACAAGCAAGTACCACGGAGGCGGTACTGTCCTCTAATGGAAAAGCAACCACAAAAAACTACCCGCTGCCGAGTAGAGCAGAGTAGAGCCGGTACCATGTAGTGGAAAAGCGCCATTAGTGCTTAATGCAGCCCCCTGGCAAGGATAACAGCATGGAGCCATTTCCTGTAATTACCGACAAGGTTAAGGCACACATAGTAACAAATGTTAGATTTTTCACCAACAGAGGTTTTGTGCTTATAAGCAATCTACTTTCAATGTTATGCCGTCAGTCCACAATCGTGCATGACAAGCCCCTGTGCTTCGCTTAACATTACACTATCGTTAGCTCCAATCTAACTAGCCAGTAATGTCAACTGCGTAATTTCCCGCCCTGTAAGGCCAGCTAGCCCTCTTCGTATATAGGTCGGTAAATTGTCTAGTAGTCGTTTGAAATGGAACCCAGTCTTTTTTGTTTGAGTCTTCGACAAAAACACCGGGCGGTACGGTGGAAAACAGCCATCCGTAAACCGCCAGCCACCGGCCTTTATGGAGAACCCTGCATAATTTAGTCAGTCTAAATATCCCGAGTTCATTAAATTTATGGATGATGTACAGATATGACATTCTCAATCTGTCTCGTAAATGCCTTAATCGTATAATTAATAAACCTAAAATAAAAAGTCCCCAGGCGGCAGTTTTCAGATTCATTTTGGAGGTGTGGCTTTCTTTCTTTTTTTTATTATCATGCACTGTTTCCAAACACCATGTGATGTCACAATGATGTCTCCCATTTTCCATTAGCATACCATTTCGAGCCCTCATGTACTGAAGCACTCAACTATGGTTGTGCTTACGGGTATTTTCAGTTCAGTCTGTGAGGGTTCAGGACTTCTGTCTTTTGGGTGGAGACTGGGATTTAGCCATAAACTCCACTGAGAGAGTCATGAGTTAGCGCTGTGCTCTCTGTGGGCCCCAGGCCTTATTGCAGACCCATGACGTCGTGGCACACGAGGTTTACAGTGACGAGGCTCTGAGAGTCACTCCCCCGCCCACCTCGCCCTACCTGAACGGGGACTCGCCAGAGAGCGCCAACGGTGAGATGGACCTGGAGAATGTGACACGCGTACGACTGGTGCAGTTTCAGAAGAACACAGACGAGCCGATGGTGAGATTTGACCTGTTCAGTTTTTCACTTTTTCACTTCCTCTATCAATAGCATTAACTCACTCACTTACTCTCTCACTCACTCATTGGCACACTCACACTCACTCAATCTCACTCTTAGCCACTGTTATGCACTCTCCTACTCAAAAATACTCACTCTGTCACTCACACTCACTAACTCACTTGCTTACACGCTTTCTCACTAACTCACTCACCTGCTCAAAATCACCAATTCTCACACCCTGCCACTCACTTGCAAGCTCCCTCACACACTGACCCACTGACTCACTCACACACACACACACACACACACACACACACACACTCATTATCACTCACTGTCATTCACTCTCCTACTCAAAAGCACACATTCACTCACTCATAAACACTGTCATGCTTTTTCTTAGTCAAACACTCTCATTTGCACGCACTCATTCTCACAATGTCAGGCACATAGATTATTCAGGTGTTGGCCTATAGTGCCTGGATACATACATGCTTGCATGAGTGTGTGTGTGCCTGTGTGTGTTGATGCATACATGTACACAATCCACATCCACCTTGCTCTGCTCTCCCTAGGGTATCACTTTGAAGATGAACGATCTGAACCACTGCATCGTGGCCCGAATCATGCACGGGGGCATGATCCACAGACAAGGTATGGCCCCTCACCCCACCCACTCCCTGTGCCCCACCGGGATGGTGCCCTGCACCCTGCTCCCTTCACACGCCCCCTGGAAATGGTACCCTTCATACAGCCTCTGGAGATAGTGGCCTTTGCACGGCCCCTGGAGATAGTGCCCTTCAGATGGCCCCTGGAGATAGTGCCCTTCGCCCTGCTGCTTGGAGATAGTGCCCAGTGTGTGGCCCTGACCAATAGCACCCTTCACGTGGCTGACCACTGAACTCCATCTTACGCGCTTCGCACAGACATGTGAGACTAGGCACATACGTGTCAAACGCGTTCATTTACACATGAAACCAATTGACACTGAGGCTGTAACGGCTGTGTGCACGCATGTGTTGCTCACGTAGAGGTCGTCTAATGGTACTTGCGCTCAGACCCCTCGCCTCATGATCAGTTTGGGTTGCTCTCTGGAATCTGTCACATACAGGCTATAACTAGAGGTGGCGCTCTTGAACTGTCATAGTCACTCGTGGCTGCCCTAAATGGGGTCGGCCCGTGACAGTGCTTATTTTCCATTCTCAGACAGACAGCCGACTGATTGTTGGACTGTGACAGTGCAGATGACTCGCCCCCTCTCGGCGGCTGAGTCCTGCTCGTAACATGCCAATGGCTCTCTTTCTCTCTCCTTTGTCATAAGCCGTTCCCTTTTCTTGATAACGTGGAATTTTTCGTTTTATTTTTTGGCTTTATGAAGGCTATTGACAGCACCCAAAGGAACAAGTCAAACGTCACCAGACGCATCACAAACAGCTCAATGTTTGTTTTTCCTGAAGTGCTCGGCGCGTTCACTCGGCGCATGGCGCGCGTCAGCATTACAATACCTCACGCTTTCCTTCATTTCCACCTGTATCTCTCTGGGAGAGCTACAAAAATAGATTGATTCTTCACTTTGCTGCAAATGCAGTACATACCTCACCGTTGCGTTTTTAATAGTGCCTAGTATAAATAGACTTTCATCCAGTGACATCATTTGAGTATTTGCATTTGCTGGTGATATTTGTGTGCAGTGCTCAAACTGTTGTCTGTTTTTTCCTCTGAACTACGTGAACTGTTAATGCTTGCATCTTTGTGTCCTCTTCTGTTATATTACTTGGTGACCTCAATATACTTGTTGATAACAATTGTGTATCAGCTAATGATCTCTCGTTTGCAAACGAATGTTTTTGTCTTAAGCTACATGTTACTTTCCCCACAGATCAATATGGTCATGCACATGACCCGATTTGTTCTGTTGGCTTATATGATTTTTCCATCCTTGGATCTAAGTTGGGTACTTCATATCATTATCTAATTATTCGGTATTTTCATATCACTACTAATTGAATTTAGGTTCAGTTTAGTTACAGTTTCCCCTGACTTAAACTACAAAATATTTCACTGTTACATCAGATTTTTCCATTCAGGCTTTTTTTCTTGGGCGACCTCTATTTATAACCTATATGCTTCTGATTAGTGACATCATCAGTTGAATTGACCTCAGATTTTATAATTATGCAGACGACATTCAGATTCCAGTTCCACTCATCTCAATTATAACTCATATTTGTGATAAAACTCTGGATGTGCACCAACTTTCTCAAGCTTAACATGGATGAAACTGTTGTTAGTTGGTTCAAAAACACTTGTCAACAAACTCTCAGATATCTGTTTGTCCATTGGTGGAGCCCCAATCAAACCTTTGCAAGCTGCCCGCAACTTGGGTGTCATTTTGGATACATCACCTATCATCCAACGATCATATCTATCCTCTGGTCTTATGTGCCTTTTTTATTTTCGCAACATTGAACGCCCTCGCCACATCCTCTCCCCACATCCTCCTACCACTGTTACAATGTATTTTGAGTCAACCCTCTAAAATTCTCCCTGAATTACAGTATGTTCAAAAATTTGCTTCTTGAGTACCGACTCAGACCATTTACCATAGCTACATCATCCCAATACTGTATGAATTGCATTAGCTTCCTGTATCCTCCGGAATTAATTACTTCTCGTAATATTCAAACTCCTCCATAACCTTTCCCCTCGATCTCTCACTGACGTTGTAAGATAGGGCTCTTTCCCTGTTGGTTCTCTTCTTGTTTCCGGTTCACTTGTTTTCGGCTCTCCGGCATGGGTGGCAGAGCATTCTGTGTCTCAGTTCCCAAGGTTTTGAATCCATCAACTCCTCAATTTCTGCAATCAAATCACATCTTGAAGTTGAAACCCTCTTCTTCTGACAGTACTGACACTACTTCCTCTCCCTCTTAAATATCATTGATATCACTTTATTGTCTTTATTGGACTGGACATGCATCTAATAAAGGCCTACAAATGACGTGCCTAAAGGTGACCTTGGCCTATTTTTTCAAGTTCACTGGCCTCAAAATATCACCAAAAACTTCGACAATTTGCTTTACATTTTCAGTTACAGGCTCCTAATTAGCTCTCGTCGCCTGAGTGGTGCGGGAGCTATGGTGTCAGGCTCCATTCGTGCGTGCTTCAGCCATGCGTACGTCCGTCAACAAAAACTTTGACATTTTTTTTTTATCTTAACGGCGGGAGCTTCTGGGGCCGCCGGTGCCCTATATTTATTATTATTGTTATTATTATTATTATTATTATGCTTCCAAGCCTGAGGGAGCTGGGAGCGCTCTGAGTGCAAGTGGCACTGGGGACTTATTTGTAATCACTCAGATTTTTATTATGTTTTTCTTACTATTCTTCTGTTGGTAAAAGTAGTTCTGCAGCCTAACGTTATGCAAGGAGAAGTTTCAGGAAATGTACAGAATGGTGTAAAAACTTCATACACCAAAAATTACACATGTCCACCTGGTGTTGGCGCTACAATAAGCACTTTAACATTTTTACTTATATCTCGGCAGGTGAATGGGCCAGCAGAAAAATTCATTTTTTCTCTCTTGATTCCTTGAAAGGTCCTGAATCTACTACATCCATTGCAAGTATTTTCATTTTGCAAATGTTTCCTCCTATTTTGGCAAAATTGAAAGTGGCATGTAAAACACACTAGGTAGAGGCCGTGCAGCCAATTGTCGTGAGACTCGATGGACACCATCTACAGACCAACCAGACATATAGTTATCAAAGGAATTTTGATATTTCAATCCATGTTGAAAATATACATTTTTAAAACTGCATCATTGAATTCAATTTCACCTAAAGGCTCGCAGTTGCCTTAAGCGACTGTAATCAAACTTGATGCAAGTGCTCACATGCCAATTCTGAGCTTTGCCACATAGTATCGGGTGATTTTGCCTCTAGTGGGTGTAGCAAACCCAAAGGGGTCATATATCCTAATCTGCAGTATGGATTCGTACAAAATTTGGTATGCATGGTCTAGGTACAGGGCTTAGTTGATTAATAAAATCTGGTAATGATTAATCAAAGTGGGTGTGCCTTTTAAAACAAAATATACTTTTTTGCATATTTCTCCTCTCAAATTTTCAAAATTTGCAGAATTAATGACTATCAGTATCTCCATAAGTCTTCATTCAAATGCTGCCAAAGTTGAGACCAACATTTTCTGCATGGTACAATTAATGTTTACCGAATTGTGTTCAGGTTGGTTTAACAGTGATTCTGTACCAATATTCAATACGTAACAGTATTGTCTTCTGAATGAGCAGTTTTTATTTCGTATAATTTTCAAAAAAAATTCTCCAAAATATTTGGCAATTCTTGAAAGCATAGCAGATTGATGTGATATCTTTTCAGTTCTTACCCCTCAGCTCCTTGAATTTTGTATTCTGCATGATAACTTGAAAAAGCCTTTTGCAATCTACGCCATTTTTTCTCTGTTGCTTGGTCTTGTGTGCTGACAGAGGCCTATCGATCTTGACGGCACTGAAATGTCCAGTACGGCCGCGACAGCCGCCATCTTGAAATGCACAGACATTTTAATAATTTATGTAGATTAGTACACTTTTATCTATTCTCTCTAGAAAAGAGTTCTGCCTCTGATGTGAGGAGATTTTGACTCATTTCTAGATAAGTCCCTGCGGTGAGAAAATTTCAGTTATCCCATGGACAAATCTAGAAATGTGTCAAAATCATCTCACATCAGTGGCAGAATTTATTGCAGAACGAAGATACTATAAACAAGTGTTTCAAGTCTTGATTAAAGAAAAAAAAATTTTTTTTTTGTTTTTTTGCAGCCCATCTATATCAGGCATCACATCCCCTTTTCTCTCAGTTCTACCACCATTTCTACTCCAGCCCTAACAATGCACACCTTGTTAAAAACTTTGAGACCTTTTTGAGCTGATAAGTAGCTGAACTGGCTGCGCTAAATCAGGGTTGGAGCGCAGACCAATGGGATGGCAGAGCTCCAGAAACGGGTTTGGTGACCCCCGATCTGCCCTGTCCACGGTCATGTTACTGTATGTGGAATGTACTCTGCCGCTGTGGTCTGCATGGCTATTGCAGCCTGCAGGTGAGATCTTTTCAGGAGCAGCCTGGATGTCTGTAGGATAATGCTGCCCAGGTGTCATGCTACATGTTTGTGTTATTTAAATGGAGAATGTTCCTGATTTCACCGTCCGCCAGGAACTCTGCACGTCGGTGACGAAATCCGAGAAATCAATGGGATCAGCGTGGCGAACCAGACCGTGGAGCAGCTTCAGAAGATGCTGGTGAGAGAAGTGCTGCTGATCACTGATCATCCAGCCTCATCCAGTTTTCAGTTTGTTTTGCTGTGGGCTCTTTTTCACCACAAACTAAGCTGTTCTTCAGAAATGTTGAGCCATTATATTGCTGAAACTTCCTGTGTTATCTCAGGTCAAACTGCGCACACGTGGGCACACACACACACACACACACACACACACACACACACACACAAACACACTATGCCATTCAATACGACTCAAAACTTGTGCGCAACTATCAACTGAACGTGTCACACGCGCTCGCTATGACGCCGGTGCAGCAGAGCGGCTGCTGATGTGTAATGTAGTTTCCTCACTCACTTATAATGGTCCCCTGTTCACCCCCGATGACTGCTGCACGCCTTATGCGTTTTTTTTGCGAACGCACGCATGAAGACAATTGAACATTTTTGTAACAATCGAACAGACTATAAAGTGTTTTGTATAACAAATGCTGCATTGCCATCTATTGAATATTAAATTCTTTCCTGTAAAAGTGATCGATTTGCTAGCTCCACATAAGCAACGGTTCACACAGACGGAACAGTCTGTAAAACCTGTACTTTGTTCATGAAATAACCGGAGCTGTGTCTAACTCTCGCAGGCTATCCATAATGCACCCATTTTCCGAGAGGAAAAGCTGGTCATTCCGAAGCAATAAGTAAACCATTACCATGGGCAATTTCCGAAAAGGCCGTTTAGCTTTGAGCTTTCGCCCCTTCGTCATTTACCAGCCAGGAAGCTGTTCGTTTCTCCACGCTAACGCACATGAACCAGCAGGTCCTAATACACACTGAAGCAGTCCATAAGCTGTTGGTCCACTTTTACCTGCCCCTCACTGTCCATGTTTCCCTCTAAACTCAGACCCACTGGATTTCTACGGTCTCCGGTCTACACTTGGGCATGTCAAGTCGTTCTACAAATGTGTCTGTATGGGGTGGATTCTAGCTTCCCCTGCATCCCAGCTAGGAGTAGAAAAACCGCTGTACTTAACAACTTTTGCTGTAGCAAACTGTAGCCGATAACACATTCGTGCTTGAGCTGCCAGACTTTCGCACTGCGTCCGCCATTTTTGCCGTTCCGTTTATTAGAACAAGTTAATTTCATTAGATCTATACACATGTACTGCGTTAGATTGCAGAATATGCCCGTCGATTCCTTCGGGAGTTTCCAGTTTCACTCCTCACCAGGAAAACTGCATTCTGCTGCCTCGTCCCGCCTAGATCCGCCCTCCACAGAGCTGGCCAGTCAGAAGAAAGTGGGCACACAGGGAGTGGGGGCCATAGCAGAAGAGCCACTCCAGTGAGTCGTTACAGGCAGAGACTACTATAGACTACAAATGGGGTTTTTTGAGGAGGGCAGTACGAGCAAAATAAGTACCCTTTTTTTACTTTGCACGATCAGGAGTACTCTAGGGGAGTCAAAGGCCAAAATATAAACTTGGAAAAATAGCATATTAGGTCCCCTTTAACCTCCAAACCCTCAAAAATAACCTAATTTTTCTACAACTTTAGTTTCTCACCAAACCATAAGCTCAGACCTGATTGTAATAACCTTACAGCTCAACCTAGTCCGAACCATAAGCGCTAATTGTTACCCTCAACCTAAACCTAGCCCTTGGCCCAGAATTAAGCCTTTTCCTCCTGAGGATCTATCATAAACCTCTTATTTCTTCAGGTTTCATTATACTCATGGGGTCTTTAAGTCCCCACAGGCATCTTTAAGTCCCGATAAGAGTAGAAAAGCTTGCACACACAGACCCACACTCTCACACACACACCACTCAAAAACACACGTGCACTCCCTTCTCATGCAGTTGGGACCTCTTGGCTCAAAGTATCAACAGTTGCTTGTTGGAACTGATTTGAGAATCATATTTCCTATTTCTTTTTTATGGGGATCAGTAGGGTGGATGTGGCAGTCCTGCCAAATGTTGTTTATTTAAAAAAAGAAGTTTCAATCATAATTGACTCCATAAAATTTTGTTCTGCTGCTAAAGGTACCGTATGCAAGTTTGTGGCCAAAACTTGTACTGCAATCACATTCAAAATACTTCAGAGCACAGTATCCCCTCCCCCTCTCCCCCAGACGAGAGGCTGCCAGCTAGGTTGCCGGATCCGGCAAGAACATCCACTACATGGAGCTACCATGGCTACGTGTCAATATCACCAATGATTTGCTCTCACTGGGTTGTGTTCAGTTCAGTTCAGAAAAGATCGAGATTAATGACTAACTTTGGCAATGGTCATATTGGTCAACTTCCTCGTCAATCTTCTGTGTGAATAGCCCTCTAAAGTCCATACTGTAATATACGTAAAGAATGAATGAGGACTCATTTGACCAATGCACTATCTCAAGTACATTTCATATTAATCCAAAAAGGTTCATACTGTCTGTCGTAACTAATTAGCTTTGACGTTCTTATTTTCAAACAGAAAAGGTTTTATCCTACCTTGACATGTTTCGACGGGATACTCCCGTCTTCTTTAGAAGAGTCACTGATGTTACGAGTGACATGTCTTATCAGCTGATGTTAGCGATGTTAACAATGACGAGTCAGGGTTTTTAATTTCTCTAACAATTTGTTACCTGGTCAATTCGATGACCCACCTGCATATGCACTGACATACCATGAACAAACATGCATAACATTATTCGACTGTAGAGAATATTTGAAATGTCCCTGCCTACATTAAATAGAATTAAGTCAGCCAAACTTAGCTGAATCTTACCTGTCCAGGAGAAAATGAGCAATTTTCACGTCAGTCTTCAAATTCTTCTCCGCTTACAGCCGTCCCCGTCTTTCAAAGGCATGTCCTATACAGATCCTTGTTTTGTTTCTGACTTTATCACGACGTATTTCGGAATCAATCGGAATTAATCTCATTAAAACCGTTTTAAATAAAAATAGTCAGCAATGCGAGAGTTCAAATTTGGACTGAAATGCTGCATTAGATGAGAAATGGTGTGCGTTTGTTCATTGTCCCTTGCCATTTTTAATTTTTGTTGCTTGCAGGTGAAAATCACACACTTTGAATAAACTCTTTTTTAAGGCAGAGATACATTCTCATTATTCTACTTCGTAAAAGTAAATGGGTTTGCAGTGTTAGCCTATTTGTAGTACACAGGTGTAGTGTTCCGCATACCTGCTGTTTGTGCACGTGCGTGTGTGTGGGTGCACGTGCATGTGTGTGGGTGCACGTGCGTGTGTGTGGGTGCACGTGTGTGTGCACACATCCATGTGTTTGTGCCTACGTGCCCATCTGTTTGTGTGTTTGAGTGTACCTGCGTGCCTTGGCGTGCGTGTGTTTGTGTGCAGAGATGCGTGTGTTTGTGTGCAGAGATGCGTGTGTTTGTGTGCAGAGATGCATGTGTTTGTGTGCAGAGATGCGTGTGTTTGTGTGCAGAGATGCGTGTGTTTGTGTGCAGAGATGCGTGTGTTTGTGTGCAGAGATGCGTGTGTTTGTGTGCAGAGATGCGTGCGTTTGTGTGCAGAGATGCATGTGTTTGTGTGCAGAGATGCGTGTGTTTGTGTGCAGAGATGCGTGCGTTTGTGTGCAGAGATGCATGTGTTTGTGTGCAGAGATGCGTGTGTTTGTGTGCAGAGATGCGTGCGTTTGTGTGCAGAGATGCATGTGTTTGTGTGCAGAGATGCGTGTGTTTGTGTGCAGAGATGCGTGCGTTTGTGTGCAGAGATGCATGTGTTTGTGTGCAGAGATGCGTGTGTTTGTGTGCAGAGATGCGTGTGTTTGTGTGCAGAGATGCATGTGTTTGTGTGCAGAGATGCGTGTGTTTGTGTGCGTAGATGCGTGTGTTTGTGTGCAGAGATGCGTGTGTTTGTGTGCAGAGATGCGTGCGTTTGTGTGCAGAGATGCATGTGTTTGTGTGCAGAGATGCGTGTGTTTGTGTGCGGAGATGGGTGTGTTTGTGTGCAGAGATGCATGTGTTTGTGTGCAGAGATGCGTGTGTTTGTGTGCAGAGATGCGGGTGTTTGTGTGCAGATATGCGTGTGGTTGGGTGCGTAGATGCATGTGTTTGTGTGCAGAGATGCGTGTGTTTGTGTGCAGAGATGCGTGCGTTTGTGTGCAGAGATGCATGTGTTTGTGTGCAGAGATGCATGTGTTTGTGTGCAGAGATGCGTGTGTTTGTGTGCAGAGATGCGTGCGTTTGTGTGCAGAGATGCATGTGTTTGTGTGCAGAGATGCGTGTGTTTGTGTGCAGAGATGCGTGTGTTTGTGTGCGTAGATGCATGTGTTTGTGTGCAGAGATGCGTGTGTTTGTGTGCAGAGATGCGTGTGTTTGTGTGCAGAGATGCGTGTGTTTGTGTGCAGAGATGCGTGTGTTTGTGTGCGGAGATGCGTGTGTTTGTGTGCGGAGATGCGTGTGTTTGTGTGCAGAGATGCGTGTGTTTGTGTGCAGAGATGCGTGTGTTTGTGTGCGGAGATGCGTGTGTTTGTGTGCGGAGATGCGTGTGTTTGTGTGCGGAGATGCGTGTGTTTGTGTGCGGAGATGCGTGTGTTTGTGTGCGGAGATGCGTGTGTTTGTGTGCGGAGATGCGTGTGTTTGTGTGCAGAGATGCGTGTGTTTGTGTGCGGAGATGCGTGTGTTTGTGTGCAGAGATGCGAGTGTTTGTGTGCAGAGATGCGTGTGTTTGTGTGCGGAGATGCGTGTGTTTGTGTGCGGAGATGCGTGTGTTTGTGTGCAGAGATGCGTGTGTTTGTGTGCGGAGATGCATGTGTTTGTGTGCAGAGATGCGTGTGTTTGTGTGCGAAGATGCATGTGTTTGTGTGCGGAGATGCATGTGTTTGTGTGCGGAGATGCATGTGTTTGTGTGCGGAGATGCATGTGTTCGTCTGTGTTTTTGTATTTTCACAGAGGGAGATGAGGGGAAGTATCACCTTTAAGATCGTCCCGAGCTATCGGACTCAGTCGATGTCCTCTGAGGTAAGCGCTGTGCGAGTTTGAGGGGCTTTTTGTTCCTGTCCTCCTTCCAGAGTGTAGTTTTGCAGTGTGAGGGCAGACACTGATTCCGCATTCAGATTTTCTAATGCTTTCCCCTCAAAACCCTGCCCTCGCTCTGCTCCACTCGCTGATCAAACCTTGCTCAGCCCAGCTCCCATACAGTAATGTCCTGTCCTAATATGTGTGTGATGTTAGCCCTCTGAGCCCCCACCCCATCAATCATAAATACACCCCATCATCTACCCCCCCACCCTCATGTTCACAATTAGCTTTGCAATCCGGAAGATAATCTTCATGTCAGAAGTCAGGACGCCATAAACTGAGGGAGACTTTAGGCTAGAACTGTGCTTTAACCCTTCTACCGGTCAAAAGACATTTCTGTCGCCATTGGTTAACTGGTAGAGCAAGTCATTATTGTTACCACACATAAGGTTAATGAACAGTAAATGCAAAAGAATTATGCTGTTTGATTTTAGAGGAATTTTTGTTACATTTTTTAGTTGTCATTTTTTAGTTTATTTGTATAAAAAAAAGGAAAATTAGCTCAGTGGTACTGTTCAGCTAGAAAACAATGAACCAGTAAAAGGGTTATGCTTTTGCAAGGTTATTTTGAGGTTCCATATAAAATGGGTTTGTGTTCCACCTCGTGGTAGGGTTGGGAATTGCAGTATATCTGCGGAATCTCAAGGTGTTCAGTGACAAACCATGTTTGTACACTGGAGAGAAAAAATGTTAATAATGCCTGAATAATCAATTTTAAATAGTCATTACATACATGTTAAGATTTGTTATTAAATTAATTATATTTGTGACTGATCACAAGATGGGCGACCATTTTCCCTGCTCGTAGTTCTCATTGACTGCACATCTTTGTTCAAGCAATCCATGTTCCCGCTGTCCCAGAGCAAATGTTGGTTTGAGGTGTTCCAGAAATCAAACAATCTGTCTTCCTTTGCTGCGCTCCCCTCCTCCTCAATAACTTAAGGATAGCAGAGAGAAACCAGGGGAGGAGAGGAGGCTGTGTTTTTGGGATTAAGTGTTGGGTACCCTCTCTAGGTCATGTCTCTCATATTAGTGCGTCGCGCGTGTGTTCTGTGTGGCTGACCTGTTCCTCTCGTTGCAGAAGGAGTCTCCCTCTGCCTCCCGACAGTCCCCAGCTAACGGCCACACCAGCATCGCCAGCTCAATCCTGGTGAGGGACCCCTGCTTCTCTACAGCCTTCACCCGCTCAAAAACATCTTAAACAACGTTAGCGATGAGAATTTTCTCTGTTATCGAAGCATTTCCTTTTACCAAGTCTGTTTCAAACCAAAGAGCACGATGCCAAAAAATGAAGACCTGAACTTTATGGTATTCGTTCGGGTGTTATCTGCATTTCAGTGATATATCTGGGCGAATGGATTTTGGTTTTGATGAAAACATTCCTCCCGTCCCATTCAGTGAGAGGAGAAACCGCACCTCTCACACATATAGTCTAGATCTGCACAGCACATACTAGTCTGGTGTAACTTTCCTGCTGTGTGTCTTTAACTTTAAAAGGCTAGTTTTTAACTCGCTAAGCTCACGCATGACAGGAGCATCTGTTGATCACACGTAGCAGGCTGTGGTTCAGACATGACCCCACAGAGTGCTCCCTCCACCTTGGACAGGAAGGAGTGTGTTCAGTCAGCGGTACAGGTGTGAGGGAAGATATGTTGACTGACAGCACAGGAGCAGCCAATGAGCTGTCAATGGGCCGCAGAAATGTGAAGTAATTTACTTCTGGCCTATGGGAGGACTAAGATGTCACATTTATGAACGAGATGCACTTTGTGCGCTTGCTAGTAAGGAACAGAGCGTACAAAATTCTTTTTTATTCTTTTTTCTGAAATTTATGGAAACCTCATTTTGTGCTGTGCAACAAGTTTGCACAAAAGACGAAAAACGGCGTTAACATTAAGCTGAGCTTAGTTCTGTATGGAGAATGTGTCCTATTTGAATTTATAACCTGTCTAATTTTTGATTGAAAATCTTGTTTTTTATGGCCATTTTCATTTGGAAAATTTTTTTTCCCTCCACTGATGGGTTTGGATCTCCAGGACTTGCCTGCCACTATTCAGCCCAAAGGACGACAGGTAAATACCCAGGCTAATATCACCATCCTATTCTTGACCACTAGCGCCCCAGCAAAGAGCATTACCACCCCGAAATAGCCCATTACTACACACGCATAGACCATGACCATCTCAGCATAGACCATCACGACCACAGCACAGACCGCTACCACCCCAATGTAGACCATTAACGCCATTACTACCCCAGCAGAGACCATTAGCATCCCTGCCTAGATCATTACCACTCCAGCGTAGACCATTAACACGTTCATATAGACCATAACATCCCTGTGTTGACTGCACCTCTGCTTATAGTGGCACCCCTTCCATCCTTTTTCCCTTTCAAACAGTTGTGCGCTTGTGCGTTTGCCTGTGGGCTGTGTGTACGTGTGTGTGTTCGTGCGCATGTGTGCATGTGCATTTGTGTACCTGAATATACTGGTCTTCTAGTCATCCACATAGCAGCTCAATCAATCCACCACCTGTGGTCCACATATCAGTAATTATCATTCATTAGGTACTGTGTTTTATTAACACTGAGAAGCCTGGAATGCATGTACTATTGTTCCAGGCCTTATCGCACCACGCTGCTGGAAGATTGCGGGGTCTTGGTTGCTTCTGAAGAATCTTTTCCTAATGCCAGGGTATATTTTAGGAGTGACTGGTAGACCAACTGCTTCACTCTGCTATTCCGCATTTAGGACCTAATGTTGATAAAATGAGAACTAAGTTCTGGAATTATTGCACTCTTAGATGTGTTTAGATGACTGGCCAAAATGGCAATCAGCTGACTCATTGTTTATTTTTCCTCAAAGAGTATTTTAGTATAATTATAAGTACCAAGTTACAGTATGGTCTGTTATTCCTGAGTATTATGTGAGTAATATTTTCTCCAACTAAATGAAGAGATATTTGAGTGTTCTCAGAGGTCTGGATTCCTCAAACACACACACACACACACTCTCAGACAAAAACACAAGCACACAGAAACTTACTCACTCATGCTCACACACATCCACATGCACGCACACATAAACACAAACATTCACAGTCTCATACAGATGTACACACTCACTCACATGCACATGAACTTACTTAAATGCACGCACTCACATATACAGTATACACTCACACTCTTGCACATACAGATGCACACACATGCGCGCATGCTTAACCACGCACATGTACTCACACTCTCTCACTCACACATACACACACACACATTCAAACTTACATACACACGCGTGCGCGCGCTCACACACACACAAACAAACTTACATTGCTACACACACACACACTCATTCACACTCAAATAAGCATGCTCTCACTCACACACACTCTCTCACGCACGCACACACACACACTCACACATGCTCACACATGCTCACACACCCTTGTCCTCTCTCCTCAGTGTTATGGATGGTAGATGTGAGGCTTCAGATGTCATTGTATGTTTCCCATCTTGGGGAAGGGAGGGTTGTTGAATGCTAGCGTTCTGGAAGCCTGTTGCTCTCGTTTACTTGTAGTAATTGTGACATCAGCATTACATTACGTTCCGTTACGACCATTCTTATCACATGTATTTGTGGTCGCGCTGCTTGAAGGCCTGATCTTACACCAGATAGTCGATTCTGATGTAAACATTTACTCCAAACCCTTACACAAACCTGCGAGTCACTCGCCTTACTGCACTGAGGCCATAGCCCTGGGGACCCTGGCTAGTTGAGGTGTACTTGCTGGGCTTGCTGTTCAGAGTTATGATTGCACAGGTCTTGCTCACTTGCATCAGGGCATGTAATGTCGGCTCTGTCTCTCCCGACAGTCCAGACAGCTCTCATGACTGTCTGTTGTGATCAGCCCAACCTCTCAGTCATACCTGAGCATTCCTGTGAAAAATAGTCACATTAGTGAGCCTAATTTGAAATGGAGAAGGTTCTCCATGTAATTTTATACATCCGTTGCAATGTCAGATTTTCTGGTCTCCAACTCTGTTGATCGTTGTGCTTTGCGGAAACCACGCGGAGAGGACTGAGGTGCTTTCCCTTTCTCAAGCTCTGTGGGTGTAGTGTGCGTCTTAAACCAGCGGAGGGCCTCAGTGCTTTAGGCGCAGAACCACAGATGCAGTGGTATTTACTTGATTCGACCCGTCTGCGACTTCTGTCTTTCCTCGCTCTTTGCGTCATAACCTCCCCACACATTGCTGTAGAATTAGCGCATAGCCTAGCCTCATGCCGCTTAACCCCCCTCTCAAACCGCGTGTGCCCAATACTTTTTACTGCATGTTCTGTGTGGTCCTTTCAAATCCTAGATCTCCAGACCTACAATCAAGGATAAAATGCCCCTTAAGGTAAGACTTGCTGTCCCCTGGTTGAAGATTACAGTCCAGCTTGGCTGCTGTTGACCACCACATCCTACAGTGCTGTGTAAAAGTATACACCCTGTTCCACATTTCCTCTGTTTCTTTGCTTATTTGTCAGATTAAAATGTTCCAGATTCGATTAATTATATAGGAATCAAAGACAATGTGAGCAAATACAAATTGCTGCTTTAAACGATCATTTCATTTTTTGAAGATAAGAGTAATTCAAAACCACGATAATCCATGTGAAAAAATAATTTCCCCCAAAACCAAATGACTGAATGACTGGTTGTGCTACCCAAACATTTGCTATGTCGGACAGTCAGCTTTTTTGCGTCACTCTGGGGGAATTTTGTGTGGTGGTAATTTAATGGCAATATTATTGTTATTGCACCGACTGTTTGTCACAAAGAAATATTTTGTCATTTGTAAACACAAAACGTAATCTTCAGACATATTGAAATACTCAAACTCTTCATGATCCACGAATTGAAAAAAATAAAATTCACAAATTGATTCAAAATCTCTGGAGAAATTCTTGAGAATCCATAAAAATGTAAAATGCAATCCTCAAACAGATTCATAATCCAAAAACAAATCATGTTTTATAAATATGAAATCGTGACTCTTGTTTTTGAAAATCAGAATTTAAATGAATGCAAAATAATTAGTTTTCGTTTGTGGCACACATTCTATTTGTAAATTGTTTCGCTTTTTTTTTCTTCAGAATTTTGACACTACTGTTACGCTGTTTTACTAGTCATAATTTTTATAAATTCACTTTTCTTGATTTGTAAACATAGTCAAATTTGTTTTTTCAAGCCTCTGTTTCAAGACATGCAAACTGATTCAGTGCAATGCTCAGCATTCGAGCATTCAGGACAAGAGTCACTGTGTCTGCTCCTTCCGTCTGGCAAATACGCACAGATGTAAGGAGCATTCCTCTATTTTTCCATCACTCCATCCTACACATTACCCCAATGGAAGAACATTAATTTTTTATAAATTTTGAGGTGTTTGTCCTTGAGAGTTGGGGATTTGGTTGTTGGTCTCAGGAAAGAATCACTTGTTAAATAGTGAAGCCCTGCCCCCTTTCCTGATTGGTCAACATTTACTTTATCGTACAGAGTTGGGGGTTGAGTTGTTGGATTCGGAAAAGTGTTCATTTCCTGTGTTCAAGTCCCAACTGGGGTTTGGTTGCTGGATTCAGGAGAGGGTAACATGTTTATCCTTGAAGCCCCACCCCTTTTCCTGATTTGCCGATATTTGATTCTTCAGCTACGCAACCGTTTGCCGTAAACAGTTCAGAGGGGGGTTACTGGATGATTTTGCTCAGGTTGAGCTGTAGGTGATGGTCATTTTACCATGCGACAGAGCTGTCTCAGTCCTCTGTACTCCTCTGTAAATGTAGTCTCTAAGTGAAGGTCGCATGTCTCTCGCTGGAAAATATTATTTGAAACCATCCATGATAATGTATTTGTAACTTCCATTTTGCCAAAAATACGCTTATTACCTTTAATGAAGTTGCACCAAAATCTTCTCTGTTTATATTTTGAGTTGGGACAAACTTGGCTGTAAACCGAATTTGACTGGTCGGTGGTAACATAGAACCATAAGGCGTTTATTCTCATTTGGCAAATTTGTGATGAGTCTTTGTGGTCTTTTTGTTCAGCAGCGGTTTTTGCCTTGCAACTCTCCTTTAGCCATTTTTGTGAATTATCTTTTTCATTGTAGAATTATGAACCCCGACCTTACTAGTGTGGCCTGCAGCTCTTTGGACATTAGTCTGGGTTCTTTTATGACCTCCTGGGTGTGTTGTTGATGCACTCTTTGTGAAATTATGGCAGGTCAGCCATTCTTTGGAAGGTTTCAGGTTTTTCCATTTGTAAATACTTGCTTTCACCCTGGTTTGCTGGTGTCCCATAGTCTTAGAAATTGTTTTTTAACCCACTCCATACTGATAATGTCTGCAACTTCATTTATCATCTGTACTTGAATTTATTTTGATCACAACACCGCGTGCTGCTTTTTTCCGACTTCATATAGACATGGGCAACGCTCTTCATAAACTCTAATGCAATACGTAACAGCTGAACTGGGGCGGTAAACAAGCCTCAGAAAACTAATAATAAATGATGTAAATGCCATTTTCATACAAAAAGAACACCATGGTTTGATTAAAAGCAACCTTTTCAATATGATACCGGCATTTCATACATGAATTCTGTGTATTACCGCCAAAAACGCAATTTGAATGGAGATAGTGTTCGAATGAATGCGGGACCTCAGTTTGCACCATGTTTACAAATTTTCAAGCGCAGGGCATGGCAAAAATATCCATTTAGGAGGTAGATTTAAAATAGCCCGCGCAGACGTCATATCCTGGCTACAGCCCTGATTTGTTTACAGCCATCTAATTTGACAAATTACAAGTCTGTTTGTCCAGGCAAGACCTCCAGGGGATATGAAATAAGTTCGACAGAAGTTGCTGCAGTTCGTCGCGAGTTCGCCTTGATTTCTTCTCAACAATAGCAAGAGAGGTGACCTCTACCCTACATAATTTGTTGACAGAATATCCTGTGACCCTATTTGCGAAGTTTCAGTAAAATATACAGATGAATAAACCGGCGCCAGGCCTTTGAAGCCCACCGGTCACAAGATTCATTCTCGTATTCGCTTCAATTCGAGACAGCAAGGATGGAAATCTGAATAATCAATTGGGAAAAATTCTCGGCTCTCGGTAATTCCGTATATCGTTTAAACATTTTGTTTAATGGGATTATGAAAGAAGACTGAAAATAAGCGCCCGCTTTTTGTTTGGGTGTAAAGCGGGTATTTAAAGGAGAATACAGTGTATATTGATTAAGCATTGAACTCTGCATAAGTAGAAATGTTTTAATGTTTGTTGATGACATTGCTTCGGCTTCCTGGAAGCAAGTATGCGCAAATCTGCTGTCTAGTGAGCATTTCAGGTTCGATGTACTGAGTAATAACGCCGCGGAAACTTAAATTGGCCCGTCATTCTGCCGAATAGTTTTACTGAACTAGTTAATCGTCTTATTGCTAATCAAGCAAAGGGGAGGTTTCTGCCTCACCAAGCTAACCTCAACCGCATGTCACTGGTTTACTATGAATTATTCACAGCAGCTCAATGAAACTATCATGGGAGGAGGGTATATGGACATAGTGAAAAACAGTGCAAAGTTTTTTATTTTTTTTAAATCACCACGGGTTATTGAAGGGGGAACGTTTGATAAATTTTGTAGCCGTGGGAGGGCAAACTGCCGGCATCAGCGACTTCACTGCATTTTATATCGTAATAAGCGAGTAGCGTTAATGTTTGCCCTCCCACCGATAATTTTGACATTTTTGTCGGCCATTGATCCAAAAAAAACTTCACAGGCAACCCATTCATACCGTTTTTTAATATCAATGCAAAACCTAATGTTTGTTGAACATAATTGGGTGAAATTCAATGCATTTTCCATTAAAAACGGCCTAGGGGGCGCTGCTGTACTTCAGAAAAGGGGTAAATGACTTTCGCTTCAATTATTTCTGTTAGGGTTCCCTAATGGATCATTTGGTTTATTGGTTTATTTCTGAATAGACTGTATTTTAGAAAATGCCCTCAGGCTTCCCCCCCCCCCCCCCCCCCAATTTTCACAAAATGCTGAAATCAGCCGTTTTTGGGCCCCTGTGGCTCTGAGACCCTTTCCTGTAAAGGCGTCAGACTTGTGGCAAACTGTTCATCTGTGTCTTCTGTACTTACCTGCAAAGTCATTAGAAATCAGAATCATTAGTTCTCAGCAACTCAAGAAATGTTGTCATTTTATTCATTTGTATTGCCCATGCCGACTTCATATTGCCACACGGGTTATATTTATGGATTGTTTAGATTCAGCAGGGCTAGAAATAATCATTCTTAGGTGTGTCTGATGACATTGAACTCAAATATCAATTAAATTTGAATAATTGCTTGATTTAGTTAGCAAGGAGGTGATGTCTTTTTCACATGGGGCCAGGTAGGGTTGGATACTTTTCTAAATTAAGTCATCATTTAAAAACTGCACTTTGACTTTCCTTGGGTTATTTTTGTGTAATAATAAAATTATTCGGACAATCTGAAATGTTTTAGTGTGACACGTATGCAAAAATAGAAGACATTCGGATGGGGCAAATACTTTTTATCAGCACTGCAGCTGTTTCTCAGATCTTCATCTTACCTGCTGCAGGTCTGTGTCAGTGTCTCTCAAACTGCAGGTGTGTGTGAGGTGCTCTCAGAATGAGTCTGCTGTCCATCTGTGGTTCTTGAAAGGGGCCCGGGGCCTATGAGGAGCAATATTGTTGACACCCTCAATCGTGCAACATCAGGACAATACTGATTTTTCAGCTGGACTAATAACTCAAAAAGACAAAGTAGCAGTACATTAAATAGAATTATATTTTTTTACTTCCTGTATGTGTCACGCTTTGATGTGCTGGGTATGATTGGAAAGAAGGTGAAAAAAGGAAGATTCTTTTCTCTCTGCTGATATTTGAGAATTACCTCAATAACTAATTTTTCAAAATTGTGTAATTTAATGGGGGCACTAGAATAATCTGAACCTGCTGCATTGCAGTGCCTTCAGATGCTCTTATTATGACAGGCAAAGAAGTCATCACATTCCCTGTGGAGGTGGGAGGTATCTGTTTTTGCCAGGTCTTTAGAGTAGTTGTGTCTTATTATATAAAAAAGTGTATAACCCCTCTGTAGAGCCATTGTTTTACATGACAGCCTCTCCAGAGAACCAGTGGTTCACACAGTCATCACTCAGTTGAACCTGTTTTCCACAGTAACCTCTGTTTGAAGCCCATGTTTTGCACAATGGCTTTTGCATGGAGCCAGTATTTTACAGAGTAACCTCTGTTTAGAACCAGTGTTTTACTCAATAGCCCCTCTGTAGAACCGGTGTTTTACACAAAATCTTTTCTGTGTGACGAGTATTTTACACAACAACTTCTTTGTTGATACCATGTTTTATGCATTAACTTATCCTGACAACCAGTGTTTTACACAGTAACCTGTCTGTAAAACCAGTGCTTGAACAATAACCTCTCTCCAGAACCAGTGTTCTACACAATAGCTTCTTTATGGAGTCAGCGTCTTTCTACCCTCTCTGTAGAAACACAGTTTTACACAATCATTTCTCAACAGAACAAGTGCTTTTACAATATTTGTGTATAGCTAGGGACTTACACAATAACTTCTCTGCACAGACAATGTTTTACATAATACCCCATTATTTTTTAGTTGAGGTTCTCATAATGCTTCCTTCGTATAGCCCTGTTTTGATTGACCGTTACTTTATGTTGGGGTTTGGTGAGGGACTTCCAATTATCCCAGGGAATATTACATTTCTGGGGCTGCTGAATTACAGTTAGTTGGTGGTTGATATGGAGCTCCTTTTTGTGTCAGAGTGTGTGCTTGTATTGCTTGAGAGTCTCATAAGTACGAATAGAAAGGTAGAAAGCTGTAATATGCTCAAGTCGGGCTGTTATCGTATGATAGTCCCCGATGTCCATTGTCAGGCAGCATGCCCGCTCAACACAAAGGCCTGAGTGAGGTCTTGAGCCTTGAGCCAGTGCTATTAACTGCACCTCTATGCCGTCCTTTGGGGTTTGCACTTTTTGTTTAGCATGTATTGGAATTGCAATGTATTAGCTTTGAAGTCCTGAACAAATGATGTTGTTATCTTGAAATGCAGCGAGCAGGGAGTCTTGAGGACAATTAATTGTCACACTGACACACTGTCACACTCCCACTCTCTCTCACACCCTCTCTTGTGCACCCACAGTTGTGTTGTGTGTGTTGCAGTCTGTTTTTTGTAGTTGTGTTGTATGTGTTTAGTACAATTTTTCATGTGATCCTAAATTTCTTTAGATGTGCTCATTTCCTTGTGTGCTCTTTGGGGAAAAATGTTTACTTAGAGCCCTGCTTTAGGATTTGTGAATGTTGTCTGGCTGCTTCGTTGGTTTCTGCTGGTTGGGCGATGATCTGATAGAGGGGTTAGTGTTTACCCTGTGAAGGCTCTGAAAGAGAATGGATTTATATCTGTGACCCCATAATGAACAGTGATGCCACCAAGAGGTGAGCTGTCAGTGTATCTCCCATGAGAATCTCATCGTAACCTACCATTGGCAATGTACTGACCCAACCCTCAACGGAGCTGCAGGAGTTCTTTCCCTTTCTTGTTACTTCTCTCTCTCGCCATCTCTCGCCCGCTCTCTCTCTTTTAATCCCTGCCTCTTCACCTCCATGAACCCCTGTCCAGACACACACAAGACCGTCGATGTGCTGAAGCCTGACCTGTGACTGCTCTCTGTCTCTCAGATCTACGTCAGAGCGCAGTTTGAATACGACCCCGCCAAAGACGACCTCATCCCCTGTAAAGAGGCGGGGATCCGCTTCAGGGTGGGCGACATCATCCAGATCATCAGTAAGGACGACCACAACTGGTGGCAGGGAAAACTGGAGAACACCAAGAACGGCACTGCAGGGCTCATACCCTCACCTGAGCTGCAGGAGTGGTGAGAGAGAGCGAGCGGGCGAGCGAGTGTGTGTGTGTGTGTCTGTGTGTGTGTCTGTGTGTGTGTGTGTGTGTGTGTGTCTGTGTGTGTGTGTGCGTGTGTGTTTGTGTGCCTGCTTGTGTGTTCACATTTTAGTAGTGTATGTTTTTGTGTATGTCTTTTTGAATAAGTGTGTGTGTGTGTTTGTGTGCGTGAGCCTGTGTGTCTTTGTGTCTTTCTGTGCGCATGAGTGTATGTTTGTGTGTGCGTGTGTGTCTGCGCAGATGTACATGTTTGTGTATGTATGTGTGTGTGTGTGTGTGTGTGTGTGTGTGCGTGTGTGTTTGTGTGTGTGTATGTGTGCGTGTGTGTGTGTGTCTGTGTGTGTGTCTGTGTGTGTGTGTCTGTGTGTGTGTGTGCGTGTGTGTTTGTGTGCCTGCTTGTGTGTTCACATTTTAGTAGTGTATGTTTTTGTGTATGTCTTTTTGAATGAGTGTGTGTGTGTGTTTGTGTGTGTGAGCCTGTGTGTCTTTGTGTCTTTCTGTGCGCATGAGTGTATGTTTGTGTGTGCGTGTGTGTCTGCGCAGATGTGTATGTTTGTGTATGTATGTGTGTGTGTGTGTGCGTGTGTGCGTGTGTGTGTGCATTTCTTTGCGTGTATTTGTGGGCTGCCTGTGTGTGGGTGTCACAACTACAAATTCAAGGTTTTGAATTCCTCCCTCCCCCCCCCTTTATCATGTAAGCATGAGATAGGGGTGGTTCTCAGGGAAAGTGATGTGCGCTCGTGTCTGTGCCGTTAGGCGTGTGGCCTGTATCGCCATGGAGAAGACGAGGCAGGAGCAGCAGGCCAGCTGCACCTGGTTTGGGAAGAAGAAGAGGCAGTGCAAAGATAAATATCTGGCAAAGCACAATGCAGGTAAGGCAAGTGTTCAGATCAGAGCTGCAGGACCCCCTCGTTCCTCCCAGATGGCTGGTATTGCCCCGCCTGACCTTCACCGCTGATCTCTGCCTTGATTGAGTGGGCAGCCGCAGTGCCGAGAGCGCAGTGGAGATATAAAGGATCTTACACGATGTTCCTCTCATATGAATGTTAGGAAACAATTTAAATTTTGCATTAGCTTTGAGCTTTAGCAAGCAACAAACCCAAATTTTGCTCACAGAGTTTTGTAATAGAAGCAAGTAAATTTTGTATTTGTTGCAAGCTTTAGCAGGCAACAGACCCAAAATTTGCTCAGTGAGTTTGATAATTTTCATATGAGACAACCAACAGAATAAGATTCCGTTTATCACTTTACCGAATCCCATAATTCAATGGGAAATGTACATTTCTGTTGGCACCTTAATGATGCCCATCATATGTTAGCATTGAGCTAACTTCATCACTCTGTTGCTCAGCTAGTTAGTGAGTCACAGACATTCGCATATGAATTTGTAACTGTTTATAAATTCACAGACAGCTGAGTAACTACCTACCGGTAGCATGCAAGCTTACAAACCAATGTTACATGAAGATAATGGTAAGGGGCTAGCTAGCTTGCTAAGTAATGTATGCTTAGTTGTGAGAGTGGCACTTTACTAGCTCGCTACATTGCTAAGCCCCACCAATTTACGTAATGTTCCTCTTGGTATTCAGTTTGGTTAAATATCAACTCTTTGACACCCATGGAGACTTCTCATATCCAATTTAGATGTGCTCATAGTTATTAAATGCTGAGTTAATCAAAGCATTTTTTGGTATGAAATGGTAAAATTAAATGTCGCTTATACTTATACTACAAGTTGGATGCATTCATTTACAGAAAAATATTGTACATTTTTCATATCAAGAGCAAATATTCAGTGATACTTGATCAGTTTGAATTTGAATCTTTGCTTGATGCCCTTGATTAGTAGAATCTGGAGTGCTTAGTTGGAATGAAAGCCTGCACCAACACCGGCCCTTTCTGGATAAGATTGAGGACCCCAATGCAATTAGAAGGCACAGAAAAATCCACATTCGGGCAGGGGAGTCAATTAGCATAATATGGAAATTTCTGTATTTGGGTACAAAAAAGTTTACAGTGTGACATAACGAGGAATGATTCCTTCCCCCCCCCCCCCCCCCAACGTTGCAGCCAATTTCTTTTCAAAAGTACTTAGGGAAATGTCAAAATTTTTTAATGAGCTGGGATGAATGAAAACTACTCCAGTTATGTGATAAATCAGGATGTGAGCACGTGTAATAGGGTTTCCAGGAATTTCCAATGTCCCCAGCAGCCCCCTCTGCTGGTCAGATGTAGTAGGGTGGTTTAGTAACACAGCGGTCTTCACTGCTGTTACTCTGGAGGGGGATGCTGTTACTGCGGTGACGGATGTCAGGAGCACAGGGATGTGCCGCCCTGATTCTGGAGAGCCAAAAGCTGTAAGGTGTAAGAGACTCTTACAAAAGAGTCAAAAATTACTTCTTTGGTTGTTTTGGAATTACTGAGAAGAGCCCATCTCCTGACCAAGTCTGGAGTCTCAATTCTTATCCTAACGGGGTTAAAATGTCTTTTTAATTTTGGTGCAGCATATAGCAAGCAGGTGGTGCTGTGCCAGTTTTTTGGCTCTTGTGAAATTTGTAAAATGTGCATGAGGCCATGGACATATTACGAAGTGAGACTGCTCTGATTGATTCACCAAGTGTAGACTTCATTACATCACCATTATGTAGGTGCTGGTTCCATTTAATGTGACTTGCAGTTGATTAGACTTTCCAAGCCTACCCCTTTGGGGACATGGGGCCTGGGGCTCTGACTCCAGGGGCCAAAAGCTACACTGATCTTATATTGGCAGCACTGGGGCCTCAGCCACCAACCCTCTCTGTCCCAGTCAGAAAATTTTAACACTGGGCTACATACCGCCTCCAAACGGAACTGAATTCCAGCGAAGTCGAGAACTGCTGAGGACCCTCAAGCTCACATTATGTTTGGAAGCAGCAAGATATCAGTTTGATATGTGCATGTTTGTGCCTGTCTGTGTTCTCGCATGAGTTTACTCATCTGTAAGTGTGCTCATGTACATACGGAAGTGCGTTATAGCAAGAGGTTAAATGAGAGGTCCCTAAAAGATCACAATGGTCATGGGTTACTTTAAAAAGACAGGTATATGCTTTCCTGACAGAATGCATACTTTAATGGGCGTATGCTGTGCTGTCACTATGCATACTTTAACAGATGTATGCTGTGCGTTCTCTATGCATACTTTAACAGACATGCGCTGTGCTTTCTCTATGCATACTTTAACAGACATGCGCTGTGCTTTTTCTATGCATGCTTTAATAGGCATATGCTGTGCTTTCTCTATGCATACTTTAACAGGTGTATGCTGTGCGTTCTCTATGCATACTTTAACAGACGTGCGCTGTGCTTTCTCTATGCATGCTTTAACAGGCGTATGCTGTGCTTTCTCTATGCATACTTTAACATGTGTATGCTGTGCTTTCTCTATGCATACTTTAACAGACATGCGCTGTGCTTTCTCTATGCATGCTTTAATAGGCATATGCTGTGCTTTCTCTATGCATACTTTAACAGGTGTATGTTGTGCTTTCTCTATGCATACTTTAACAGGTGTATGCTGTGCGTTCTCTATGCATACTTTAACAGACGTGCGCTGTGCTTTCTCTATGCATGCTTTAACAGGCGTATGCTGTGCTTTCTCTATGCATACTTTAACATGTGTATGCTGTGCGTTCTCTATGCATACTTCAACAGGCATGCGCTGTGCTTTCTCTATGCATGCTTTAAAAGGCACATGCTGTGCTTTCTCCATGCATACTTTAACAGGTGTATGCTATGCTTTCTCTATGCATACTTTAACAGGCGTATGCCGTGCTGTCACCATGCATACTTTAACAGGTGTATGCTATGCTTTCTCTATGCATACTTTAACAGGCGTATGCCGTGCTGTCACCATGCATACTTTAACAGGTGTATGCTATGCTTTCTCTATGCATACTTTAACAGGCGTATGCCGTGCTGTCACCATGCATACTTTAACAGGCGTATGCCGTGCTGTCACCATGTATACTTTAACAGGCGTATGCTGTGCTTTCTCCATGCATACTTTAACAGGCGTATGCTGTGCTTTCTCCATGCATACTTTAACAGGCGTATGCTGTGCTTTCTCCATGCATACTTTAACACATGTAACCTGTGCTGTGACTGTGTGTATTCTGGCTGAGGTGCATCACTGCAGACTCACAGAACAAATGTGCCTGATATAGAACTGTATTGTTTGTGTGGTCATTTTGTGGGATGTGTTTTATTTGACTGCTGTGACTGGATGGATTCTCACTGACTGCCCCTCCTTGTGCATTTTTACACGCTGTCACTGTCCCCAATGGCGTCTGTGCATGTAAGTAACTCAGAGTGATTCCCAAATCTCGTGTTTTCTGTAGTCCTGCAGTTTTCATGCACATATGAACCAGATGAGAAAATGCTGAGTTTTGCCTTTTATTCCCGAATAACCTGAGTGGCCGGAGACTGAAACAAAAAAAAATGTGGAAAGTTATGCCTTTTTCAGGTTTGGTTCTCCCTCACCCGCACCTTTTTTGTTGAAGTGGACAACCTTTCTACAAAAGCCCCCCTCGACACACACACACTGTGTGTTGAGGAGACAAACAGGGGAACAGGGCGGCCCTGGTCCGTGTTGAGCTGAGCTGAAGGTTACGGTTTGCAGTCAGTTACTGCTGAGCTGAGCTGCTGTATTTAGCAGAGCATTGTGATTCACACGCTGAGCTTACGCCTGGCACAAGGTGGAAGCACACGACCATTGTCCCTTGTGCATTAGCCTACCGTGCACGCCCCAAAAAGTTATACCCACATCAGGCTCATCCCCCGAGAAGGGGTTTGGGTGTGCCTGTGGCAGCTAAACTGTTTGATCAGCAGGAAAACACGAATCATGAAGCCTCTGGTTTAGTGTTAGGCAGTCCGAGCCTCTGGTTTAGTGTTAGGCAGTCCGAGCCTCTGGTTTAATGTTAAGCCCTTCGAGCCTCTGGTTTATTGGGAGGCAGTCCGAGCCTCTGGTTTAGTGTTGGGCAGTCAGAGCCTCTGGTTTATTGTGAGGCAGTCAGAGCCTCTGGTTTATTGTGAGGCAGTCCGAGCCTCTGGTTTATTGTGAGGCAGTCCGAGCCTCTGGTTTAGTGTTAGGCAGTCAGTCTCTGGTTTAGTGTTAGGCAGTTCGAAACTCTGATTTAGTGTTAGGCACTCTGAGCCTCTGGTTTAGTGTTAGGCACTCTGAGCCTCTGGTTTAGTGTTAGGCACTCTGAGCCTCTGGTTTAGTGTTAGGCACTCTGAGCCTCTGGTTTAGTGTTAGGCACTCTAAGCCTCTGGTTTATTGTGAGGCAGTCCCAGCCTCTAGTTTAGTGTTAGATTGTCATGGCCTCTGGTTTAGAGTTAGGCAGTCGGAGTCTCTGGTTTAGTGTGAGGCAGACAGAGCCTCTGGTTTAGTTTTTGGTAGAGTGACTAGTTCCGTTTAAGGCAGTTTGAGCCACTGGTTTTGTAATTGGCAGTCAGAGCCTCTGGTTTCGTTTTCGGTTGAGTGACTAGTTCGGTTTAAGGCAGTCAGAGCCTCTGGCAGTGCCAGTTCAGCTGGATTTTGTGGTTTCCTGTCAATTAATGCCTTGAGAAAGCAGGTTTGTGGAGCGTTTGAGAGGGTAATGAGTCCACACACTTTGCTCTCAAGTTTATTTGTAAGCTCGTTCGAAGGAGACCACTGAAGCCTTCAGACATTGCAGCCTTCCAGAACTAGAGTCACCTACCCCTGCTCAAGATCGCACGGGAGTGCATGTCTTTACGCACAGGAGTACACATCTGTACACACAGGCTTTTACACATTCCCACTTGTTGGCTTGAAGCTGAATGGATCCATCTTGGCATCTTCAGAGGAGCTTTTACTATCCATTTCTCAGCCAAACATAACAGCTCCTTTGTCGTACACATTATTTTATCTTTGTGAGTTTCATGCTTCTGTAATTATCATTGCGATGGGATAGAATTTTTGTTGGCGCATAATACCATCAGAAATTCTGACCGATACTTTAGCAGTGTTAACGCAGTCTCTGAAAGCATATTTGCACGCACAAATCAGGTTCATACAAATCCACTGGATGTGGACTCACACAT
The DNA here is from genome assembly GCA_029721435.1 of Gymnothorax reevesii. NCBI lineage: Eukaryota > Metazoa > Chordata > Actinopteri > Anguilliformes > Muraenidae > Gymnothorax > Gymnothorax reevesii. The sequence goes on along the minus strand of CM056587.1, from coordinate 5,684,262 downwards.
TTTAATGCCATCATTAATGGCTTGTCTATTCCTCATTTTATTTAAACAGCAATATCACCTGACTGGCTTTTCTCTGTTATTTTGTGAACATAACGCTGACTGAGCCTCGTCTCCCATCTCTCTCACTTTCATGGCCTTTATTCTGCTTTTCTGTTTCAGTTTTTGATCAACTAGATCTTGTCACATATGAAGAAGTTGTGAAATTGCCTGCATTCAAGAGGAAAACGCTAGTGCTGTTAGGTGAGATTACTGACGGGCCCATTGGTTTTTTGGAATGTCTCTTTCAAAATGTAGTGTTTTAGAACTCAGTTTCTTTCACTTACTGGAAGCGATTGTCGTATCAGCATTTGAGCGTTTGGTTAAGGATAATCTCCTGAAGTATCGATGACCTTGCACCTCAGATGTTTGAAGTTGGCCTGTGAGTGTGACTGAGAGCGTACTGGAAATGATCTTGTCTCCTTCCTGCAGGCGCCCATGGAGTGGGGAGACGGCACATCAAGAACACCCTCATCACAAAGCACCCCAACAGATTTGCGTATCCCATTCCACGTAAGCTGCGCCGTCCACACGCTCAGTTTTACATTTTTATAGACTGCAATGCTCAGAGGTAAACAAACTTGTACAGAGTATTTTTATTACTGTGGCGAGTGGGCTCAAATGGGCCCAGTAAGAGCTAAGTTGTAAGAATTTGGGGACGGGAAGTTGGGATGTGGAACGGGACAAACCAGGATTGTAAAATGTTCGTTAGGACCTGGGACCTCATGTATGAAGAGAGCATACGAACAGAAAAGATGCGTACGCTACTTTTTTTTGCGGATGTCAGATGTATGAAAACAAACGTGACTTTAGAAAAAATGCAAAAAAAAGTAATAGAATTTAGCATTTTTGCAAAATTAAAGTTGATTCAGATTTTTCATTCGAATTTGCAAGCTGAATTGGTAGCCCGCTATATTATAAATTTAATGCTTTTTTAAAAATGCTACTTTTCTTTTTATGAACGTACACAATATTTAAGTGTAAAATCCATGCGAATGTTAGTATATGAGGCCCCCGGACAAATGTGGAATATTCGGGGTGGTCTGGTTCACTAACTTGCATTTAGTTAACTCTATCTAATGAATTCCTGAGCAGATCTAAAATGGGACTTTTTGATATTTATTGAAATGAACTGGCAGGGGAATTTGTGCTTATGTAGGACGGAATGGAGTCAAGTCAGTGGACACTGATACAGGATAAAAAGGAGCCCCAGGCTAAAGGTGCGAGTTAGTCGATGCAAGGACGTGCTTAATCAACGTCATTGATGTTACTATGAATGTAGCTCAAGAATTCATGTGATGTCCTGTGACTGAAGACTTTGATTGCATTGTCTGGTGCTCCTTGTTTGAAGGCTTAGGTTGAAACGCGTACAGAGAAATAATGTCCTGAGTAATAATCAGGTGATCAGCCAGATTTTATTAAAGCAAGTCAAAAACAATAGAGAAGCCAGTAACATGAGACAATAGTGAAGAGTAGATTTTTTGTATATTATGTTGGGGGTGGTGTGGTTCAGAGAATCACATATTTAATGATAATACGTTGGATACCGAGGCTCCGGAGCATCTCTTCAGTATCAGGGGTGTGAGGGGGGGGGACAAACGAGTGAGACGTTTCATTCTTGATATTCATCACTTGGTCTTATTCGGTGTGTCATCTGGTACAGCAGGAGGGGAAAGGAGATGAATGAGATTGAGGCAACGGGGATGCAAACGTCAAACGAGACTGACCAGGATTGTAGACTGAAGGTGGTGTTGATAGGCTGGTTGGTCAGGACATAGATGATTGGAGCGGCATGTTAGACGTTTTCATGTTCACTAACCTGCATTTAGTTACTGCAGCTCCAGTTAATGTTCTTGGTGCACTAGCTGGTGTGCGTGCGTGCGTGTGTGTGTGTGTTCACTTACCCTGAATGGGTCCGTCTCGTAGACACGACCAGACCTCCGAAGAAAGACGAGGAGAACGGGAAGAACTACTACTTTGTGTCTCACGACCAAATGATGCAGGACATCTCAAATAACGATTACCTGGAGTACGGCAGCCACGAAGACGCCATGTATGGCACGCGGCTGGAGACCATACGCAAGATTCACGAGCAGGGCCTCATATCTATTCTGGATGTGGAGCCTCAGGTACACAAGATCTATGAGCAGGATATTTTGTGGAATAGACTGATTTTTTTGACTAGCGGCTAATGGAGTGGATTGAACTCATGTGCGGCTGGTATTGGAGTTGACTGAGCTTTCAGATGACGGCTGAGGGAATAGCTGACACCAGCCCATTCCAGATTATCAGTTCGCTGCTTTGCTGTTTTCTCCTGTTGTTCTGAATGTGTGTGGGAAAGGGTGGATGGGCAAATATTTTTAGGAGAGGCCCGTGCAAGAAAAAAAAGCACTATGGGGAGGCAGTCCATTTGACTGTTAATCTGCTGTACATTCGTGAAATATCACTCTAAAGTGCAGTGCGGTCATCATCAATGGACTGTAGGTTAGTCTCCTCTCGATCGAAAATTAGCGCATTATGTCTGTTTTGCTTTTTCATGCTAACTGCTAACCTCAGTTATCCACCTGGGGGTTCAGATTCTCCTGAGCACTAATCAAATGTTCTTTCATGAAACAATTAACTGTGATCTGATCTTCAAGTAAACTGGTGTTGGTCCCTGCCAGAACCAGGTGACTTATTTGGCCTGAGGTACCAAGGGCAACACTCTTCGTGCCCGCCCAGCCCTTTCTGACGGACATCGCTCGCCCCAGCTGAAGTGGATGAACTATCGCAATGTGTTGTGTCAGGCGTTTAGAGTTCCCCATGTTCTCACAGGCCCTCAAAGTCTTGCGGACAGCTGAGTTTGCGCCATACGTTGTCTTCATCGCTGCACCGACGATCACCCCTGGCATCACGGAGGTAAAGACACTCGCGCACAGACACAAACACTGCAAAAAGCACCAGGTGTCTCCTATGTTTCCGTATTTCCATATTAACTGGCAAAAAAAAGAAATTTGATAACTTTGCTCAGCCAAAAGTCATATTTATCATATGTTGTGCAGCGTGCTTATCACACTCACTTCATCTGAGCACATCTGAGGAGAAATGAGATTAGTGTCATTTGATATGCAGGGTGCCGTATTAACCTGACATCTTTAGAGAACAAGTTCCCTCTAATGTATCCTCCAAGTTATAGTCAACAGGTAAATGTAAAGAAAAAGTGTGGCTGGTCCTATCCGATGTTTTCCGCAAATTCAGGAGCACATTTTACTCTTGCAAAGTGTACAAGTTTAAAATAAATAGCATTTTTGTGCTTTTAGGCGGAGCTCGGCGCACTTCCTGACTCTGCTCAGCACCTGTTTTCATGTCACATCTATGGCTTTCATATCTGCCAATATGCATTTGCATCTAATTTCCTTTTTTGTAATGAAATAAACAGTCTTGGTGGAATGCAGCTCGGTTTTTTTAAGCAATATTTAGAGCTCATAACGGCTGTTAGAGCATCCGCTTTATTAAGCATGGAGAAATAGTCAACTGTATATCTTAGCAAGGCAATAGGTCTTTTTATTTTTTTAGAAATTGGATTCGAAGTGGCACCCAGCGTTATTGGCTCAATGTGGTACACATACACCCACACACAAACGCGCGCGTGCGTACACTCACACTCACTCACTCACTCACACACACACACACACACACACACATACAACATGCTACTTGTTTCTGTCACACTGTGGCTTTTCAGTTCTCTCTTTTTGGACATGAATCCTGTTTTGAATCTTTGGTTTTGCATGTGTTCAGTGTGTGTGCGCATGCACCTGTGGGTATGTGTTTGAAAATAATTGTGTGTGTGTGTGGGGGGCTGCACGTTTGCACATTTTGACCTCTCTCGCCTCTCGCTGCGCTTAGCTGCCCAGGTGGTGCAGAAAGCTGCCTGTAAGTACGAGCTCTCGGGGACTGCTTACGGTCCTCAGCTCCGCCCTTTGCTCCTGGAATCTGTGTGCCTGTTCTAGAATGTAGAACCCTGTAGAACCCATTAGCCCCTCGTCCTCTGACCTACTGCCACATGGTCTGTGTCAGAGAAGCTCCTAGTGCTGGGTCATTTTTGAGAATCAGTGTATACTTTATTTTAGCTGGATTCCAGTGTGTTACTGTACTGGGGTATACGTCTGTTTGTGGGCTGATGCAAGGCCTGAACGCTGGTGGTCATGCATTGCGGTGCACTTACACTGATACTGCGTGCGTGCGTGCATCTTTGTCTCTGTGTTTTGTGGTCCCATCTTCGTCTCTGTGTTTTGTGGTCCCTTAGCATAGTACATCTTCATTGCGGTTTGTTGTCATTTCAGCGCTGATGTTGTGATGTGTTCACACATGCTGCTCTGGCTGGCTGTTTGTGATTGTGCAGTCTGGCCCTTGAGATGTAGATCCACTGAAATCCCACGTCCCCTCCTTCAGGATGAATCCCTGCAGAGGCTGCAGAAGGAGTCTGAGATCCTGCAGAAGACGTACGCACACTACTTCGATCAGACCATCATCAACAACGAAATCGACGAGACCATCAGGCACTTGGAAGAAGCTATCGACCTGGTGTGCACCACAGGCCAATGGGTGCCTGTCTCATGGGTCTACTAGGCCCCACCCCTTCTTTGAGCAGCCCCACCCCCTGCCCTGACCCCTCCCCCTTTCCTTGCAAGGCATCTTTGCAGAACTCCGCCATTCCCTGGAAAAAGCCTCAGAGCCAGAAACCTCAGCGTACACAAACCACAGCCCCATCACCCTCGGGGCCCCTACAGACTACCTAGCCGTAGTGTTGTACAAAAACATAAATAAATAAGCGAGTAAATATTGTCCTGTCCGTATAGCTAGGAGGAAACACTTTATAGACTTGTTTTTTAAAGAGGCAGTATCTACGAGCAGCCGCTTGATGTGGAATGGGAAGGAGATGCGAAAGGTCGATAATCAGTCTGCAGCTTGTGCTGCCTCGCTCTGTTCTGTCGTCTCTTCGCAGCACTTCGCATTCGAGCATCTTCCTGCTCAGACTTCTACAGACGGAAGAAAAGCACATGAACACTGCAAAGGTCCCCTATTGCGCCCTCTGTTTATTTAAGCAAACCTTGGTGGATTTCGATCACCCATTTCTTTTCGTCTCTCTGTAATATTCGGTCTCTGCCTCTCATCTTTCTCTCTCTCTCTCTCTCTCTCTCTCTCTCCCCTCTCTCACCCCTCTCCTTCAACATTTCACTACATCAGTGTAAGATTTCTTGTTTACATTTCTGAGTTTTGCACAATGGATAATACCTCCCCCCCTTTTTCCGCAGATACTGTCTCTCTAAAGGAGTACGTAAATGTCTTATAGATTTGAGCAAAGTCTCATGCATGTGGACATTTCCTGGCTTACATGCTGTAAGTGTTATCAGTGTACAACTACTGTTATCTGCAGCACTGCACAGTCCATTCCTTTGGAAGACTTTAAAAAACGCATAAGAAGGGAGGAGAAAAGAATAAAATTACACCTATGCACTTCCCTTGAGATTTTGGGTGACTTGAGAAAAAAAAAACAACCAGGATTTTTAATCTGCCCCATAGTCAGATGTGTCTGTAAATTGTCTCAATTTAATTTGTTGTAAGACAATAAGGGGGAGAAATTAATTGTATTCTAGAGTCGCCAATTCTGAAACGTGTTGTCTGAGAGTATTAATGTTTTAATTAAGTTCAATCAAAGGAGGGAAAAAAAAACATTGATTTTTATTTCATGTGTAATTGTTTCAAAAAGAGGTGCACATTTTGCGAGTGAGTACACCTTGCGAATGAAGTACCAGTTTGTGCATCAAAGACACTATGTACATGACAAACCGTTTACTTCAAACTGCCCTGTGTAAATTCTTCTGCAAATGACAAAGCAGTTCTTCAATATGAACAGTTTTTTTAAATATATTTCCTTTTATGTGTTCAAACAGTAAAATGACTTTGATTCTTCTGTCTCTCGCATACACATCATCTACTGTTTTTATTCAGTCCTTGTAGTAATCGTCTGCAGGGAGGACATCAGACAGCATTCAATAAGGATTTTTGTAATTCAATATCTCCATCATTTTTTTTTACCAATTTTCAATGCCATTTAAAGACTACAACTGCCACTGCTCAGGCAGGTACTAGTGTTGATATTGCAATGCTGCCCCATTACTCTATTGTGAACTGGTGCCTCAGAAAATTAGCAAACCATTATGTCCTGCACTCCCATTCAGCAGCTGACTGGGCAGAGCTGGTGCGTGACTGACTGGTTGGATGTGGCTGGGAAGCGGTGGTTAAACCATGTAGCTGGCCAATTATGTTAAGATTCGGTGCCTAACTTTTCAGTATTGGATAAATTCCAGTTACTCAGCTACATGCTTGCAATACTGCAATTTTAGCTGGGGTTTCAATACATATTAGCCAACTTATGTTGTCAATTGTTAATTAAAAGCTCACAGTGTAAGTAATTAAAATTTCCCAGTGTAAATGCTGTGGAATTTAATCTGTGAGTTCAATATGGGCCCAACACCACACATTTAATGCATGGAGTTGGGCCCTTATTGCCTTCACTGATTCAACTGAATTTTAATAAACAGGAAGTGAAATGCATCCATTTGCTGAAACTGTCTCTCTAAACTGACAGTAGTACGTAAGAGAGGTAATCTTTAAAAGAACAGGTGTATTTGGCTCCTTCCAACGCTTAAAATGGAATTGGCCAGAATCCAACATGCCCAAGCAAAAGTAACCAATCAGAGCAAGGAGTTTCTGGCATAGTGTCAACCATTTCTTTTGCACATGCTGTTCAAGCACCTTCCTGCACGCATGCTTTCATCCTTGATCTGAGACCATTATCATCTACAACCGGTTCCTGGAGGAGCTAAAAGCTACAGTTGGTAGCTTTTTTATGTTTTATTTGGTAGAAATGTCATAATACCCTTTCAGCTATCAGTAATTGAAGTGGTCTTGACGGCTCTTGATCTCTGTATAGTGGACCTACACAGTGAAAATCCAGATCGTCAAAATCTCTCCATCTGGCATCACTTGCAGTTCTTCCATTGTCAACAACTGCATAACTGCTGGAGCTGACATTACTAGCAGAAAAAAAGACCACAGAAACTAGCAGGAAAGCAGTCAACCAAGGAGGTGCACTTTGGTTACAATAATTGCAACCCTCATAAACCAGGCATAATTATTTGGAAAATTTGCTGGCATTGTTTTGGGTTATATCTTGTTAGCATGCTTTCTCTTTAGTACCGACACACTGGTCTACATATTTATTTACAGTAACTGGGCTCCAGTTGTAGTAATGTTGAAGCAAGCTGTCAGTAACAGAATGATCAATGGCATGTTAATACTTTGAAACACAAAAGCATAACAGCTGGCCGGGGATGCACACCGGACATTAACCAATCAAAGGAGACAATCCACCAAAAATGCATACAAGCCGCTGGATAGGAGAAGACATGAAAGGGATTGAGACAAGATGTGACACTAGCTGTCTTTTTCAAAGTCGCATTCGTCGTTTCCATTATTGTAATATTTGTAGCTAGAGATATTGACAGGTCCAGCATGGCGGCCTTTGAAGGAGAGTGTTTTACTGATGGGGACTTGCCATGGAGGACACTGCTTGTCTTTAGGAGTCTGTACAGCTTATCTTGTTGCAATAATTTATTTTTACATTAATTAACATTAAAGCTAATAAATCTACATTAGCATTAACTTGATGACCGATTTGATCAAATCCCCAAATTAAAAAAAAAATTCATCAGACCATTTTTGACATGCGGCTTTAAACGGACGACGCCGACGCCAACGACGCTAGGTTACTGGCCTATGGCCAACAACCTAAAAACAAAATGTGTAAGTAACAGCTTTATCGACACATTTATAACGTAGACTTGGAAATTTACAAAATAAGACATCCTGCGGGATCACATGGCTAACGGCACTGATGACGTGTGTGTCCACCGTTTGCTGCACGCTGTGCCTGAATCCAACGTGGCACAGCGGTCACCAAATTACCCATCTGTCTCTGTCGGATCTGACCTCACACTGTCAACAGAGCAGCATGAAGATGATTGCGGGCAGTGGAAGGGTGATCTCAGTGGCAAACTGGTCTCTGTTTTGTTGTGTCAATCGCAGCTTTTTACAAATGTAATACTCAGCAATGCAAACGTTTCTTTGCTCACTTTCCCTCTTGCGGATCATGTATCGGATTATTGTTGTTGGCACGCGGCCTGCCAACTAACCAATTTGTCCATATTCGCCATTTGTGAGCTAATACTCAACTCTCAATATCCTTCTATATAGTTTTTCCTTCTCACATTATTTGAACAAGTTTGTACACAGTTGCTTGTTGCATTTTTTTATGCATGTATATTACATGATGTAGGCAAAGAGCATAAAAATACTTTTCTAATAATTTTGTCACACAATTTCTTTTGATTTAGTGCAATTTTGTAGACAGTTTACTTTGAAAAAGCCATGTGAAAATCATTGCACAGAAGTTAACTTCTGAAAGACAAGTTGGCACTTTGGTGTTAATAGTCATGAGACAAATCGCTCCCCATTACAGGTCTCCCCAACATTTTATCTGTTCTCATAAAACTGTTTATAAACACTGATGCAGCTGTTGCACTCAAAAATGATTTATAATGGCAGTTTTTTCTTGTTTTTAGGAATATTAATTATGTACACACTTTTTTGGTTGTTGGTAGTCTGTTTTTTTTTTGTTTTCTTTGAAATGAATACATTTATAATTTGTAAAAGTAAGTATTCATAACTGTTCCCATTCCAGCTGTTTCTTGGATATGAATGTCAGTTTAGTCCACGTCAGTTGTTCCCCGTTAGTCTGCGATCTTCACGTCCGCTGACTCTCCCCGTCCAGCTGTAGTCTGTTCCAGCTGTGATTCCCACACTTTGATGCGCGAGAGCTCAGTCTGGAACTTCTCCTCCAAGTCTCGGTGGCCACAAAGGAAATCTCTGAGTTTCTGCAACTCCTGCATCGCCTGCAATATACATAATTCATTAAAAGGGTTACTTATCTGTCAGTAAGCATGAGCTTGAAAAATTCAGGCCCTGCTCAGACGAGTCAGTCAAACCAAACTGTGTTCCGGTTCTGTGTAACCTGAAGGAAATCTGCAGTGTATTACTGGAGAAGAGGATTTGGCCAGAAATTCCGGGTCCCTCGAACTACTGTAGTTGTTGTCGGCCCTTTCACGATCCTGGCAAAGGCCCTTCCTGATGGGCCACGAAGTCCGCTGGTTTTCTGACTCTTTCATACCACAGATTCGATTACACCTTGTATTTTCAAAAGGGCCCCAGATCTCTCTCTCAAGGCCTTAATTTGCTTTCATGACCTTAACTAAAAGGAAACAGTGGCAGGGGAAATTAAGGCCATGTTGTTTGACCGACAGCAGTCAAAATCAATAGGGCCCCTCCCTGATGTAATGGCAACCCAGCCACAAAATTTCAGAGATATTTGTTCATGACTTTTTGAGTTCTTGTACACAGACAGACAGGCAAACCAATGGCAGCAAAAACATATCCTCCTTGGCGGAGGTAATGAATGGAAATCTATGCAATGTCCTCACAAATATATAAGTACAAGGATACGTGCATGTGCATGTATGTGCGTGTATGAGTGTATGTTTTTGGTTTCAGTAGGAGTTCTTGTCGAACCTGTAGGTCCGGTGGGTCCTGTGGCTCCTCTGACAGCAGCAGCCCCTGCAGTCTCTGCGTCAGCAGCTCAGCCTCCACCTCACTAACGTCTCCGGCCTCCAGCCCCACAGACTTGGGCCCGTCCACAGCCTCCACCCCGGGAACAAACACTGTCCAATCCGCACACAGCATCTATACACAGGCATGGAAACCAACACAGAGACTGAGAAAACAATAAGTCCAACACTTATGAGCTGCATTAAAGCTGTGTTCACGCAGAAAGCTCACATTACATGAGGTGTTAACCTGACGCGTTCGCACAAAGTCAGTTACACAAAGTTAAACTCAGTCAATCTCTTCAGGATCAATGTAATGCTGAGGGGTGCAAAAGTAGCATCTTATTGCAGGGGCTTAAACCATCAACTGTCCAAGTCCCATTGGTCAATTCTTCACAGTAGGGCTATAGCTAAGGTGTCTCGAATCCCCTAAATATTGCTCTGGGCTCGACTTTATCTCGGCCCTCAACAGCTGTAACTCTCAACCATTTCCCCTTAAAAGAATCACTAGTTTTCATGTCATTTGCACATTCTCAGAAGATCTCCACAGCACAGCTAAAGTCCCATCACCTCTCTGATCTCCCGGCCCGCTCTCGCCACCGCAGGGACACTCTGCAGCTGCTGTACCAGCAGGTCCAGGCTCTCCTGGTACTGCTCCATCCACTGGGTCGACACCCGCATCTCGCTGGAGTGCATCAGCTCATTCCTCCTCCTGATGACCTGAGGAGCCAGAAGCACTGTGTCATCATCCACGATTTCACCGTAGGTCTGTGCTCAGACCCAAGCTTTGCCACCAGGGTATCTGCAGTTATGGACCCTCTGCAGCATTCAAAAACTCACTCATAGTGATTAAACAAAGCGTTGAGTCGGGTCCTGAACTGGATTCTGAGATGGATACATGGTCCCTGCTCTAACTCCTCTGCACAACATTCATAGACAGTTTTCCACAGATCGCAAACCTTCGGTCAGAGGTGAGGTAAAGGTGCACCTCCTTCAATTCTGCAATGGGAAACCTAAACATAACAGTTTGCCGTTTTTCAGGTCTTTGAACAGTCTTCATGCATTTTTTTCCTCTTCCGAGCACTGTTAATATTTTTGGATTGAATATTTACTTCACAATAGCTTGGAGAATGAGTTTGCAATTCCAAAAAAAAATTCAATAAAAATAGCAGGATTAATGCTTAGTTTGAAAAAAAAACTGAAAATTAGGAACATCTGATTTTTAAATCTCTCACCTGTCTGACTGGCCCCTGGTTGATGAAGCTGAAGTGGTCACAGAATATGATGAGGTTGAGGAGTGAAGAGGCATCGCACTGCTCTGCTCCTGTGACGTGGGACAGCCCTCGGGGCATGTACGCCTGAGGAGGAGGAAACCCAGTCATTTATGCAACAGTGTTCGTAGGAGGGATCGGCAGGTATTTTATCCTGGAAACAGAATAACCGCTTACATCAGACATGTTGTTTATTTGCCTTATGTGATATAAACAAGCAGTCACATTTTGCACATGAGAGTTGCAGCAAACATGCTCCTGAACCATGAAAGCACATAGAAAGAGCCTGGAAGCATCTAGAAAGCAGGACTCAAAACCAAATGCAAGGCAAAGCTGCAAACCATTGTGCCGCACTGACTGTGTTTACATTAGCTCTAATTTTCCACTATTATTCCAATTATGACAATATTTGGAATTCGATATGCGTTACATAAACAGCATATTGCATATGGATATTCAGAATGAGGCCTTAATGCGCATTCAGCTTCTTCCGATTAAGATGTGGAATATGCCAATATAATTTGTGTATTAGGAGCATACTTTGGAGGTGTCTACAGCATAATTCAAATGTTTGTCTAAACTTGGGATTTTTAAAGCAGTTTGTGGCACATGGCTGCCCGTTTATGATCTGCAAAACCGGCATTTCTGGTCAGTGGGGGAAACCTCTTATAATCATTATGGCAGGCTTGGACATCAACAGATTTCTGAAGATGCGCAAATATTGCAAGGCCGACCATTTCAAGGAGGCATTAGAAGGAATGTAATCGAGAAGTTGTGAAAGCATGGTCGAACAAGTCCGCCACCATTGGCAAACTGAAAAACAACCTGTTTTATTGGAGTATGAAAGCTGCATGTAAACAGGAATATTAGATGAATACTCATTTTCATTAGCCAGGTAAATGGCTTAGTGAAAGTATTGTGTTTTAATAAAAGGCAAAAACCGGAATGTTTTTCTCATCTAAATGTAGTCACTTGAGAATAACAAGAAAAACAGTCACACATTAATCAGACAATGAGCCACTAAAAATCTCTCAAAATGCATAAAATTTAATGGTACCCCCAGTACAGCAATTGCAAAACACAATTCATCAATTTCAAGCGATATGGGACTGGAATTCTCAACCCAGCCTCTGGAGGGTGGGAGAAGTCCTACCTTAGCAAGTTCCCAATGGTCAGAGGACCACAGGAAGGGCCTGCAGTTCCCCCAGTTCACCACTGCAGCGCTGCTGGTGTGATGCCTGAGAATCTCTGCTCTCCATTCTTCACACAGCTCACAGAGATGGCAGAGCTAGAGGGAAACTTCAAACTATCAATTCATTACAAATGAACAAAAATGATTCAAATGAACTAATTAATGATAAATAATGAACAGGTGACAGAACATTATCGTGAGCTGAAACTGAAATCTGTTGAACTGTCCAATGCAGTTGTAGCATGAGAATTGAGCAACACAGCTCAATATAAGTGTGGTAAGGACTGCAGCAGGAGGACCATCACTGACTTTTCCTTACCTAATGATCTTCATATAATTTATGTCTGCTTGGTCGTGAACTTCCAAAAAAAAAAATTTCAGTCAGACTGTTCTGGAGGTTTCTACAGTTTGATGTCATTAGGAAGTTTGAGAGGGTTAAGGACACGGTTAGAAAGTACGACCTAATGACACTCCATCCCCTGCTGTTAAACTGTGAGCAGCAGACATTACCCGTCTTTACAGATGTTTTTAACCACTCACTGAGCTCTTCCACATTCCAATAATGTTATAAAAATCAACCAACGTTCCAGTAGTCAAGATAGAGATCTCTTGTCCAAATCGACCACTTGTATTTGACATCTGTCATTATTAAATGATTTGAAAGTATGGTGCGGTCCCATATACCGGTATTTGTCACATCATCTACACTTAACCCATTCAAATTTGCGTGTGCGCGCATGCGCGGTTGGCTCGTCTCTGGATTTGTTACAGGCGCTGCGGTTTACATGAGTTTGATTCTCGTGAAAATGTATCGATTTGTAGGCATAGTGGTGCGAGGTTTTGGAGGAACAAGGCATGTTTTCCATTGCGTGTTGCTGGTTATATGAAAAAGGTGTACATCTGACAAACTTTTCTTACAGCTTGGCCGTTTTTGTTTTTTTTTTTTGTTTGTTTTTTTTGGTAGGCCTGATATTGAGCACACAGCAAATTCAATTAACAGCTCGGTAAGATAAATTCAAATTAAGAACTTCTTCAAATAGAAGCTGCACAGAAGATCATCAATGTAGATCCAGAAAAGTGCCAATGCGGACAGTTGCAATGAGGCTGGTTCGTGTTTACCAGTCACGAGGTACAATACTTTATTTGTTTCTTGGGGAAAACCGTGGATTGCATAGCCGCCTCAAATGCTAAAGCACCGACGCCCTGCGGTCAGAGGTACAACAGACAGTGAGCCACAGCAATAAAAACTGACCTTTCCCTTTAAGGATTTCATGGAGGGCTACAGTAACATGTCCGTATGGTAATGGTGGGGAGAATGTGGCAAGAATCAAATGCGTACTCTTAACGTTGCTTACCTCGTTACCTTTTGGTCTGCAGTTAAAATTGCATCTGTGCCCCATTCGCAGGACGGGGTTATAGTTGATAAGCATGCTGTGGAAGGACTTCATTTCATTGTTTACATAGACATGCAGCCCGTCTCTTAGTTTTAAAAGGCAATAGCCAGCCTTAAGCCAGTTTTTGTACCCAATATCATTGAGGCGAGCGCATAACTCCTCAAGAACCATGTCAAAATTTTCTAAAGACGGCTCCAGACCACAGAATACGAAGTTAAAATTGCCAGAAAACCGATGGTGGCTGTCATTTCTTTACGAGTTCAAAACTGCGCACTCAGCCACTAGTTTTTTTCCGCTTTCGTAGTCATATAGTTCTACATTCACTTTTCCGTGTAGTTTCCTCTGAGCAAATAGTCCCAGTTGTTCGAACTTCATAAAATAAATATGTGGTGCGTCTTTGATGTCTTCCCGGAAGCGCCACGAAGAATCATGTTCCGGAGTTCAGAACGCGGATTTGTATCTGACTCGGATTGACCGGACTACCTGAAAGAAGACTTGGCGAAGTCAAGTATAATCCTCGTGAAGAGTGTCGGTGTTATCCTGAGGCATGTTCAAGATCGCGGGGTTGAACAAGACAAGTCAGAACAGCTGCGAACAGTCTCGCAGTGCTTTTCAAGATGGCGTCCAGTATTGTCACAGCTTGATCAATGGAATTTGATGCAGACATTAGTTGGCAGCCATGTTAGAAAACATGCATGAGCTCATGAGTCGTTCAAAACTCCAGAGTCTTCCCTTGCGAGACCTAGGCGTGAGACTATTCAATCTTGAACATGCCCCTGGAGCCCGCCAAGCTTACGCGCGCACGTCTCCTGGATGGAGGTGCCCTGCCGAGCGCCCACGGGCTCACGCGTCATCCATCTGGAGGTGTTTTTTGCAAGGAAAGATTGTGTGCAACAACCTGACTCGTGGTTGTGACATTAACTCATGACAAGTTGCCCACAAAATACGCTTTCTGTGTGTCTGAAAAACTTCAATCGTCCAGCTATATAGATAATATTGTTTACCAAACAACAAACCCTGTCGTCTAAGTCTATGAAGAGCTAAACGTACGCTTCCATCACCATCCTGATATGAACAGTCACCGCTATCAGATAATGCGGAAAGGAGTGCTAGTTTGTTCTCTTAATGTATGTTGCAGGACGCCATCTTGAAAGATTGTGGGTGCGCCCACTCTCATTCATGATCATGTAAAAGGTGCGCGCGGGCACTTCCTATCTTGAACATACCTTTGGCTTAAGAAGTTAACACCTGCGTCCTGACACCATGCCATTTACTACCAGATGTGTAACACCAACTCAAATGGAAACATTAGCACCACCAGCAACACTGGTGAGTCCAAATAGACGGCAAAAGCAGCAGGTAGCCTAGATTTGTTTAATGGGTGAGGTCTAGCACAGTATTAGCGTAGAATGTAATTGTTAGTGTTACAATAACACTTGTCTTGCATCTCACTGTTGGAGTTAGGTGTTACCAGTAGTGTAAGGAGGTAACACGGTGTGAAAATGAGTATTGGTGCTAGAATTTGTCAGTGTTGGTATTAATTTCATATGAGGTGTTATGCTCGGAACTAGAGTGAGTCAATCAAATTTTAATAACAACAAAGCAATAGAATATTATGTCACAAGTAATTCCTTTCTGAATTTTGATGAAAAATTGATCTTTCTGAAGATGAAAACAACACATTAGGAGACTTATCTGCGTTGACATTTTGGTGATAACACTTAACTCTAGAGGTTAACACCAAGTCAGGTGTTAGGGTTACTGTTTGTGGAAGCGTTGCAAATTTGGTGTCAGCAAACGGCACGGTGTTAGGCTGCGGGTGTTAACACTTTACTCGAACATCATACTTGACTGGTAAATACCCAGTGACCGGTAAATGTTACTGCTGTTTGGTGAACTGAGTGCATGCACATGCAAGAAAACAGTTTGGACGGAACACCCCCATTCCACAGCAGTATTAAACAATGTATTGTTAGTGCAATAGCAAGTATACACAACAAATTATTTGCTCACGTTTACCCTTTGGCTTCTGACTGCATTTTGGCATTGTGCAATTTTGAATACGGACTAGCTGACTTTGATTTTTGCTACACCACATGAAAAACTGGTCCTGCAATATGCAACAAATGTAGTTCGTTTATCGAGCGAGCCTATATTCGCTTGGTTTCTTGCCTAATCTTATCAGGACTAGGGTTTGAACTCCCAACAAAAAAGTTTGGCTATGCTGTATTAGATATTACAGTATATTATTGTAGATAAACCTTCTTGTCACGAACTATCAATTTAGTTGGGTAATACTTTTTGATGAAAGGCATTGTGTCAGTATCCGAATCTGTTTAATTATGTTTTATATGCCTTTTGTTTTTGTATTTATTATTTTTCATGTTTCAGTTTACTTTGACGGTTCTGTCTAGTCATTCTCATCTGTCATTGGTCCTCAGCAGCGGGACCTCCCCTTGTTCATTGTCATTTGTTTGATTGCTCCCTCATTTGTAACGCATCTCCCTGCACACTTTCAGCCCCACACACCTTACACCCATTTGATTTGGTCCTCAGTTCTCCCTTCATATACCCCTCTGTCATTTGAAAAAACTTTTTCAAAAAGTCTGAGCCTCCTGTTTACAGTTTTGGTTTGTTTTCTGGTTTATAATTTCTGCTTAGTCCCTAGAGGACAATTTATTACCCGTGTTTGATTTCTGGATTGACTTTTCATTTTTCCGATTTGACCATTGTATTTGGCACACGGACTTCCTGGGTATCTGATCATTGGTCTGTTTTTTTTTATTGCAAATCTGGATTTATCTATCTGTATCATGTCCTGCCCTGCATGTTGGACTACGATTTCTAATAAAGTCACTGAACTGGATTTCTGTCTGCGCATGAGTTCTGTGTCTGCTCCTTGACGCTTTGTGATGTGATACCCCCTGTCACTTAGACGGGAAATATGATGGGAAAGGAGAAATCGAAACAATGTCAGTAGGCTGCTTGAAATGGTGTAGAAATGGTAGAATTCATGCCTGAAATAAGTGGGACATGGTTCTTAGAATTGATACAATCCCAATTTTATCAGGGCATATAATCACTATAATCAATTACACTTCAAGTGTATTATTAATGATTATCCTGATATTTAAACTGGTTAACTAGGGCTTGTGCTTGTTTGAAAAGGAAAAAATAATTACCCTCCCAGTGACAAAATGGTCTGAACGCATAATTGTGCATTCCACCTCATCTCTTCTATTTAGTACATTTCCATAACCGTTGTCTCTCTTCACTTAGCACTTCAGTTTAGTTACCCTGATTAGAAATATTTCTGGTGGTTCTGTTATTTTCATCAACTTTGATGACCCTTAGTACACCAAAAACATTATATTTTTACTATGATTGAACTGCCAGCTAGGGTAGAAAATGGGCGAATAGATTCTGTGGTTTGGTCGATGAGATCTCAAGAAAGCAACCCATATCTTGCTAGCTATTCAACATTGGCCCTTCCCTTTGCTTGGCTACTGGAAGTCATTCAGTTTGACAAACTGTGAACCCAGATGCGGACAGAAGACTATGCAAGACAAAAGTGATTTTTGAAAATTAGCGTTGCTAGATAATGTGTCTGATTACAGTTTACACTCAAAATCAAATCCAGTGATATACTTTTAATTACTGTGACTTCACCTGCAGACTCCTGCTACCTGGTTAATTTGTTCATTCTGCAAGCAAAATTGTATTATGAATGGAGCCCTACACATTTTTTTTAAATCTTCACATGCTGGCTATTTGTAGGAGACCTTAAGAATGATCTGATCACCCTCCTGGGTGTAAATACCGGAGAGCCAAAAAGTTGTTTAAATTACTTCTTCGATATGGCTTATTTGATTAGTATATGCATACTGCAATTTTTGGAATGATTGCGGCAACATATTTTGGTTTCATTATAAATTTTCTTCTGCAGAATATGACATTTACCTCATATCTCAGTTATGTAAAATTGTGAAGCATAACTTTCAAAATGAAAAAAAAAATGCATTGATGTTTGCAAACTTTTGATTTAATTTCGACCTATTGCATTCACTTTTCCTTCTAAATTTTGTTGTATTTGATTCGCTGTGAAGTAATGCTGTTGCACAATTACAGCCACTGTGCAAAAATAATTTATTAAATAATTGACATTTTGACACAAGTATTCAGAGTACTGAAGGGCATATGTACGCCACAACCATTACATAAGGGATAGTATTTTGTATCAAGTCAAGAATTGTCCTCAATCACAAGTAAATTTTGTGGGAGGAGCAAGTCTTTGATCAAAATGCCCTTTTATAGCACATTCAAAAGCCACAATATACAAAACCTGTGAAGTTGGCACATTATGTAAATCGCAGATAAAAACAGAATACAAATGCAAATCCTTTTCAACTTATATTAAATTGAAAACACTGCAAAGACAAGATGTTCAATGTTCAAACTGAGAAACTTTTTTTTTTTTTGCAAGTAATCATTAACTTAGAATTTAAAGGTAGCAACACATTGCGAAAAAGTTGGCACAGGGGCCTTTTTACCACTGTGTTACATCGCCTTTCCTTTTAACGACACTCAGTAAACGTTTGGGAACTGAGGAGACCCATTTTTGAAGCTTTTCAGGTGGAACTCTTTCCCATTCTTGCTTGATGTACAGCTTAAGTTGTTCAACAGTCCGGGGTCTCCGTTGTCGTATTTTACGCTTCATAATGCGCCACACATTTTCAATGGGAGACAGGTCTGGTCTACAGGCAGGCCAGTCTAGTACCCATACTCTTTTACTACGGAGCCATGCTCTTGTAACACGTGCAGAATGTGGCTTGGCATTGTCTTGCTGAAATAAGCAGGGGCGTCCATGAAAAAGACGTTGCTTGGATGGCAACATATGTTGCTCCAAAACCTGTATGTACCTTTCAGCATTAATGGTGCCTTCACATATGTGTAAGTTGCCCATGCCTTGGGCACTAATACACCCCCATACCATCACAGATGCTGGCTTTTTAACTTTGCGCCTATAACAGTCCGGATGGTTCTTTTCCTCTTTGGTCCGGAGGACACGACGTCCACAGTTTCCAAAAACAATTTGAAATGTGGACTCGTCAGACCACAGAGCACTTTTCCACTTTGCATCAGTCCATCTTAGATGAGCTTGGGCCCAGCGAAGCCGGCGGCGTTTCTGGGTCCTGTTGATAAATGGCTTTCGCTTTGCATTATAGAGTTTTAACTTGCACTTGCAGATGTGGCGACGAACTGTAGTTACTGACTGTGGTTTTCTGAAGTGTTCCTGAGCCCATGTGGTGATGTCCTTTACACACTGATGTTGGTTTTTGATGCAGTACCGCCTGAGGGATCGAAGGTCACGGGCATTCAATGTTGGTTTTCGGCCTTGTCGCTCACGTGCAGTGATTTCTCCAGATTCTCGGAACCTTTTGATGATATTACGGACCGTAGATGATGAAATCCCTAAATTTCTTGCAATAGCTCGTTGAGGAATGTTCTTTTCAAACTGTTTGACAATCAGCTCACGCATTTGTTCACTAAGTGGTGACCCTCACCCCATTCTTGTTGGTGAATGACTGAGCATTTCAGGGAAGCTGCTTTTATACCCAATCATGGCACCCACCTGTTCCCAATTAGCCCGTTCACCTGTGGGATGTTCCAAATAAGTGTTTGATGAGCATTCCTCAACTCTCTCAGTCTTTTTTGCCACTTGTGCCAGCTTTTCTGAAACATGTTGCAGGCATCAAATTCCAAATGAGCTAATATTTGCAAAAAATTACAAAGTTTACCTGTTGGAACATTAAGTAACTTGTCTTTGCAGTGTATTCGATTGAAAAGGATTTGCAAATCATTGTATTCTGTTTTTATTTACGATTTGCACAGCGTGCCAACTTCACTGGTTTTGGGTTTTGTACTTGATAAATAATATCAATCATACGATGTATCAAAAAACATCTCCATACTAATATATCTAATAAAGGCACATACTGGGTATTTAAAGGTAACTCCACACAGTACAATAGGCATCTATCGTGTATCTTGGATAATTTTGAAAAACTAAAAATGTCTTGCAAGAAGCCCATGTTTTATAGGAAAATACATATAGTTTTTTTTCCCCGCCGTCTGTGTCAAATTCAGTTTTGCTAGCCCTTCCTCTGGTGTTTCCTTCCTGTGCTTTGCGCTCTCCTTTCCCCTTTATTAATTGTTGTCTTTTATGTTTACTGTAAGTTCTTGGTTTCCGTATTCACTTTGCTAGACTGTTGCCTTCCATTTTTGATGTTTCAACTTTAGCTCCAATATACATTTATCAGGGACTCTGTTTCCATTGCTGGCTGTCACAGCAAGTGGGACTCATAGTGTCATCCACGTCCAAGTCCGAGAGCCTGCGTCCGTCTGTCTGCCCTGATCCCTTCGGCTTGGCACCCCGAATACTGACCTCAGATCCATCGCTTCCTCTACCCTGCCTGATGCTCAATATTCCTGTTTGACCTCTCCTGACCACAGACTGTCGTATGGCTACGCTCTTCATTTGTACAACCCTAATTCTGATATAGTTGGGACAAAGTTTAAATTGTGAATAAAATCAAAACGCAATGACTTTCAAATCACACCGGCCGGTATTTTATTCACAATAGAACAGAGACAACATAGCAAATGTGCGTGTTTACCCTCTTCTGTTTACCCTCCCCTCTTCTTTTTAACACAGAGTGGAGGCGTCTGGGCATTGAGGAGACAAGTTTCTTGAGTTTAGCCATTGGAATTTGATCCCACTCTTGTTTAATTCAGGCTTCCAGCTGCTGGAGAGTTTTGGGTCTCCTTTGACGGACTTTTTGTTTAATTGTGCCAAATGTTCTCAATCAGTGAAAGATCAGGACTGCAGACAGGCCAGTTCAGCACACGGACTCTACTACTATGAAGCCATGCTGTTGTAAGAGCTGCAGTATGTGGTTTTGCATTGTCCTGGTGAAATACACAAGGCCTTCCCTGGAATAGATGTCATCTGGAGGAGAGCATATGTTGCTCTAAAACCTTCATATACCTTTCAGTATTCGTGGTGCTTTTTAAAACATGCAAGTGTCCCACAACATATTCACTAATGCACCCCCATACCATCAGAGATGCTGGCTTTTGAACTGAGCCCTGGTAACAGGAGAGGTGGTCTTTCTCCTCTTTAGCCCGGAGGACACCATGCCCATTATTTCCAGCAAGAATGTCAAATTTGGACTCGTCTGACCAGAGGACACTTTGCTACAGTCCATTTTAAATGAGCTTGCCCTTGGCCCACAGAACATGGCACTTTTGTACGTCGCTCTGGATAAGAGCGTCTGCTAAGTACCTGTAATGTCATGTAATGTAATGTAACATGGCGGCGCTTCTGGATCATGAACAACAATGGCTTCCTTTTTGCATGATAAAGATTTAAGTGGCATCTGTGGATGGCACAGTGGAGTGTGTTTACAGACAGTAGTTTCTGGCATGAGTAGTATATATAAACATAAAAAATAACTTTGGGCGCCCGGGTGGCTCATCGGTCAAAGCGTGCGTACCGTAAAAGACTGCGTTTTTCCCGCAGCGACCTGGGTTCGATTCCGGCTCAGGTCATTTGCTGTATGTCTTCCCGCAGTCTTCCTGTCTCTCTGCACTGTACAACTGTCAAATAAAGGAAAAATTCCTCAAAAAATCATCTTTAAAAAAATTTATTATGCACTCCTGTCCTAAATTCGACATGGTTTTCTTTTGCTACCTTCCCAAAATAGGAGCCTAAAAAACTGGAGGAACTTTTCACATGGAGGCTGCCATATTGGAAAGGCCACAGCTCTGCCATCCAGTGGACTACTGATGAACTGCACATTGCTAAGATACTACTTAGCCCCGTAGTGTCATCAAAAAGGTGAAAAACATGAAAATGACGTTTATGCTAAAAATTGGAAATTTGGTGTCGCAGATTTGCAGCGTATCCCTGGAAAGGGTTATATATGTCCTTTCTGTTTTGCTCTGATTTGAGACAATATACCTCTCTTTTCAACAACATTATATCACATTTGGCCCCTCTTCCAGAATAATTCTCCATGCCCATATACCCCGAACAAAAATTGCTCAACGCATTGCGAAGAGGTTTGCTGCCACAGGATACGGAACGTTTTACATCTTTTCGGGCTGGGATATTCCACAGTATTCATTGTTCGGGGCACAGTTAGTTTTGCCCCCAAAATATGGGCCATATCAACATCAAATGATAAAAATAACTCCTTTTTGATTAGCAAGATTACCCCCTTAGCGGGATTTAATTTATTCTTATTTTTTACACAAAATGGGGTTCTAGAAATCCATGCTTGTAAAAGTACTGTTGCATTGCACAAAACCGCCACATCTATAATGTCTTGCAGAGGGGCAAGCACATGTTGTGCCTGGATTTCTGAAGGATACACATCTGAAAGGACAGGAACATCTTTAAGGTTTCTACACCGTGACAAGGCTACTCAAGGGGAGTCATCAAAGGCATTACATGAACAAAGAGGCACAAAATAGAGAAATGAGAGGAGACCCTTGCATTTCTTAGTGCATCCTGACTGGAAAAGACCAAGATGCAAAGGAAGGAAATGTGACTGAAATTTGTGAGAACTGAGATGCATCCGTGAGGCTGTTATTTCTCTATGTTCCACATCCTTGCCTCCCCTCTCCTCTGTCCTCCTACCTGTGACCTGAAAATTGATGGTTGCAAGCTGTTCGGAAGGATGTCTCATTTCCAAAAATGCATCTCACGGAACGAGGAGCGAGAAGAGAGGAGGCTCCTTGAAGGAAGTATGAGGCATATCCTTTTTGAGAGTCTTTTTGGCACCCATGATGTCTGAAAGAGGCGTGACACACAGCTGTCACATTGTGAATTAATTTACAGATAAAAATATAAGTTTTCATCAACACTTACGCATGTTCATCTAAGACAAATCATAAAATACAGTGGTAGGCTATAACAAACCAATGGACAGAGGATACAACTATGCCACACATCATGTTTAATTCAGGTCATTTTGAAATGATAGCAGTGACACACGGATGTCTCATTTCATTAAATGCCTGTTGCTTTGACTCCATTCTCTTTATGTCTTCTCAATGGGTTCATCTAAGTTCTCTTATATTGCATTCAAGTTTCTATCACTTGCCTCTCTTTTCTTTGTGTTTCAGTTCATCCCCCCAGGGATGGATTGGGAGACACAAGTAAAATGTGTGAGGAGAGAGGAAGCAAGGTGATATGTTTTTAAAGAAATGAAACATCCTTTCCTATGAAGTGTCATCAGAGGCAGTGTCCGTATCTGATGACAGTGCACAAATGTATCTGCTGTCGTTACCAATTGACGTTATGGCCTTCTGCCAAACGTCTTCCAGTGAGGCTGCTGTCTTGTATCGTATCTCATGGTTTCTCAGCGCTCCTGCCTCACTTCTTGCTCACAGCTGGAATAACTGCTTTGGGATGGCCCGCAAGAACGTGGATCCAGAACAACGTCCAGTTCAATCGAGGTTCAATGAATGAGGAAATATCAGATAATAGAATTGAGATATACCCTATACCTATTCTGCTCATATCTCAGGTAGGAGGAGTCAGAAAAGGAATAAATGATGCACAAACCTAGAAATGAACAGGGCGGGATGGACATTTAGTTGGGATGTTTAGTTGGACACATGCTCATTGTGCGCTGCGTATCTGCACGGTTCCGGGGTCGTTGATGTACTTTATCTTCTGGAACTGTGCTTCCAATATCATAGTACTTATTAATTGATTTGTGTACATGACATTCTGTTTTTACACTTAAGATTAGGCTGTGTTGTATCAATCAATCTGACATTTAAAAGTATTTTGTGTAATTATTGATAAAATCGTGAAATATGCAATGAATTTGATAATATCACTCGATAAATGTTGTCAGTGGACGACCGCAGGGTACATACCCAAAAGAATAGCAGTCTCCTCATGGACAAAATTCAAAGATTGGTCTTGTGGCGGTACTTCAGGACAGGGCTCAGGAGTCCAAAAAATCATCAGTGGAATTATTTCGGGCTCCAGGAAAGTTAATGGCAAATTTTATCCAATTCCCATAAAAACTATTTCATTCATTGCAGTTTTGAAAAAATTCAGTTTGGCCTCAGGGTGGTGCTACAGAAACAGTCATCGTGTCACTAGAACAATAGAATTGTTCTTTCATGTACCATGACATTCGCAGTAAAGTTGATCTGATTACCATTAATACAGTTTGAGTTACTGCATTTAGAAATGTAGTTTCTTGTAAAAGTGGTGCTAAACTGAAAACCATCAAAATTAATGAGTCCTTTGCTATGCACCAGGAAAACTGACAACAAATTTGACAAGATTCCAATGAAAACTGTTCAAGTTACTTTTTTTTTTTATTCAAAGTTTAGCCCGGAGATGGTGCTAAAGGGAAGGTACTTGGATCACAAACATCACCTCAATACACCAGAGAAAATCACAAAAGGTTCAACACAATGTCTAGTCAAACTCTTTGGGTTATAGCATTTGGAAATGTCGAGTATGGCTGAGTGTTGGTGCTACAGGAAACATTACTGAGCTCCTACAATTAATAACTTCCTCCTCTATGCTCCAGGAATGTCGAAACATGTTTCAGATTATTTTTTTATGTGGTTTAAGTTATTGCAACTTGTAACACAGAAAGCAATGCTAAAGTACCCTTCGGCCGTATGGGCATATGTCAAGGAATGACAACAGCAAAAAGGTACTTAATGCATGTTTGCCAATGTAACACAATGTGTTTAATACTTTCGGGCTTGAGAGACATTTCGAGAGTGAAAAGGAAGACAGAGGTAATTGTCCAATTTCATCTAGGACCTGCAGGTTATATGGAAAGTGTGGAACAGGACAGCTGGGGCTTTACATCGTTTGGCATTCAGAATATGAGTCTGACATGACATCAACACTGACACCTGGTATTGACGCTGGTAGTTACACCAGCAGTGTTAACAATCTTGTGTTTTGCCCAACAAATCAACACTAGCACCAACACCAAACACCCAATGCCAAGGCCAACACCAATTTCAAAGTCAGACACTGGTGTTAGTGTTAGATGTTGATGTTTATGTTAGTACTTATCTGTAGGGCAAAACACAAGGTTGTTAAGAGGCAGTTTTTACAAAGGCAGATTTCTATTGGAGGGTGATTCATGACCCCTTCGGATTTGTCCGAAATTTTTCTTTTGATAGATACAGCGCCCTCAATAATTATTGGCACGCGTGGTTAAGATGAGTAAAAAGCCTTAAAATAATTTCTATTTTTTTGCAGAAGCATACTCTCACTCTGAAATTTGTAGAAAAATGTAACCTTCAACTCAAGTGAATTTTAAGGGGGGAAAAAATCCCTGATAAAGAAATAATTATTTTTCATAAAATCACGTGTTTCACAATTATTGGCACCCCTAACAATTCCTAGGAAATAAATGTAATTGAAGTATTTCTGTCATTTCTACAGTAGTTTACAAAGTTGATCAGATTAACTAGGAACATTTAATTAGTAATTCATCACTTCCTGTTTCCCTGGGGTATAAATATGACGTGACACAGAGGCCATTTCTCTTATCCACTCTTCAACATGGGAAAGACAAAGGAACACACCATTCAAGCAAGGGAGATGTGTGTCGACCTTCACAAGTCAGGCAATGGCTACAAGAAATAGTCACTTGCCTGCACCTGCCCATATCTACAGTCAGAGGAATCATTAAAAAGTTTTAAACAACTGGAACAGTGGTAAACAAGCCTGGACGAGGAAGCAAGGTTATTTTGCCACCACGCACAGTGAGGAGGATGGTAAGAGAAATAAAAAGTTCTCCAATGCTCACTGTTAAAGAAATAAAACAAATGGTAGCATCTTGGGGTCACAAAGTCTCCAAAACAACCATCAGGCACCATCTACATACCAACAAGCTGTTTGGCAGGCATGCACGGGAAAACCTTTTTCTCACTCACAATCATAACCGCAAACGTCTGGAGTTCGCTAAGCAGTACTGGGACTTCAACTGGGACCGTGTGCTTTGGTCAGGTGAGACCAAGATAGAGCTTTTTGGCAACCAACGCTCTAAGTGGGTCTGGCGGAACACAAAAGATGAGTATGCAGAAAAGCACCTCATGCCCACTGTGATGTATGGGGGAGGATCGGTGATGCTGTGGGCCTGTTTCTCTTCCAGAGGCCCTGGGAACCTTGTTAGGGTGTATGGCATCATGAACGCTTTGAAATACCAGGACATTTTAAATGAAAATCTTGTGGCCTCTGCCCAAAAGCTGAAGATGGGTTATCACTGGGTCTTTCAGCAAGATAATGACCCTAAACATGTGGCCAAATCTACACAGAAATGGTTCACCAGACACAGAATCAAGCTCCTCCCATGGCCATCTCAGTCCCCAGACCTCAACCCCATTGAAAACCTGTGGAGTGAGCTGAAGAGGAGAGTGCAGAGGAGAGGACCCAGGTCACTGGATGATTTAGAGAGATTTTCCAAAGAGGAATGGTGGAAGATCCCTCTTTCTGTATTCTCCCATCTTGTGAAACATTATAGGAGAAGATTAGGTTCTGTTTTGTTGGCAAAAGGGGGTTGTACAAAGTATTAACCTCAGGGGTGCTAATAATTTTGGCACACATGATTTGTTGTAAAAGAATTATTTATTAATGTGGGATTTTTTCCCCACTGAATACATGCACTTGAATTAAAGGTTAGATTTTCCTCTTTTTTTCAATGTGGTCATATATTATTTAGAAAAAAAACCTGATTTTTTTCAAAGCTAAAGAACACATCAAACCAGGGGTGCCAATAATTATGGAGGGCGTGGTACAGGTTAGAAAAGAGCAAAAATCACATTTTCTATTCGTAATACGGTTTGCTTTTTTTTTTAGGGGGTCCTGGAATATTGGGGTCAAAATCATTAAAATTTATTTTTGAATGCTTGTATTTCTGTGCGCCCGAAGTGAGCCAAATTGATTTCCATTTGTGCAAGTCTATCGGGTATGGACTCTCCAAAAATGTGAAAATTTTGGTGGCTGACTTAGCGCGCACCCCATAGGTGGCGCTGCAATTCATTACTTTTTGTAATTATGCACACTTTCCCAGGGGTTATGTGGCTTGTTTTGGAGTGTACATACCCGATAGACAAGCACAAATGAAAATCTATTTGGCTCACTCAGGGCACACAGAAATACAAGCATTCAAAAACCAAATTTTGGTGTTTTTGCCATTTTGGCTGATTTTGACCCCAATATTCCATTACCCCCTAAAAAAAAAGAGGTCACCATTAAGGATAGAAAATGTGATTTTTGTTTGTTTCTAATATGCATCTATCAATAAAAAAAATTTTCAGACACATCTAATGGGGTGATGAATCACCGCCTGCCTGACTCTTATAAAAACTGGCTCTTAACAGAGGTGCGTAATCCAGGTCCAAAGAGTAAAAATCCTCCCCAGTATATTGTCCTGATCCACCTGAGTTAGTAAAGGAGTAGGGAATGAGGCAGTTATTTCAAAGATCGTCATTTTCTGTCCTAATTCTCAATGTAACAGGAGCAGGAGTGAGAGAGACAGGTTCAAGCAGTTTCTCCAGTTTTAGCAAACTGATCTCTGATAAAATAGGAATGAAATTAAAGCTGCGCAGTTCCTGGGTTTCCTGCTGTCCTGTGTGCATGGAATTCACCACAAAGCAACTAAAGTTGATCCCGATTAAGTCTCATTTCACATTCTACTGGTTCTGTTCTCTCTGCAGGACTAAACCCATGATTTGTGTTCCTTCTTTCAACTGCATTTCCAGCAATCGCTTGCTGAAATGAAATAAACAACACTGCTTTTGTCTGTATTTAACACCAGTTTTGAACTCCCACTAGTGTTAATCCTCAGGGGTTTAGTGTTAATGCAACTGAAAAGTAACTTTGAAACAATCAATTAAAACACAAAGTGAAAGTGTAAACCAAGTGTTCGTGGCTTGAGTTTCATGTTGTCACCATGGCAGTTGTAAATGTTAGAGTCAGTGTTGACACTCGATTATAACACCAACTTTGGAGTCAGCCACTGTAATCAGCTGCATTGATGAGCAGTGCTCACAGTAGACGTTCAGTTTCCGGCAAAGAACCAAAATGTCTTCTGTTTCATAAGCTTTGAGTAGGGCCAAACTGGTCCGTCATGATTTCAGGCAGTATTAGCGGTCCGGCATTTATGGAACAGCGGCGTGGAGGCTGGAGCTTGAGAGAAAGCATCGGCCTGCAATCAATGTGTTCGGAGAATTTTCAGTTGCTGTCTGTAAGTCCCATTTGCAAGACCTGTGAATATTTTTGAAAATCATGTGAACCTTCGGGATTCCAAAAAGCAGTTTTTGCAGTTTGTGCGGGCTGTCCGTTGCTTTTAAAGCAATGTCAGACTGAAGCCTGCGCTGCCGCCATATTGAAACGAACTAGTGACTGACTGGCCGGGACTGAACTGACAAGAGATCGGACCCAGACTGGGGGGGCTACAGCTGGTGACGCAGGAAAAACACTCAAGAGCAGACAAAAATCAAGGGAAGCGACCTCCTGTTTGAATACAGGTTACATGCGATTTCTTTCTTGGAACATTCGCATTTGAACTCAGTCTCCAAAATACAGAGTAAAATCCTGGAGTTGAGAATAGAAGTCCTATCTAATTCCTGGTAAGTAGCTAATGGCTAGCGCTACCTAGCAACATTGCCCTGCTGGAGCTGGTTGCTGATCTCTTTGTCGTTATTTAGCTGGCGCGCCGTGTCTTCTGCCTTCATGTGCAGAGGGTGCATTGAAATGAATGACATTATTTGGGCTGGAAGCGACTCCGCAGGAATGTTGGATTAAATTAGCTGACGGTGACAGAACTGATGCCTGGTCAGGCTGTGCAGAAGCCGGCTGTTGCTTATTTTTACTGTAGGGAGGAAAATGGCTGACAGCTCCCAGTTTCTGCTCACCTCCCTCAAAATGAGTATTATTAACTGTGAAGCGCAATGTTTTAAACTTTTAAAAGGTGGCTGCTTTGGAAATCTAGAGGCTTTTCTAGTTTTTTCAAACCAACTCTACCAGACCACTGTCTCCTGGGGCCGGAGATTTATGACTTTGTCGCGGAGCGCAGCGCCATTACTGAGGCGGAGTGATTTTGGGGAAACAGTAACTCTGCTAACGCCAGACAGCCTGTAGGCCTGGGAACTGCGCCTGGAAATGGACCCGCTTACAATCCAGCGGGCTTATGCTGGGTCGGCCTTGGTTCATTTTTGAGCTGATGTTAACAGTTACTGGTTAACTTAACGTTCACGGGTTAGCCAGTTGGGTACTTGGCCTACTTAAGTCTGAAAATGGGTAACGTTAGCTATATTGCCTGCCATGTTGGAAATGAGCTGTGCTGATGTCTTTGAGCTGCTAATATTGGCTAGCCTGATAGCCTTGCGTTATAGTAAATTGGGTAAATTAATGACTGTTAGCCTGGTTTGGGGCAAGACGTGTCAAACTTGGGAGGTGTTGAAATGTCAGACCCGTTAGTGGCCAGTTAGCTGTCTAACCCAGCTAGTTTGACATCTGCTTGTGATGCGTCTGGTCTGATTAGTTAGCTGCGTAGCCAGTTGGGCTAATATGAATCGTCTCGGTTCTTTTTTTTTTTTTTTGCAGACGGTTAGCTGGTTAAATCCGCTAAAGAGCGGACCTGTAACGCGTTTATTGCTCGGCACCCAGCGACATCTCGGTCGCCAACGTTTACCAACTTGGCATTGAAACCAAATGACGTCAGCGGACGCTTCACTTCACTTCATTTATTGATACAGCCCTTTACAGCCACCCACAGGTGAACCAAAAGTGCTTTGCAATTGATGGTATATAAAACAATAGGAAAAAAAAACATTAAAATAGAATGACATAAAACCCTTGCACCGGTTATTCAGCCCAGTAACGTATCCTAAGCTCAAATGTGTGGGACCAGCGCATTCGCCTGCTATCTTTTTGTCTTGTTCCTACGCCATGTTTGCATATTTTTACTGCTGTCATTGTCTCGAAACAGAAGCATGTGGTTAACGCTTGTATGCTTTGCAGAGTAACCGATATTTCCATGCTGTCTAGTTACCTGTGTTTCGGACTGGCTAGTCTAGTGACATAGCGGGAATATTACTAACGTTAATAATTTTGGTTGGACATCAGAGCAAGTTTGGCTATTTCGACACTGGCAGTTGCGAAATTGTCGCCGGCTGCGTTCCTGATTACTTGGGTGTCGAGATTATCGGGCACCTGCTCGATAAAGTTGTCGCCGTGGGATGTTACGTTATGCAGTCGGAGTCTCTACGTATGAACTGGAGGATATGCTTCTACCCTGACTTCGTAGAGAAGCAGTTGTCTGACGTCATACAACAATGGCAGCACCCATAAAGGCGCACACCGTAATGGTAAACCCAAGGGGTAAAGCATCAACTGAAAGCCAGCGTGAAGTGTATTTACTTCATCGAGGTGATGCATGGTATCATATACTTCTGGGGGCCGCCAAGCTGTCACGGAATTAAAGTCCCATTACATTTTGGATTGTAACTCTACAACCAAATAAGATAAAATCAAGTATGATATGTCATATTGAAGGTATTAACTTGTTCTTTAATATTATTAATTGAAAATATATTTTTTGGGAAATTTTCATTGAAGAAACAAGCAAAAAACTACTCCGTCGCGGAATTACACAAAATTGACATGGTTTTTTTTATGTTTTGTTTAACTATCCAGACAGTGATGTTCCTATCATAGTTAAGTTATGAAACTTCAATGTGTTCATATTTAAGGTGTTTTTTGTTAATACTGTAAGTTATGGAAACAAATATTGACTTCAACCCTGCTTTATGAGCAAGAAATTTCAAATAGTCAATGTCACGGAATTACACGAGGCAAATTGTCACGGAATGACAACAATAGTATTAATTAGTTTCAATGTATTTATTTCAATATATTATACATATATACATAATTATTTACGTTTTTACAGTTTAGCAATGTATTACAAGGAGTTTTCCACTTATAATGACCAATCATAATATATACTTCAAATTTTTTTTTTTTTAATCTCCATGTCAACATTGGCTTGGCGGCCCTTTTCTGCATGTAAATATCGTCATTACTGTCAACAAGGTCTGCTTTGAAAATGATGTCAGAATTTGTCGCCTGTGTCATGAAGCAGGTAGTTTCGATAAGGGAAGACGTAAAAATGCCAGAAAATGTGAAAGCAATACGAAATGTGCTATATTTGCTGACTTTTGTCGATTACCTGCCAGTGCCATACCTTCCACTGTTACTTGAAAAGGTCTCAATTAATTGGTAACCTTTATTCATTCAATTTAGTTTGATTTGTTTGGTGCTTTTCACAGAAGGACTGTCTCTAAGATGCCTTACTGAGTGAAAATGGGCAGTGCCTGGCCTAGTACTCAAAAAATGTTGGGTCAGTGACGAATGTTGGATTTTGAATGCCAGTCTTGCCATTCAGAGTTATAATCACGCAGACGCTTTTTTTTTTTTTTTTTCTTTTCCGATTGCTGATTATCATTTATTGAGCGGAGGGAAAAAGCTGCCTGAACCTACCTGGCTCAATGTGGAAAAATCGAACGGTTAAACAAATTTGATAATTGGGTTAAATTTTACTAGGCATACACAGGCATGATTACTGCCAGCCCTGTTGTGTCTAAACATCACTGAAACAGAACCTCTCATGCAGTGTGAAGCAGGGAAGAAGCAGCACATTAATTCAGAAATTGAAGAATAGATGGAAAAAGTTGTTGATGTTTATCCGTATGGAAATCATTACAAAGTCAATTCTAAGGCTCTGAGCCTCCAGCGATCCAAGGTGACAGCCATGATCTACCAGTAGAGAATTATGGTGAACCTGTCGAGGAGTGGTCGGCCAACCGAAATTCCTCCTAAGAGTGCAATGAAGACTCATCCAGGAGGTCACAGAAGAACCCAGTCTGACATCTAAATACTGCTGGCCTTATTTGCCTCCGTTTAGGTCAATGTTTGCAATAAGGAAGAGACTGGGGGGAGAGCTGTGAGGTGAAAACCAATGCTTTCCAAAAAGAGCACACAGGCTCGTCTCACATTTGCCCAACAACATTTTGATGACCCAGAGTACTTTTGCAATAGTATTCTATGGCTTTAGGAGTCAAAAGTGGAAGACATGGTTCCTGTTACATCTGCCTGAAAGCTGACCCAGCTTTCCACTATAGGAAGATCATAGCTCCAGTCAAACATGGTAGTGCTATTGTGGTGGTCTGCGGCTGTTTTGCTGCTTCAAGGCCTAGGTTACTTGCTATAATTGATTGAACCACAAGTTCTACTCTCTCCTGGAAAATCCTGAGAGAGAATGTCCAGCTATCAGTTTGTGACCTAAAGCTCAAGCACTTTTTGGTTAGGCAGCAATACTGTTCCGAAGTTCACAAACAAGTCCGCCTCTGAATGGCTCAAAAGAAACAAAATTAAAGTTTTTTTGCGGCTTAGTCAAAGTCCTGACTTGAATCCGATTGAGGTACTGTGCAGTTTATCCACGAAAACCCTTCAGTATGACTGAATTTAAACAATTCTGCAAAAAAGAGTCTGCAGATTTTTTTTTTTCCCACGCCAATGTAAAAGGCTGTTTTCAAATGTTTGATGGCTGTTTTTGCTGCGAGTAGAGGCATAACCAACTGTTTGATTAAAGGGAGAATTACTTTTTTCCACATGGGTGATATAGGTTTTGAATTACTTGCCCTTTACCTTGTAATAAATGAAATGATCATTTAAAACCTGCATTTTGTGTTTACTGGTGTTCTCCTTGTGTTGAGCTAAAAAAAGTGAGTTTCCAGTTTCCTGACTGAACCGACTCAGAATGTCCCCCCCCCAGTAAATCTCATGGAAGTCAAATTCGAAAATTATCACCCTATTTCGAACAGTCCCCATCAGAGGTTGTGTTAAACTTTCTCGTTGTCCGTCATTGTCATAAAAATTCGGTAAAGGCATTATTGCCGCCATTTTAATTTTCATTTTTTTCATGATTATGAGAAATGGTCTATGTAGTAGCATTTAATATAATAAAACACCTAAGAGTCGCACTTAATTCTCACTACAAACTATCAGGCCATTGAGAGAAGAACAGAGACTCTGACCAGGACACGAAACTGATGAATGATGTCATTCCCTTAGTGACACCAGAGGGATCTAAAACCCCCACGGCTATTGTGTGAAAAAAGCAAATATGAACAATGCAATTTTACAGAATCGGGCTATTATAATTATCATATGCACAAACTATTTTCAAGAAGTTAAATTGAAGTGAAACGACCTGCTTTAGCCGAGCCATAACTCACTTCCCTCCTGGTCCACGTGGTTTGTAACTGGGTGCCCATTTTAGAATAAATAAATGCATCTTGGGATATTGCTGCGATTCTTGCACCGATCGGCCATAACTTAATGATTGACAGGTTAAGTGAATAACACATTTTTCTTGTTACAGTGGCACCCATTTGGTGGCAAGTGGTTATTTTGTACTCAAAATTGATTTGCTGGATGCAGGAAAATGGGCAAGTGCAAGGATGTCAGCGACTTTGACAAGGGCCAAATTGTGATGGCTGGACGACTGGGTCAGAACATCTCCAGAACTGCAGCTCACTTTTGTTACCAGATACAGCAGCACACCTTCAGAGGTCTGGTGGCATCTCTGCCTTGACAGGTCAGGACTTTTGGCAGCAAAAGAGACCTACGCAATAGAAGGCTGTTGCACCTGGACGAGGTCAGCTGGCTAATATGGTTGTATGGTTGTCATCTCCGCTGCTGTCGCTGATTTCTTTGATATTTAGTGTGGTCATAGGTTATGGTCTGGCCACGACGACTATCGATTTTGGTTGCCATGGCAACGGAGTTGGCCGAATGAAGCACAACTTTATGCTGAAAATGTATGCATGAAGGGTTTGGGCTTATTTCGTGGCATGTCTGTGCATCATTACCTTCGACATCGTCCATAAACATCTCTTCCGAAACCACTGGACAGATAAAGCTGAAACTTGGCGCATTTGTTTCCGCCCATGAGTACACCAAAGTTTGTTCATGGCGTTATGGTCTGATTTTCAAATATGCCTGCCATGGCAACCATATTTAAAATGCCATATGGAGCCATTTTGAAGCAGTTTTTGAAGCCATGAAGCTGATGTTTATGTGGGTAGATGGAAGCAAGCCCTAAAACATATTGGCAGGTTTTAGAAATTTTTAAATTTCACCTTGATTTGACCTCTGCACTTTGGTCATGCCCACTTTCCAAGGTGTTTACTTTAAATTCTTATCTAAAAATCAGTGGACCTGAAAAGCTGGAACTTGGTGCATATATTCCTACCCATGTCGACACCGGAGTTTGTTCATGCTGTTATTTAACCGCCTGCAGAAGTATAAACAATCCAGGTGAGCTACAGTGCCTGTGGCTCCATATTTGTTAAGTATGGTGCCACAAATACTCACTTAAATTTGGTATTGCCATTTACCTTGATCGTCATCTTTTTAATGTGCTGCCTTCTGCAAAGTTAGGAGTGAAGAGAGCTGATGGCGCACAGGGGTGGAGAGGGCCGACCGCGCGCAGGAACCAGTGTGTACTAGCAGAGCTTCCATTCTCATCCTCGTGCCCCCCCTAGTTTTATCTCTCTGGTGGAGAGCAAGCACAAGTGTTTCCTGTGTTCAGCTGCATGTATTCACGTCTTTGCATTGACTTTGAATGCAATCTGTCGTTTTAAAAATTAGCTTCGCGTCCGGTGTGAAAGTGGCTTTATCCTTCTCATCCTACAGTCTTCAGATGTTGTTGATGTATAAAGGCAATCAAAATTACATCAGTGTGCAATAATAAATTGAAGTTGTTTTGGTGGAGCACCAGTGTCATTCTTAATTTCAAAGTTACTGTCTCTAAAGAAGTTTTTGTTTGAAACTGATTTGGTGAATAATGCCGTGCGGGTTTTCATATTTACGTGTTGATGGATGGAAAGTTTTCAAATGAGCTCACTAGGAAAAATGTCCTGATGATGAAAATGTCCTCTCAATACCTTGAGACTGTTGTTATATATTCAGTACAATAGAGTAGAGGTGAGGATCTTTGCCAGCTGGTCTTGATTTCTAAGAATCTTTTTAGACTGTATTTCTGCAAACCGTGGGCAGCATCTCTGGTGAATGGATATTTGCACTAATTATCGTCCTGTGACCCCTGGCTTATTGTGTTGTTTTGTTTCCAATTTTGATAGGAGAATGCTGTTTTCATTGTGCAGAAGGCAGTCATTATTGTCATAGTGGCACTTTTTTGGAGGAAGAAAATGGTTTGCTTTTGTTGAAATATTGAGCATGTTTGTTCTGTCATAATATCACTTGAATTAATTAAAATTGTTAGTTTTGATAGCCATTTGATGGAAATACTGCAGTTAAGTATGTTATGGCCCCAATTTGTTATTACATTTATAACACAACAGCAACAGCAAGGGATGACAAACACAGTTTTAACAACTAAAACACATTTAATTTTTAACGAAGACAAAGACTAATAACAACCTACAACTAAAGACCAAGATTGATATATATACAAACAAAACAGAAATAATTACAGTCCCTTTTTGGTGGGGTGGCTTGGTGATGTCCTGGATGAAGAAAATGCTCAAACACAGGCAAAGAAATCCACAAAAGAAACTACACAGGTCTTGAACAGAAATGACAGGTCTGGTCACACGTATCCTTCTTCTTGCAATTTCTCCTACTACTTTACTGTCTCAATTCTTTTCCTTATATACTCTTTTGCAGACCCCACCCACATTTAGACCTCTTTTTTTTAATTTTCTGAGACTTGCCCCAGACATGTCTGGAAACATGTCCAAACATGACTCCAGTCTGAGCTTAACAAAAAAAAGGTAAATACTGCCATCTAGTGGCCTATATTCACATTACACCTCCATTCCAAAAGGGAAAAATTTTGACTCATAAAGGCAAAATTTTTCTTTTCAATACAAAATGGTTAAGTGAACACTTGTCTATATATACATATCATACAATATTCAAATAAACACAGGATATATATATATATACATATTCAAACACGAGATAAGCAATCAGCAATTACATTGTCTGTACCCTTCACATGCTTAATTTCCAAGTCAAACTCCTGTAAAATCAAACTCCAATTCAACAATCTCCGATTCTTGTTTTTCATCTTACTCAAAAACATTAACGGATTGTGGTCAGTGTACACAATCATTGGCTTTTGTCCTGTACAAACATAAACCTCAAAGTGTTGTAAAGAAAGGACCAGAGCCAACAGTTCCTTCTCTATTGTGGAATAGTTCCTTTGGTGGCGATTGAACTTCCTGGAGAAGTATGCCACGGGATGCTCAATGTCATCAGAGTCACTTCTCTGTAGGAGCACAGATCCACAAGCTTGGTCGCTAGCATCGACCGCGATGGAGAACGGTTTGTTGAAGTCAGGAGATTTGAGCACGGGGAAGTGACACAGCAGAGACTTCAGGTGATCGAAGGCTCTCTGGCATGCATCATCCCAGGTGAACTTTACGCCTTTCTTCAGTTGGTTAGTTAGACTGAGAGCAATCTCAGCAAAGTTCTTGCAGAACTTGCGGTAGTACCCGATCATTCCAAGGAAGCGGCGCAAAGCTTTTTTGTTGTCAGGAACTGGAAAGTCCATGATGGCTTGGACTTTAGCATTTATGGGTGCCACCTTACCCTGGCCTATGACGTAGCCAAGATAGGTGACAGTAGCACAACCAAAGTCACTCTTGTTCAGGTTAACAGTCAGGTTAGCCTGGGTCAGGCGCTGGAACAACGTCTCTACATCTTTTAGATGTTCTTCCCAGGAGTCACTCCATGTGATCAGGTCATCGATGTATGCACCCGTGTGTGGCAATCCGGCGATTGTAGACTGTATCATCCTTTGGAACGTGGCTGGGGCATTTTTCATGCCAAAGGGTAGGACTTCATACTGGTACAATCCAGATGGTGTGGCAAAAGCAGAGATGCTCTTGGCCCTCTCAGTTAAAGGCACACACCAATAACCCTTCAATAAATCAATCTTGGTCAGAAACTTTGCTTGCCCTACACTATCAATACAATCATCAATCCTAGGTATTGGAAACACATCAGTTCTAGTTACAGCATTGACTTTGCGATAATCTGTACAGAATCTAGTACTTCCATCAGGTTTTGGAACTAGCACACAGGGTGAACTCCAATCTGAGTTGGAGGGTCTGATAATATCATGTTTTAACATGTACTCAACCTCTTTCTCAGCAATCTTTCTCTTTTCAGGATTCATCCGGTATGGATGCTGTTTTATTGGTTTGGCATCACCAACATCTACATCATGAGAGGCTATAGTAACTCTCTTTGGAACATCAGGAAACAAATCCTCATATTTCTTGATCAACCTTTCAAACTGATCTCTCTGTGAGGGTTCTAAGTGCTGGAGTTTTACATCAAGATTTTGCAACACTTCAGAATTTGACAATTTACATGAAAGAACTTCAGCTTTAATTCTTGGTTCATCATCTTGAAACTCCCCCTCATCTTCACACGTTTCGACCATTGGAGAATCTGAAGTGACAGCTGCAACCCTAGCATTTCTGTCATGATAAGGCTTTAGCATGTTAATATGGCACAATTGTTTTGGTTTTCTCCTATCTGGAGTCTTCACAATGTAATTGAGATCATTGAGTTTTGTCAGAATTTCATAAGGACCATGAAATCTAGCCTGCAATGGATTGGACTGCAAGGGAAACAACACAAGGACCTTTTCTCCTGGTTTAAACTCACGGCTTCTAGCCTTATGATCATACCAAGTTTTCATTTTTCCCTGACTTGATTTCAAGTTCTCTTTGGCAAGGTCACAAGCTGCACGCAATCTTTCCTTGAACTTGCCAACATAGTCTAACAGACTGATTTGCGGCTCTTTCTCTTGCCATTGTTCACTCAATAATAGCAAAGGTCCTCTCACTTCATGACCAAACACTAGCTCAAATGGACTGAATCCAGTAGACTCCTGCACTGCTTCTCTAGCTGCAAACAACAGCAAATGAACCCCTTCATCCCAGTCTTTCTCATGGTCATAACAATAAGTCCTCATCATTGTCTTGAGAGTGGAATGAAACCGCTCTAAGGCACCCTGACTTTCTGGATGATAGGCACTAGAAAGAATCTGTTTTGCACCTAGTTCATACACAACCTGCTGAAACAATCCTGAAGTGAAATTGCTACCTTGGTCTGACTGAATTTCCCTGGGAAGACCAAACAACGTGAAGAACTTTATCAAAGCCTTCGAGATTGCAGTTGCCTTGATGTTACGTAGAGGTATGGCTTCGGGGAATCTGGTAGATGCACACATGATTGTCAACAAGTACTGATTTCCAGATCTAGTCTTGGGTAATGGACCAACGCAATCAACAATGACCCTAGAGAATGGCTCCCCAAATGCTGGGATAGGCTGCAATGGAGCTACAGGTGGGTCTAACTGGTGTTTTCCAACTACCTGACAAGTGTGACAGGTTTTGCAAAAGTTGGAAACGTCTTTCCGAAGCCCAGGCCAAAAGAAGTGTTTCATGATCTTATCAACAGTCTTGTTAACACCAAGATGACCTCCTAAAGGTAAACTATGAGCCATTGTTAAGATCTCATTCCTATAGACCTTCGGAACAACAATTTGCCTGACCACTGCCCAATCTGCATTGGCAGGGATATCAGGAGGGCGCCACTTCCGCATCAACACACCATCCTTGAGATAATACCCAACTGGAACTGCATCTATTTCTTTTTCAGGAAGGGCTCTCCTCTTTAGTACACCAATTTCAGGATCATTAGTTTGCTCCTCAATCAACCGCTTTCTGGACAGAGACAAGTCTCCAGACACATCAGAATCACCAGACCCATCCGGCTGGCTGAATAGAGAACTGATAAAAGTATCTGATAAGTCCTCAAACGGAGAAACCATAGTAGGCCAATCAGAGTCATGAGGCGAACCACCTGAGTCCTGACTATTCAATGTACTGGACGGCACCACATCATCTTCTTCTTTAGCCTTCTTGGCCATAGCACGAGTCACTGCACAAGAAGGATACAGAGATGGGTCCTCATCCCCATTTTCAGTGCTCGGCTGTGAAGTAAGATGTACAGGGGGAACTACTTTGCCCCCAGCCAGGTCATTGCCTAGCAACAGAGAAACACCCTTTATAGGTAGACTTGACATAAGTCCCACCTTTACCTGTCCTGTAACTAAATCTGACTTCAAGAATATAGAGCGCAGGGGTACAGATACAGTCCTCCCTTCAATACCTTGTACAAGTATGAAATCCCCTGAAGCGGTCTCATCACGTAACTCCAAGGAGTCCATCAACAAAAGTGACTGAGAAGCTCCGGTATCCCTTAGGATATATATGGGGACAGGAGTAGTATGCTCATTCAGAGCCACAAATCCCTCTGACACAAATGGAAGAAATTCCTCCCTCACAAAGTCAGCTGTATTAGGCTTTTTAGCCCCACAAGAAGCAGGCAATTTAGCAGATTGGTTATCTACTACAGGGGTTTCTAACCTTGTTTTCACAAAGGCATTTGGTTTGGTATCCTTTTCTTTTTCTTTTTTAGCTTTAAGGAACCAACAGTTAGTTGTAACATGACCAGATTTCTTGCAATATCTGCAAACTAGACCACTTCTGTCACTGTCAGCTTTCACACTTTGATCAGACCTGTTACTGGATTTCTGAGCACCATCACCAGATTTGTCTTTGTCTTTGGGTGAGGAATCTTGGGTATCACCGTAACCCTTTTTCTGAAATTGGGACCATTTATTGTTACTGCTAGACTGAAATTTGGACTTATGAGTGAGAACATATTCATCTGCAAATTTGGCAGCTGATTGCAAGTTCAGTGCTTGCTTCTCATTAAGGTAGGTCTTAACATCATCCTTAACACAGTTCTTGAATTCTTCAACTAACACCATCTCTTTTAGTGAGTTGAAATCATCCTTGACCTCCATAGAAGTACACCAGCGCTCAAAGCAAACCTGCTTTTCATTAGCAAATTCAACATAAGTCTGATTTTCAGATTTCTTCAGACCTCTGAATTTCTGTCGGTAAGCCTCTGGAACCAACTCATAAGCTCTCATAATAACCTTTTTGACAACCTCATAATCAGAGGAATCATCTGCAGACAAAGCCGAATAGGCTTGTTGAGCTTTACCCTTGAGGACAGTTTGCAACATCAGAGGCCAGTGTTCCTTAGGCCACTGGCAACTCTTTGCTACCTTTTCAAAACACTGGAAATAGTTGTCAACATCCTTTTCCGAAAATGGAGGCACCAGTTTTACCTCCTGGCTAGCCCGAAATTTATTTTCAGTTTGAATTTTTATTTTTAGTTGCTCCATTTGGAGTCTTTCTTCTCTATCGAATTTCTCTAATTCAAAATCTCTCTGTCTTGCAAATTTTTCTAACTCAAATTCTCTTTGTTTTTCTTCTCTTGCTAATTTTTCTAACTCAAACTGCCTTTGTTTTTCTTTTTCTTCCCTCTCAAATTCCCTTTCTTTTTCTCTTTCCTCCCTTTCAATCTCTAGCATTTTTAATTTAAGTTCCATTTCTATATTTGGATTTTCCACTGGAAACTGTTCCAGATCTCCTGGTGCAAACACATTTTCATCAATGTAATATTCAACTATCTCTCTAGCCAGTCTTGCTTTTCGCATGGCTGGTTTTACCTCTGTCAACTCCAACTGTCTGCAAATTTCTAGCAGTTCTGTCTTTTTAAAAAACTTCAAAACCCCTACGGTTGGTGATGCCAAGAAATCATCCATTGCTGTTGTCAATATATATCTAGGAAAATTCACAAAAACAATTTCACAATTTGGAATGTTAGATTTTCAATAAATTACTCACACAATGGTCTATCCCGGACCTTGAGCCCCCAATTTGTTATGGCCCCAATTTGTTATTACATTTATAACACAACAGCAACAGCAAGGGATGACAAACACAGTTTTAACAACTAAAACACATTTAATTTTTAACGAAGACAAAGACTAATAACAACCTACAACTAAAGACCAAGATTGATATATATACAAACAAAACAGAAATAATTACAGTCCCTTTTTGGTGGGGTGGCTTGGTGATGTCCTGGATGAAGAAAATGCTCAAACACAGGCAAAGAAATCCACAAAAGAAACTACACAGGTCTTGAACAGAAATGACAGGTCTGGTCACACGTATCCTTCTTCTTGCAATTTCTCCTACTACTTTACTGTCTCAATTCTTTTCCTTATATACTCTTTTGCAGACCCCACCCACATTTAGACCTCTTTTTTTTAATTTTCGGGGACTTGCCCCAGACATGTCTGGAAACATGTCCAAACATGACTCCAGTCTGAGCTTAACAAAAAAAAGGTAAATACTGCCATCTAGTGGCCTATATTCACATTACAAGTAAGTTTTGGATTTTGTAAAAAATTAGGTTCACTGATGTGCAGTGCAATTGGCTTGTCTGGTTTCCTTGAATGGTATACCTTGACTTTATATAATTAATCAGGAGGCTGTGAAAATGATCAAATTGATTTTTTTTAGTTTTTTAGGTCACCTGAGCGAAGGCGTGACCTATTGCGATCCCCTTTTGTCCGTCGTCGTGCGTCGTCCGTAAACTTTTCCTTGTGAACAAAATAACTTAAGTATTTATGAACCAATTTTGATGAGACTTTGTATGCAGGCTTATATCCATAAGATCTTGGACGAGTTCAAAAACCAGATTGATTCGATCATATTTGATGGAGTTATTGCCCTTATTATTATTATCATAAGCAACCATGTGAACACAATAATTTTAGTAAATATTGGTCAATTTTCATGAAACTTTGCATGCTGGCTTATATCTTTAAGATCTCAAAGAAGTTTGAAAACCAGACCGATTCAATCAAATTTGATGGAGTTATTGCCCTTTGTTATATTGTCATCATAAGCCATATTGTGAACACAGCAACTTAAGTTAGGGCCATTTAAGG
This sequence comes from Gymnothorax reevesii, assembly GCA_029721435.1. NCBI lineage: Eukaryota > Metazoa > Chordata > Actinopteri > Anguilliformes > Muraenidae > Gymnothorax > Gymnothorax reevesii. Next base: position 5,642,607 of record CM056587.1, on the reverse strand, counting down.
ATGTGTCATGTTTAGGTTTTGGAGAAAACTGCAGTATACCTGGAGAAAACCAACAACCTGTGGTTGGTACTTGGCAACTGCCTGTACAGTTTGAGGAGAAAATGCCCCGCGGGATGCGGTTTTACCTCAGAAGTAGAAGAGTAACTTGACATATGCTAATGAAGGAATTATTCCTTCCTTTCACTGAAGCGTTTTTTGTTTAAACGCAAAATGAAGTTTTTATGAGCATATTCCCAGACCGCACCGACCAAACCTATGTATTGTCAACTCTGTTAGTGCAAGCCTATTGTCTTGCATTTACTTTTTTATACCTAGATATGCTGGAAACCAGTTATCTTTATAGATGGAAGTGTCTTGAGGTGCTTTGTAAAAATTGTGAATTTCATGACCCCCAGGCTCCATGTTTGCCCCTGGGGAGGGGGTCAAGTTTACTATAGGTTATATAGGAAAATGATACTTTTGGGTATATTCTGTTTAATTTCTACTGGAAATCATTCAGACTTGATTGACATTACAACAATGAGATGATATTATGATATTTTTGACAGTTTCCCTTACCCAGGGGATAGGGCGCAGGGCCCAAGGGTCAAAATGGCTTGAGAAATCTTCTTTGCTTAAAGAAAATAGCCACAAGTTATATACAACAATTTAGAATACTCTATTGCTTATGATACTGGTTTCCATTAATCTGATCCCTGGGGTCAAAATTAGGGCCACGCCTACTGGCCAAGGTTTAACATTGGATACACTATACTGAGGTGACCGTTAAGGCCCATGGGCCTCTTGGTTTTTTGTTTTTTTTTTGCTCATGGCTGAATTATGAACGAAATTCCAAACTTACTGATTTGAAGTGCTTCTTGGCACTTCTTGTGGATTATATATGAACTTAGTTTCTTTGCAGCATTTCATGTGAAGTTTGCGTGTGCGGTTAGGTCATGCTGCCTGCTTTATTTGGCTTTAGTGCTTTATGGGTTTTGATGACCTCATCCTGCTCATATCTTTTCGTTCGCTGCGCTGATGCAAAGTCATGGGATGAATTTTTGAGCAGTGAGATCATGGACAGTGATTTATTCATTCTCGAATGGGAGTCTGGTGTTTTATTCGCCATGAGCACAGTGTGGCCATTTTGTCCATGAAGGTTGTGCTGCTTTGAGGTGTTTGGTGGCAAAGCCTGACATGAAGGTGTGAGCTGTTGATGCAGCCAGGCGGTTTACCTTGTGCTTTGACCATTTGTCTTACAAATCAGGGGATGCGCATTATTGAACTAACTAGCAATGGGAGGACTGCAGCCACTGATAAGTGTCCATCAAATTAAGACTATATGGGATGTGGTCGACTGTATGGAAACGCTTACGTTAGAGGTTGTCTTGCTTAGGTGTTGCTGGAAGCAGACTATCAAAGGCAAGGCTTATTATAGAAATGCTGTGGACAGTGATTCGGCACTGATGACACTTCAGGCTTCTGTTTGTACCATTTCCCCCTTTACACCATCCAAAGGGCCATCAGGCCTCCTAACTGAACTGCACTCCGTATTGTTCCTCTTCATTTGTATTCTGTGTGGATCCACACAGTGCTGCCTACTATCAGAATCTGCTCATCTCTGTTTGCCAGGAGTAAACGCAGCATTTGAAGAAATTTCACTTTTGAAATGATTTTGTGTTTTGTACCTTTTTTCAGCGTCTCTTTCATGTAGCAATATTTTTCTCTGCAGCTGTACAAGCGATTTGAGAGGTTCCCATGCGATTTAAATATTATGAATAAAATTTTCTTATGAATGGAATTATTTTTTTGCCCCCCCCCCCCTAAAAAAAAAAAAAAAAAAAAAAAAATTTCACCTAAATTTCAGCAGATTGTAACCCCTACAGTGTTGGGGGGGGGGGAAAAGTATTTGCCGCCTCCAGATTTCTTCCAAATTTTGCTCATTTGTTATGTTTAAATGTTTATTATCTTCCCGTGAATCTAAATACAAGTCAAAGACGAAGCGCGTGAACCCATAATGCGGCTTTAAAATCATAATTTTATTTTTTGAAGGTGCAAAGAGTTATTCCAAACCGATGGCGCCCATGTGAAAGAATACTTGTCTCCCTTTACTAAATAACTGGTTATGGCACCCTTAGTAGCGACAACTGCAATCAGATATGCAAAAACTGACTACCAGTCTTTTACATTTCTGTGGCGGAATTTTGGCCCACTCTTGACGGGATAGTTTTAATTCAGCCGCAATGGAGGGTTTTTGAGCATGAACTGCCTAAACAGCGTCTCAGTTGGATTCAAGTCAGGGCTTTGTCTAGGCCACTCTAAAGCCTTCGTTTTTAGCTGGCAGGGATGAATGTCCTAAGAAAGCGATTGCCGTACCCTCTGCTTCGGTGTCGGCGTTCGTGGACAGCAGGGTTAAAGTTATCCGGCGAACTGTTTTGTCTTCTGTCAACTCGTTTTTCTTTTTAGGCATTCAGTGATGGACTTGCTCGTATAATTTGGACCATTGTCTCGCTGCATAACCCAACTGCGCTTGAGCTTTAGCAGGGCTTCTGGTAGACCTTTAACTCCAAGGGTATTTTTTTGGGCAGAGTTTTTCCCGGGGGTGAAGACATTTAAAGCCCTGTTTTATTAACGGTGAACCATCAAGATGGCAAGTGAAGCATCTGGACTTTACCACAGTTATAATTCATCACCAGATACTCCAGGAACTGTGATGGGTTTGGTGTAGCACAGTTTCAACACGACAATGTAATCAGTTTTCAGATCAGATGTCCCATCAAAACTGGCATCAGGCCAGATTAGTGATAGTCAATAGGGTTAAAAAAATATATATAAGGGGGTGACAAGTCAGTCAAATGCCCCAAATATGATTACCTAAGCAAGACATCTGAATTAAAAATTGGTTATATATTTATTGGATTGGATCTGCTCTGTGTTACTGTAGCCCCCGAGCGAAATCGGGCGGCTTCTGTGGATTCATGCTTTCCTTCTCCACCACCGGCGCAGCTGCGTCCTCGTCCATCGATACTTCCTTGGGGATGCTGTACAGGCTGTAATTTTTAACCGATTACTTTCATATTTGGTGTGGACATTTTTAATACTTCAGTTATGACACCTATCGGTTTTGGTTGCCATGGCGATAGTATTGGCTGAATAATGCGCAAATTTGTGCTGAATCATAAATTTCCTTGTGGACGCCGTGCAGGCTGGAGAAGCGGGCTTTCGGGGGGGTACACCTATGCGGTTGCGGGTGACCGGACTGTCTAGTTCTACTGGCTGTTTTGCACATTGGATTGGATCTCTTGCTCAGTTGGGACCATGAGAGTAGACCTTCATGTCATCATTCTGAGGTGGACTTGAATGCATTTCCCTCCTCGCCTCCATTTAGGGTGGCACGGTATTGCAGGAAGTCGCTCAGTGCCCTCCCAGCCAGGGCACGGGTGTGAATTCAGGATAATAAGGAAATGAAGTAGAGCAGAGGGATGACGTGCTGTGTCATTCTTTTCTTCATCAATGCGATAACGGCGGGATCTTATTTTGATTGTGTGGTCCACAAAGGAAAAACAAAGCGCAACTGTATTAAGGACAATGTATGAATTACTCAATTTTACCATACAGAATATGCATTGTAATGCTGGTCAAATGTAAACGAATTGAAACTAGGTTTGGCTCATTTGGTTAAGGCGACGCATTGCGGAGCAGCAGTGATCCCCACAACTGGGGTTCGAATCCCAGTCATACCAGCCGGCACTGCTGGGTTGGAATTACAGCAGTTTTTGCTGCTGAAGTGCCTCCGGTTGGCCAGCCAGGCACTCGTTGGTGAAATTCTAAGCTTGTTCATGTTTGGTAATCCTTCGCCCTCGTTCTGAACTTGTGAAGTTTCAATCTACGAGTGTATAAAGAATCCGCGACTGATGGGCATGTTTTTCGGAGGAGAGCCGCAAACTGTCTTTGCTGTCCTGAGACGGCAACAGGGGGTCACATATGAGCAAGCTTGTGTACATAGTTTGCTAATTGGGCTTTCCAGATTTGGGTGGGATTGGAGACGAACAGCTATAATTACATCTAACTTATTACTTATAACCTGCTCTCCCTCCTGTGTTTTTTTTGTAGGTAATGCGATGGTCTCTGCAGGTGTACCTGTGCCCCAGCTGCTCCTGTTATACACACACCTGTGCTGGATCTCCCTGCTCGAGGAGGCAGTGATTTCATCTCGGGCCTCGGCGACATAAGCGGACAAGATTGCAAAGATCTGTCCCGTGTCGAGTATGACGGCCACGACCCGTGGCTCTCCCGTGGGGGGGAACGATGGCCAGGGCCAGGCTCCGGAAGGGCCGTCTCAGCCCCCCCTCCCCCAGAACCAGGTCAGTGTCCTGTGTGGGCATGCGGGTGCATTCACTCTCACATTCTCTCTCACACACGAGCAAATTCACACTCGCAAACAAACGCGCACACGTGCAGGCTCAGACATGCAGGTATATACGCTCGCACATGCACGTACATGCTCACGCTCGTGTGCGCGCGCGCACACACACACATACACATTTGTATGTATGCGTGCATGCACACACACACACACAAATATGTTCACACTCGCTCATGCACGCGCGCACACGCACACACAGGAACGTGCGTGTGTACACTCAAGCGCACACGCTCACTCTCGCTAACACGCATATGCACACTCACTCCATAGGCATGTAATTCATGCGTATAAATTGTTAGAAACATTTTGCTCCATAGTAAGTGTTTGTGAAGTCTCCAAATTGTTTGCATCATGTTTAGTTTCATATTTATAATATGCACTGTACATTCCTTCTCATGTGTCCGCTCCCCCCAGTGTTTGCGTACGTGTGGTTGGGTTAGGGTTTGTAGGGGTGTGGTTTGTTGGACACTTTCAGTGTTTATCTCGGCTGTACGAATAAAGCTGTTTCCTGCTACCATGGCAAAGGTGTACTTGAGGAATGAGAGAGTATTTGTTAATTGTGTGCGTACTTACACAGGACAGGGGGTTTCCAGTGAGTGGTGTGAATTTGTTTTTTGAGATGAAATGAGCTGTGTTGCTCAGCTGACATAGTAGTGATTTTGGGGGGGTTTTCCAGAGACTAGAAAGGCCATTTGAGCTGAGAATCTGTGGTTTATTTGTTCAGAACAGTTTAGCTGGTATGATGTGATGGATTTCTCATCCGCGGCAGCCAAAAATCAGCAAAAACCCATTTCTTTGTGGGCAAAAATCTTGGAACAATTTGGTTTCCATATGATGGCCTTTGTTTATCAGTTGCTTGTATGTGGCCTGTTCAATAGATGATGTTGAATGTCAGGAGTTGCAGTAAGTGGCCATCGGTACATTTGTGTTTTTCGCGAATGGCTGAGTATGATTTTCAAATCTCTGTCTTTAAAATGCAAGAAATAATGTCTTTAAGTGCTCATCATAATCCATTTGTGCATATGCGGGTGTTGAGAAGGAATGCATGAATCCTTAAGGTAGGAAGACACTCACGAATACATTTATTTCTCTTTCATTCATAACAATTTAGTACCAACATCGTATGAACAACTACTAAATACAGAATTAAAGTGATGGCTCATTCACATAAATTATGCTAATTAGGTCCCGAGTTGGCTACCGCAATGTGGAACTTGATCAACTACCTTAGGCAGGATATCTCTAAAACTTTTTTTTTTTATTATTTTGATCTCAAATTTTCACAGATCATTGATGACTTTTTTCAGAAATAATATTTCTGTGAAAAATAAGGGCATTTTACTGTTTTTTTTTTTTTTTTTTTTTACTTTATTGGGTACCTAATTACCACAAAATCTACAGTTAGACAAATTATCTCCTCAAAATGCCCAATCAGTCCATAGACATGCATCTGGTGAACTTGTATTCCAAGTTTCACAATGATGGCATGAGAGAAAGAGGAGAAATGGTGTTTGAAGCAATGCTTGGCAGGTCCAAAGCAACATTTTTGAGAAATTGACAAAAAACAACTGATGGCAATATTTTTGATAGTTCCATGAAGTGAACTTACTGAAGGTCATTTTACAAAAATGTCAAAAACAATTTAAAAAAAAAAAGCCTATTTTGGGAGTGTCTACCTACCTTTAAGGATACGTAAACCTTACGAGAAGATCAACATTTTAAAAAAGCTGGAATGTATCAGAGGAAAGAAATAGACGGTTCTTTGTGCTTGTTACGTTTATCATTATTATTGGGATGGGATTCACATAAGTCAATAAATTTTGTAAATTATTGAAATAAAATTAACAAATCGCATCAAAATTATGCAGAATATTTTCAAGGTATCCATTCTTGATAACCAAGTCCTTGTTACGGTCAATGTAAGAAGTTATAGCCTAAATCAAAATGTTTAAATTGCGGTGTTCAAGGCAATTTTGCTTGCCAAATACATGCTCTGAACAAACGCTCCAGGATCATAATAATCTGCCATACCTGGTTTTGAAAACTTTAGCAATTGGGCTTCAAGAAAAATGGTATCAATATTTGTCAGTTATTTTGATGTTATTTTTCTGAAGGAATTGGAGCCAGAAATGACATAACCGCCAATTCTGGAGAGGAGAGGAAAATGCTTGATATCGAAAGTTCTTTGAAAAGGATGTGTCGCTTTATCCACGAAATGCTGATCACAACATTTTTGGAAGACCATTTAATCGATCCATGAGGTAGAACCAGATTGTGAAACAGGGTTTACATGCCCTTTAATCCCTTTGTGCAGAAGCCAAATTTGGCTATTTATGGGTTACCCAATTTAATGTTCTATACTTCAAAATTTAAGCTTCATAAAGAGGACGAATGTGGGTCAACTCAGGTAAGACACTTGCAGCATTTAGAGTCCCATCGTATATGATTTTGGTAGAGAAAATGGGCCGCAAACATAAAAAATCTTCATGAGAATTCACCATTGAAGTTGTAAAGAAAATAATGAAAATGAAAAATGGCTGGGGGTTAAAGCGATACATTTCTGCGAATAATAAACTCCTAGACCACAAGTACTCTTCATCTGAACATGAAAAACTAAATTATCCACTTTTTATAAGCCAAATAAGACAGCTATCCAGGTGGCATCCCAAACTCCCAGAGCCCTGAAAATGGTGCACGGTCATGAAATAATAATTCATAAAATAATCATATTTTTAACGCAAGTCAACTTTGTTCTCATCCAATTCAATATGAATGCATGATTTTCTGGTTGAATTTAGCATGAGTTCATCAATATGGGTGCAGCTGGACATCAATGGTCGCCAGTGACCTCTCCAAACCAAAAACATGTCTATTCTCCACGATAAAGTACAGAGTCCCATCCATTTTTATACAAAGCCACATTAGCAACCACACATACTCATTAAAGGAACTGCTAATTTTACGGTGAGAGTGTTCACTTGCTGTTTACAATTCCGGTTATCCAAGCGAAACGCAAGCTTGTAACATAGGTTGTGAAAAACGTCAAGGAGCAAGTACAACTTGCAACACAGTAATAGTTGTTTGCATTTTAGGAATTGCATTTCATTGAATGCGATATGAATTATTAAACACACCGCCACTAAGTAAAATGGCAGCACATTGCAGTATCGACTACTCTTTTTAGCCAATGTGACAAACTAGCTCTTTGATCATGGTGGTAAACTGAAAATAAAAAAAGCTGTCCAGTTAGCTAGTTGGCAAGAAGCACATACAAATAAGAAAGTTTTACTACACCATAAAAACTCAAGTTTACTCACAGACACAATTTCTCCTCCAGTTGCTCCCCCAGTCTGTTCCATTCGGTATAACTGCCATTTTCTATCTCAGAATCACATTTTCATCGCTTAAATAGAAGCTTAACACTCCAGGCTTGTTTCTGGAAGTCTCTTTTTTTCCCCCCATGCAATCGCATCATTCACAGCTGCGCAAAGTTAAGAATACAACCTGACTTCTATTTATGCAAGTGGTTCAATACGTTTCTGAGGTTCTAATCGATGTCTTTCAATTACTGAGGTAAGCTTGCACTGTCTGGAATTGGATAAAAATCGTGTCAATCAATAGGTAATTTCCGGGAGAGTTTCACGTGGGTGTGTACTTCAGCGTTGCTGTCGCGGAGACACCATTGAAATAACCATTGAAAAGACTATTTCTGTGAGATCTTGTATGAGGCTGTAGAAGACCGCTGAATTCTTCAACAGACGAATCTACGCGTAAATCCACAAAAGTACGTGTTTTTAATATCTGATGACCATAATTGCTCTGAGAATGACCTAGTGTCAATTCCATGGCAAATTTTTTGCTTCAGAAAACTGATTATTTAAACTACTTAATTGGGACGCTGTACAGTGATCAGATTAAGAGAAAAAAAATTGATTAGCATTTTTTGCGAATCATTTTATCGGGGGGGGGTCCTCCTGCACCGCAAATCCATATAACGAGCGTCTATGGTTACCGAAAAGAAAAGGTCCATAAACTACGCGATAACTTTGTAATATTCCTCCATACTGCTCATCCGCTGCAATCCAAGTGTCCTGAAGGGGAAACATCCAGAGGAATCCAGGGAATCGCCGAAGACACAACTGTGTGTTTACATGTTGCTGAGAGAGACACGAGAACCAATAATGCAGAGCGAAGTCAACTGCTCCCCGAGTTGGAACTAGTGTGTTCCTTTCCTGGTTGTTTTACAATAGGATTGTTATGGGAAAAGGTTCCTAGTTTTGTTCTAGTAGGACCAATTTAAGTGCGACACGAAGTGTCATTGAACCTGGCTGGAATGAGATGCGTGTGCCTGCTGTAGAAGTTATAATAAAGTTCAAGTGAGCGACGATGCTGCTCTAACCGTCCACTCTTTAAGGTTACGATTATAACGGACTAGAGTGAAATGGGTTGCTTCAACCAAATGAAGCGTGTGTCCAGGAGATCCAAGACTTTCGACAAACTACCAGTTCAGGACCCTGAAAGACTACAGCTATTGCTGATAGGTCTTCGTAGGGATATCAAGACCGTAGTGCCCGCAGCGGCTTGGGAGAACCGCGTGAACGCGCGAGCGCGCCTTCAGGCAAACATACAAGAGAGAATAATACGCTATAAAACAGTACAAAATGACATCGTTTCGGGCAAACTCTGGATGTTACCCCTTCAAGACACTTGAAGTATGGGCAAAAACCAAATCACTTCGCTAGATTCCCCTTAACTAGCGTCATTTAGATTGGAAGATGGCTAGCTTTATAATCTAAAGAGTAACGTCATGCGCGATGGCATGCACAACAAGATGATTAACATAAAACTTGCTATGATATAACAAGTCTCAGGCCCGAATTGTCTGTTTGCTCTTCAGGCAAAGTAATCTGGTAATCAGTGTTGAAAGAGATCATCTGCCTGCGATTGCATTGAAAGCGACAAATGAGAGCTATAAAAACTTCTCCTATAGACATCATAACCACTGTAGATTCACTAGCCAGCTAGCTGTACCTAAGCGATTGCTTTTGAACTAACCAGTTCAAAAACCAGTTAAACGTCCCTAAAATGTGATAGTTTAGTTTGGTCACACGAAACTGCCGCAAAACCTCAGATAAGTTCATGCCTACGGCAGCTGGCAAAGTTTGTAGAGTTGGGGCAAGAATCAAATCATATCGCCTTGATGTGATGATCATTTACAAAGATTTTCTTTAGTTAACGTTAGTTAGCTGACTAGCCAACTAGGTGTATTTATCCAAAGAGCGACGTTCGCGATGGCTCACATAGCTGAGTCTCCCTGTCACGACCAAAGATGATAGAGCTTATGAGCCTATCAGAAAGCCTCCCGTGTCCCAAGTGCATGTATGCGCTCCCCACAAGCTAATTGGTTGGTATGCAAATGAGGAACGTCATTTTCCAGCCAATCAGAGTTGTGAAAACCTCTCCTATTGCTACGTGGCTCGAGAATTCGGAAGTTCATAGGCAAGTGAGTCAGGATCCATGAAATATTAAGATTTTTTGCGAAGGGATTGTTATGATGATTAGAATTTCATCAAAATTGCTGAAATTTGATTCGCATTTTGCAATGCAAATCCGCCTAATCTGATCACTGACTGTAGCTGCCATAGAGGACAACGTCTTTTTCTGTCGCAAGAGAATTTATTTATTTTTTAAACTGTTGGATAGATACTATAGGCAAGTATATAGCGCAGTTTGCACATTAGGCTTAGCTGAGACGTTTAATTCATGGTACTCCTGAAAAGCGGGCAAGGGCGTAAACTCGTCCATATTCTAAACTGGGTTCGAGCTCGACTTGTGAATATTCAACAATATTCCGGGGGTGCCCTCTAGTGATTGAGTAGTATAACTGCGTGCTTAAATTTGCAATTTTATATCCGCAAGCATCTACATCTGCACAAAGCTGTTAAAAAAATTCTGAAAATCAGTCTAGTCCAGGGGTGGGCAATCACGGTCCTGAAGGGCCGGTGTGTATGCAGGTTTTTATTCCTATCAATTACCCTCACTAATTGAGTTAATTGATTGCATGCACAAATATAGATTTTCGCAATGATTCGATCAAAGGAAAATGTTTTATGAAGGGAGACAAGACTAGTCTCTGTAGTTTCATGATAATTTAAAGAAATGCGCATGAAACGTCAGATTTCATAAATGGTTTGGCTAATTGAGACAATCAACTAATTAAAGACCAGACGTTGGTGTGAAAACCAGGGATAGATACAGCCCTCGCTGCCCACCTCTGGTCTAGTCCATCTAAAATTAGTGCTTTGATAGAAATTTATGAAACTAAAATATGAAAATAAAGCTGTCTCTTTTTGTTATGGGCAGCATCTTGTGTGCGTCTTTTTCTGAAATTTGAATACTGAATTGAAATATCACTAATGAGGATGTGTTCCGGAGTGGCTGTGTGTAGAGATGGGGCTGGGAGCTGCACCTGAGGGCTTGGACAGGGTTATTTTCCCTTTTTAACTGCTTTTCTCACACCAGCCACTTTAGGGGTTGTGCTTATTACATTTTCTACCACAAGCTAGGAATAACACTCACTGTCAATATATTTAGTGATGCATTTACAGTAATTGCTAAGGTGTAGGTAAAAGGTAAAAAGTTGGCTCTGCCAAATTGGACAGGGCTCAAAGCATGGCCACTTGGGCAGTTTTCAGGGATACGAATAAGGCATTGGGTGAAAATGCATTTAGCCTTTTTATTCACTTGAAAAGGAAGCTGCCCGAGTGGCGTGTGGCCCCTGACTGTCTGTCTCTCATTGAAAGCTCCAACATGCCAGGCATCCATGTGTTGACCTGTCCTAACTGACAGCTTAGTGCTCACGCTGTTTAAACGTCCTGCAGCAGGGAGATCTGTCATTCCTGTGCGCCAACACGCATGACTGTTGTTTCTCTATACCATTTCACAAAATAATGTAATAGTCGACTGGTCGCTCTAAAAACATTACTGTGGAGAGAGCTTTGTGTGCCCCTCGCATTTTCATTGGAGATTATCGATCAACTGGAGGATATCAACCTCCCGTATGGTGAGTGCCTATTGACCACGGACTTAATTTACTGGTCTTTTTTGTGGGCTGTCTATATAGATGTATGACGTTGCCTTGTGAAATGTCAGTGCTTTAAAATAAAGAAAATAAAACTTCATACATACACCCTCTTATCTATTTATTTAGCTCCCAACTTTTTTTTTTTTTTAAGTTATATTGGCAAATTTTAAGTGCTTAATTGTGACGATAAGGGAACTCATTGAACACTGGCATAGTGTTAATTCTGTCTCCCCAATGATTTTCTGTTCCGCGCTCTGGAGGCCACAAATATTACAGAAATTTCTGCAAATTTCACACAGGTGAAGATATTGATTGGAGAATGCTCAAGACCGATTTTGCGAATTTCGGCCATTTTGTCTGAAATTTGGAGATCGGGGAGATGCATGACTTGGTCCCTGTGGCAACCCGAGTTATCGAGTTCCTATCGAATATTTTCATATCCAACTGCAGTGTCCGTATCCGTACTTTCCAGGCCTCTCACAATCTGGCTCTCTGATTCAATTACAGCCCTGGTTTTCTCTCCTTGTCAATTTGGAGGGCAATTATTGAAACAGCCCTTTATTTGCATTCACATGTTCTGCTATTTTGACATGACATTTGTTGCAAGGATGTGCGTCTTGTGTTTTACCCTTGTGAGGTCTGTTGATTTGACTTGCAGCAAAACATTACGGAAGGCAGTGAAGGTAGAAGGCCGATCTTGTGCGGCCGGAGGGCAGAAAAATCAGTTTTGCGAATACGTTTCTCACATGCATGCGTTTCCCCCAGATCCCACTTTGAAGGGAAATTGGTGAAATTCTTGCAGCGGCACCGGTGCATTGATTTTGGCGAGCAGATGTTAGTGAAATGACTCAAAGTGATTCTTGGACCCAGTCACCAGGACAGTTTTAGACAGAAATTCAGTAATTTTTTGGTAGGCAGAAAGTAAAATGAATAAATAAATATTTTTTTTTTAACATTTCTTAAAGTTTTAATTTATTGTCAACCAAATATGGGGAAAAAATGTTGTTTCTGATGCACATTAAAGCAGCCTTTCAAATTATTTTTGTGAACTCAGCCAGCTGGTACTCGCGGGATAGCCTGCTCCGGAGTGTATGTGAGTCACACTTCACGGGTACGCCTGACATCGCAAATGCAAATAAAAGCGTTCCCCATCCATTGGTCTCATCGTCTTACAACAGCCCCAAATGACAATCATGAGCTTTGCAAATCAATTTTTTCAGGCTCCAGGATGTCGGAATGGCGTTAATTATGAGCCCTGCTGTTCAGTTTAGGTTGTTCCGTATTGTGAATTTTGCGATCTAGCACCCCACTGTTAATGCACAGCAGCGCTGCACTGGAGCCTCAGCTGAGCGTGCTGCTCTTACTCGGGCCCGCTGAGAGCGTGCATTAATGCATGCGCATCGCTGGGAGGCCGAGAGCAGCGGACTGTGCGAGATGCAGTGTGATGCGGAAGGGGTCAGTGGGGCTGGATATGTAGGTCACCCAAGCAGGAGGAGCCGCTTCATGCACGTTCAGGAGCTCAAACACACACGTACACGAGCGCAGGCTTGCGCTCACAGGCACATGCCCATTTCTCACCCTATTGTGGCTCAGTCCGAGATGCCACATCTGCGATTGTGGCTGTGAGTGTGCTGGCCAGATGAAGCCAAATTGAAATGGAGAGCGACAGGAAATGCTTCTGAGCTATCTCTCCCACACATTCCTTCCTCGCTCACTCCGTCCGTTCTTGAGTTCATTCTGGGAATGCCGCCTGTCATGAGCCTTCCCACCTCCTCCTCCCTCCTCTCAGCTTTGCGTCACTAAAGAAGAGCCAGCGAATAGTTTCTGCCAGTACTCTTGTGTTGATTAATGTTTTCGAGGCGCACCGAGCCTTTAGCATATCGAAGTAGACTTTCTTGCTTCATCCAAGTTTGATGCTGTCGTTGGTTTCGTAGCTTTTGCAGTGGACACGGCCCCCCTCCAGTGATTAGCTGTGACCCTGCTTGTTCGCCCCGGGCACAAAGGCCAAAACCTCATGCCTTTCCCAATAAAAAAAAACTGAATCATACTTGTTATAATATGGCGAGCTTTGTGACACACTCTCAAATGCACATAACGCACCAGTTCTCCATTCACTGCGGCACTCCATCTCTCATTCCCTTCTGGGTTCCTCCGTCTTGTGAAGGCACATTTTTCCGGTCCTTAGACCAGGACATGCAGCATCTCGATTTGCAAACATCTGGGAAGCATCAGACCGCTTCTCCCCGCTCTGGATTTCACATTCATATGGTCAACGCTTCGGTCCTTCCTGGACTCATCCTCTGGAGACTCTGTCTTTACATCAGATTTGTGCCTTAAAAATGAGTAAATAATGAAAGGCCATGTGTCCAGGGCTGAATTTTGAATGTGTGGTGCCTCTCAAATTATTTATCACTTTGTTGAGAACAAACAGGTGAAACTGCCATGAAAGCTTGTTTAATCCTCATTTTAAAATGTGTCAGTAGGTTATATTAAGAAGAAAATGGTGACTAAATTGCCTGTGAGTGGCTTTCCTGGTGTTCCCTTGTTAATTGTAAAAGAATTATTCTGAGGTTGAAGATTGCAAGTAGACTTGATTAATTTGCCGTGTTCTGAATTCACTTTGTAGGACTGGGGTCAGATGGATTCACCAGGGTTATTATCGGAGGTGTAATTGCATGTGGAAAATTTTTCATTAAAGGGAAAAGTTTGTTGCTATGGTGATGTACAGCAGGTCTGCGGCCTGAGGAGCTGTGCTGCATTGTTATGACATGAGCGTACTCTTAAGCAGTGGGCTGTTCATCGGTCACTTAAGGAAAAGCTAATTTGAGACAAGCCTGCATATTATTGCTTCATCACTGAATTTGAACTTCATCAGAATCTTGTTGTACAACCATAAACATCGTCACTTTTTTCCCTTGTGAATTTAATTGCTTGTCAATTGACAAGTTGACCTTTGATTGTGATGTTATTGCTGAAATGAAATAAGCAAAGCCATTACATTTCTTATTGGCTATATAATCTACACTTAACAGGGGAACTGGCTTCTTGTAAAGCTCAACAAAGCTATTGCAGTACCCAATAGTAGTTATGATGCTATTATAGGCAATGTAGTGTGAAGGAAACTCTAATTCTGTCAGAACTTTTTTTTTTTTTTTTTTTTGCCTGCACTGAACATTGGCTTATTTTTCAGTGGCTTACTTGGAGATATTGAATTTTTTTGTGATCTGTTTGGGGAAGTCCTGGTTGATTTTATGTGTGTGTGTTTCCAGACGTCCTCGCCCAACTCATCGACTGAGAACTCCCCCATGAGCCCAGCCGATGACCAGGGAAAGGGAGACGAGCCGCCCCAGCTGGAGGAGGAGGAGCCAGCCTTCCCCCACACTGACCTGGCCAAGCTGGACGACATGATCAACCGGTATGCCTGCTTCCTCCTGCCCTGCCCAGTCTAATGTGCTTCTGGAGACTCAACCAGTCAGGTCCTTTTGTTCCTATATCATACTCCTTTAGGGTGCTGTCACACCGGCCTCATTTGGTTTGGTTGAATCGCACCAGAGTTAGTGTTCCTCCTTGGTACGGTTCCAAGGTGTGAAAGCAGCAATCATACCAGGAATCGCATCAAAAGCGTACCAACACGAGCATACCGAGACCACAACCTCGAGGTGGTCTCTGTACACTTTCAAACGAACTCTGGTGCGGTTAGTTTTGGTGAGAACGCGAACAGACCTAGATCAGACCCAAGCGCTAAAAAGACTGGCTATTTTGGACTAAACCAGCTACCGCTGTGAGGGGTGCAGTGCATTTTGGGATGAGGATGCATATTACCCGCCTGTTCTGACCAAATGAAGACAGCCTCAGGAAATGCGTTCTTAGACACATCCGGTGGATGGGTGATAGGAATGTAGTCACGTGACTTGTTTGACAAACTCATCAATCGATTCACACCAAAGTAAAAAATGCAGTCTGAAAGGGGACCAAAACAGCTAGCAAATGTAACACTATGCTTTTGCACTTGGTCCGGACCGACTGAACCGGACTACCGGTGTGAAAGCGCCCTTAAAGACTTGACCCATCGGTCACTTTTTTCAGTGCAATGGCATTGCCTTTAAAAGTCTGAATCCCAACCATTTTGTTGCTTTTCTGCATCCTGCTTCCTGCTTTTTATAGCCTTGGCTAGTTTGGCGTTTGCCCTATCCAGCATCCTACTCCTTTAAGTAAGTGGGTGCTTTACTAGTTGGGTGCTTTTGTCATGCTCAAGCAGCCAGAATCAGGTTTCCTCTTTGAAGCTTATTTCCTGATCATGGTGAGAGATTTTGGCTGTTGCAACCAATCTGGACCTTTTAATCCTATTTGTCTGTAAAAGTCAATGGTATCTTTAATGGAAAAACTGAAGGCATGGGTCACTTGTCAGATCTGTTTGTGACCATCATAATGTCCTGTCAATCAAAAAATTGGGCCTGAAGTGGTTCTCCATAGGTGACAGTTTAAGTAAGTGTTCCATTTAGACAACTGAGGAATATTTTTGGACAAGTCAATGGCGGATTCATCACTAAATCTTATGGATGACATTGACCCAGCAGCTGTTCTTCAGACTCGAAATGTAACAGGGTGGTGCCTGTGTACTGTTTTTTCTGCCAAACTCAGTTCTCCTATTCCAAGGAAAGTCTCTGGGTAATGTGACAGTGACTTGATTCATAGTTTGTCTGTGGTCATGCTTCTCTAGAGCCTCAGCCAGTGTGGTGCTTTGCAAGGTCCTGTTCCATACTCATTCCTATTCTATTCTTAATGTCCTTGGTCAAGTGAGCAATTTTCACGGCCTTAGAGGTGTAAAACTCTGGGACCAGGAGGACTAATCCTTCAGAGTCCCTCCCCCTGCCCCCTCAACCACCACAGCAGATTGTCTGGGTTTTACCGCTTGGATGAAAAATTGAGTTATGCTAATTAGATATACCTTTTGAGCTCGGCTAATCAGCAGATACTGGTGATTTAAATTAAAATACCTTTGTGGACTTAAACTTCAAGGTCTCTTTGCTGCATCTTACTCCAATTGGACGTTAGTCTCTGTGAACTCATTTTGAACCTTTGAGTTTGTCCCAGTGCACTTAGGATGGTTTTTAGGACATTAGCCCATCATGTGCTCATCTCTACACTGGATTCCATAACACTTCCTTTCTCCCACAGACCCCGCTGGGTGGTGCCAGTTTTGCCAAAAGGTGAATTAGAAGTTCTTCTTGAAGCTGCTATAGATCTTAGTAAAAAAGGTAAGGTTATTAATTCAGCAGTGTGTGTTTAACTGGTTTTGTTGTCAGGTCCAGTATTCAAAAGTGCTGAAGCGGTTATCAAGGGCAAAAAATTTGAGCCAGTTTTGTAATTTTGTTATTGTTAAGCAACACTAGCTGTGCCAATGCCGGGATGGTCAGCGGCAGATTAAGATGATCAGAGGGTCTCGGTCATTACATTTCGAAATGAAGACATGTGTAATATTTGTACGACAGCAGAGAGGTTGCTGTTTTCCAGTCAAATATGATGGAGGGGTCACACACAAACCCTCACACACGGAGATTCAACATTGTCAGCTGGTATGAGTGAATACTATGTGCCTTGAATCCTACTTGTGCTGACATGAGAGAGCTGAAATTAGCTGAAAATGTCATTAAACAATAAAAACAAATCTGTCAATAAATGGCGATGCAACTTATCTGACTTGGTCTGCAAACTGACAACAGCCATTTGTCATTAGCACTCACGGTTTGGCACCAACCACCTGCAATGAAGCCAATCGCAGCGGGCGTGACTGTTTTATAACCCTTGGGCAGAAGCAGTGTCTGGTGGCTTTATCTTCTCTGATCGTCTGTGTGGGCACGCTCATGCCTGTCCATCCTATTTCGCCAAATAATCTTAATCCTTTTTCTTAAATTTCAGTCTTCTCTACATATATTATGCATCTGCACAGGTAGAAATTTAAACTGCAACTTGATTGGTTGGCCGAGGCATACAGTTATTCTAGTTTCATTTGAGTGAAGATTGATAACCAAGCTCTTGTGAACTAAAACGATTGAGGAAAAATTACTGAAACGAGAGCCGTTAATTCAAGATTCTGTGCATTTGCCAGACAACAATAAACCCTTTCTGTGTCACTATATTGAATTTCTAAAGTATATGTTTGGCCAGTACTCCGTTGAATCATCATGTAATACCCGACTGAATCTCAATACCCTGTATTACCCAGCTGAGTCATATTACCATGTATTGCTCGACAGAATTAGATGCCATTTATTACCCACCTGAATTCCGATACTGTGTATTTCCAACTGAATCCAATCCTGATTCCATGTGTTACCCACCTAAATCATGATGCCATGTTTTACCCAGTTGAATCATGTTATCGTGTTTTTCCCATCTGAATCCTGATACCATTTACCGCCCAGTTGATTCATTCGTTTTTCTTCGTCTGTTCTGGGTGCAGTTTTGTTGGTTATCCTTGAAGTTATATCAATTAATCAAAGCATCATGAAACTCTGTTGGTCTAATGACATTGTTTCTCATAGTGTCTGTGGTTGTCCATAGTGCAGTTTCTTGAATCGTTTCATAAATAGTTTCCAGTTTTAGACATGGTAGCTTTGACTCACTCTAAGCCGGTCGCTTGGCATTGAGTTTCAGTTTCGCAGTGCTGATGAGTTTCTGTGTGTTTTATTTTTTTCCCCCGTTTAAGGACTTGATGTGAAGTGTGAGGCCTGTCAGAGGTTTTTCCGAGACGGCTTGACCATCTCATTTACGAAAATCCTGACTGACGAGGCAGTGAGCGGTTGGAAGTTTGAGATTCATGTGAGTATATTGCTGGAGCAAAGAGGCGTAGACCATTGAAATTCTCTTTGTTTTGCCACAGTACTGTGTATACAGACTGGTGATAAATTAAAGGAAAAAACCTGAATAATTGTGTGGACAAACATAAATGCATTTTCCTGGAGTGGTTTGGGGCCACCTGTGCCCTTAAAGGAAGACTGACCCCTGTAAATCAATGGAGAGTGCGCTTGTGCGTCTGTCTATCTATCTGTCTGTCCATGTCTGACCCCCCCCCCCTCCTGCTCCTCAGAGGTGTATCATAAACAACACTCACCGGCTGGTGGAGCTGTGCGTGGCAAAGCTCTCTCAGGACTGGTTCCCCCTGCTGGAGCTGCTGGCCATGGCTGTCAACCCACACTGCAAGTTCCACATCTACAACGGCACCCGGCCCTCAGAGACTGTGCCCGCCGGTGTACAGCTGGCTGAGGACGAGCTGTTCGCCCGCCCACCCGACCCTCGCTCTCCGAAGGTAAACAGTCCTCTGCTGCTGCGAGCCTCCTGTAAGGTCTCAGAACCTAACGAGCTCGACCTTTAAAATGCTGTCCTCACAATATACTGGAAATTGATGATATTTTGTTCTTGGTTTTCTTACAATCAATGAGTGTATTAATAAATGTCCTCTGTAGAAGGTTGTATGGCTACAGAATTTGTTTTATGAGCTCGGATGATTGAGCATGAACATGGCTGCGGTCTATTTGCAAAGATGAATGGTCCTCCGTTTTATACCCAAGTGGCTGCTTTTCATCTTAACTGAGAATGTGAAGAAGATCTCTGACACTTAAGTATTTTGTCTTTGACAATGTGGACTACCATGTATGGCTTCACTACAAGTTTTCAATGTTGGTTTCTGGCATTTAGTCGTCTGAACCAACCAAAGTGTTCCTGGGAAAAATGCCAGGAAACATTAGCACCTGCCTTCTCGTGTGGCCTGTGCTGGTCGGAAAAGCTGATGAATATGGTGGGCGTCAGGCTTTGCCCAGGCAGGGATCTCCTATCACAGCCTCAGTTCACAGTAAATTTCTCATGTGCAGATCCATTTCCATCCATCGGTGATTTAAGGATTGATGCAAAATAAATAAAATGAGGGTAAAATTGTCCTGAATACATGTTGCTTCTCATTCACAGGGCTGGTTGGTGGATTTAATAAACAAGTTTGGTACATTAAACGGGTTTCAGATGCTACATGATCGCTTCATGGGTGGTCAGGCACTCAACGTTCAGATCATTGCAGCACTTATCAAGTAAGCCTGTCGTGTGGTTGGACTTCATCAGCATTTCCCAGTCTGAGAGAAACAGTACAACTGTATAGTGTTTAACCTCCTTATTCGTTTGTGTTTCCCCAGGCCGTTTGGGCAGTGCTACGAGTTTCTGACATTGCACTCGGTGAAGAAGTTCTTCCTCCCCGTAATTGAAATGGTTCCCCAGTTTCTAGAAAACCTCACGGATGAGGAATTGAAAAAGGAGGCCAAGAACGAAGCCAAAAATGATGCACTTTCGATGATTATCAAGTCGTTGAAAAATCTGGCTTCACGGGTACCAGGCCAAGAAGAAACAGTGAAAAACTTAGAAATTTTTAGATTAAAAATGATTCTTAGGTAAGAGATCTTTTCCATTCTTGCTTACTGCAGAAGCATCATTATAACACTCAACGTGCGTGATTATTATGCTTTTTTTTACATTTTTCACAATGCCCCTCAACAGGTTATTGCAAATTTCTTCATTTAATGGAAAAATGAATGCACTAAATGAAGTCAACAAGGTGATTTCAAGCGTTTCATACTATACCCATCGCCATGGCAACCCTGAGGAAGAGGAGTGGCTAACTGCTGAACGAATGGCTGTAAGCTCCACCTCTGCCTTTCATCATTAGTTACAGATTTATTAGAGAACTTTACTCTGGGGTTGTTCATACGGGGAGGTAATGGCATTATTGTAGACCCTGGACGAAGTTGGGGGGTCTACTATGGATTCATGCTTATCGTTTCCGCCGACGTGGCTGCATCCTCATCCATAGACACTTCCTTGTGGACGCAGTACAGGCTGTAATTTTTGACTGATTACTTTCGTATTGGGACATGGACATGTGTTATACTCAAGTCATGACACCTATCGATTTTGGTTACCATGGCGACCGTTATTGGCTGCATGGTACGATGTGATGGGGGGGGGTGATGTTGCTCTCTGGCGTCCCTCTCAGGAATGGATCCAGCAGAACAACATCCTGTCCATCGTGCTGAGGGACAGTCTGCACCAGCCCCAGTATGTGGAGAAGCTGGAGAAGATCCTGCGCTTCGTCATTAAGGAGAAGGCCCTGACCCTGCAGGATCTGGACAACATCTGGGCTGCCCAGGTGCGTTTCAGGCCTGCATTTCCCCATCATGCATCTCTTGAAATGGGTAAATGTGACCAGACTGAAACCTAGTATCTGGCTGGGCTCTGTTTGCAGCTGTTCCTTTTGAAAGAACAATGTCCAGCGGGCAAACTCCAAACACTCGATCGACCATTGGTGTCAATCATCTCTCACTTAGCCATAGATTTATGCGTTTACGGGGCTGAGCCCCGCTTTGCTGAAAATGCAGAAATGTCACAACGAAGATATGCTTGCCATGAAACTTCACCCGTTCCTTCATCCTTCATTTAGGCCGGAAAGCATGAAGCGATTGTTAAGAACGTGCACGACCTCCTGGCAAAACTGGCATGGGATTTTTCCCCTGAGCAGCTGGATCATCTTTTCGACTGTTTTAAGGTGAGCAAATTGTGAAGCATTGCCTACATAAGTGACACTACTTATGCATGTATATACCTGTATTACATCCCCGAACGCCAAATGGTTTTTGGTCCGACCACCGCCGCCGCGCCACCCTACGTGTTAACTACGTGTTAACTGTCAGAAATATTTCAATTAGAAATTTCAAGTTTTGCATATAAGTAAGTATCATAAAGAGGAAGAACTGATTCAATATTGGACAATTTACGATTTCTATATTGGCCACCAGAGGCCAAAAACTGATTTACGTGTTAACTCGATAACTTCAGTAATATTTCAATTAGAAATTCCAAGTTTTGCATATAAGTAAGCATCATAAAGAGGAAGGCCTGTTTCGATTTTGGACAACTTACAATATCTAAATTGGCCACCAGGAACAAAAAAACTGAAAAAATCACTTATCATATCTCTGGAAATATTTGTCCGATTGACCTCAAATCAAGTGCAAATGAAAGGTCATGACCAGAGGATGTGTCCCACGATGACTTAATTCCTGTTTGGTTCAAAATATTGACACAAGGTGCAGCTTTGTCACATAAAATTCACCCTTTTTGCCACTTTGGAACTATTTCTCCAATTGACATGAAACTATGTGCAACTGCAAGGCATGACCTCACAACGTGTCACATGATGACATCATACCTGTATGGTTCAATATTTTGCCACCAGGTGGCGCTATGTGATGGAAAATTACTGTTTTGGCAATATCTTCAGAACCATTTGTCCAATTGACCTGAAATTAAGTTCAAATGAAAGTTTATTCAAGGTCTATTCAAGGATTGGGGAATTGGAGGATTGGGGACGTTCGGGGATATTCCCCCAGCCGTCGCCTCCGACGGCATAAGCCTAGTTTTTTTTTTTAATATGTCGCTAACTATGTTTACCAATCGCAGGCTAGCTGGACAAATGCTAGCAAAAAGCAGCGGGAGAAGCTTCTGGAGTTGATTCGGCGCTTGGCGGAGGATGATAAGGACGGCGTTATGGCCCACAAGGTGCTGAACCTGCTGTGGAACTTGGCCCACAGCGATGACGTACCTGTGGACATCATGGACCAGGCTCTCAGTGCTCATATCAAGATCTTGGACTACAGTTGTTCCCAGGTATCACTTCTCATAAGTGTTGAGTGTGGTGCACTGCTTGCTTGGGAGGATGATTGAATTTGGAGTCTGTTGGCCTGCTTCATTGATTCAAAGTGGGTTCACTGATCAGCTGCCTGAGTTAAACATTTATGTTGGTATTGTTCTGAGCTCCATGTTTCATGACACCTCTGGTTCAGGTCAACATTGTGGCGGACAGATGTGGACATTCCACAGGTCAGATGGTGAAAGTCCTGCCTTTTTTTTTTACGCGCACTCTTAAGCTCAGTCGGCTGATTTGCTAATGAGTTTGCGCTCTTGGCTGAAGAATTTTACTATTCGGCAAATCCAGGTGGTTGGAACGAAGTACCGGGGTGGAATTTTACTTTCTTATCCTGTATTGTCCACGTTCTACAGGTAGCGAACCTTGCTGCGGTAAGATGTTTTTAGACATTGGCTTTCGAGAGCTCAGTAATGGAGCAGACCTAATTAACAGTAATAGACTTCCTTGCAGGACCGCGACACACAGAAGATCCAGTGGATTGACCGTTTCATCGAAGAGCTGCGAACCAACGACAAATGGGTGATTCCTGCACTGAAGCAGATCCGGGAGATCTGCAGCTTGTTTGGAGAGGCACCTCAGAACCTGAGGTAACATGCTGAACCTATCAGTCAGGGGGGCAAGATATGAAGGATTAAATGTACAAAAGAGGAGTCTAAAATGGTGATTATAAGTTATATGGTTGCCGCTGCAATTATTCAGTGAATTGGTTGCCAGTCTCTTACCAGCCAGTGTGAATTTCTTCAAGGATACTAAAATAAAGGAAAATAAAATTTTATTTATTCTGGTATGTCCATATATTCCATTGAAAAATATTTGAAATTTTACAGGATTGTTTATTCCCATCAAATATTTTTGAATTAAGGTAATATTCCAAAAACGGTCAATTTAGGTATACTGCATGTATTGGGGCCTGTTTTGATTTGAAAATAGAGTGAACCACTTGCTTCCATGGAGAGATTATTCCCATTTAACCTTACTTAGTACTATACAAATGGGAATACTTCCTGCAGTCTTCCTTGCATGAAATTATTTGTGAAGGTCACTATTGCAAGAGATTTTCCCTGTAAAATTGGCTACCTCCCTTCTTTTACGAACAGAATCCGGAAGCTTTCCTTCCCATTTAGACAAATTAGCAATGCTGCTGCAGTGTACTCACATGATGGGTTTGTACCTATTGAACGTGCAGTTGTGCCGTATATGGGTCCTGTTGTGGTAAAATGTCGAGTTGGAAGAGTTTGGAGAAAAGAGTATGACGCACTCGCTCTTCTCTCGCAGTCAGACGCAGCGCAGCCCTCATGTCTTCTACCGCCATGACCTGATAAACCAACTGCAGCACAACCACGCACTCGTCACGCTGGTGGCCGAAAACCTGTCCGCGTACATGGAGAGCATGAGACAGTTTTCCAAAGGTTGGGTCCCCACTCCTCACTCCCCAGCCCTGAAACTGGAACTCCAATACATTATCGCCAGCATCCTTTATTTCAAGGTTTTGCAGCCTGTGACTCAGTTCATAAATTCTTTGTGTTACTATCACCAGCATATTTAAACAAAAATAGCACAGAATTGATTGTGAGTAATCTGATGGTAATTAATTAGATGGAGTTGTTGTAGTGACCGTTTATAATCTGTTTTGTCCTGCCCGATAAACGTGACACTTGGTATTTGAGCCAGATTAAAAGGGACGAGAATTCTATTCTAGATACGAGTGCAAACTAAAAAGTGCTCCTGCTCAGCCGTTTACTCTGGTGTCATATTTGAAAATATCCTTTTTATTTTATTATGTCTGTACTGGTATTGAGGGGTTAACTTACAAAAATTTAAAAGCGGTCTGTTTGTACTTGAATGTAATGTTCACGCATCATGTTATCTCCTCATGAATGTTTAAACAGTCTCGTGCCTCCCTCTGTTAATCTGTGTGCAATTACTGCAGATCTGGTTGCCAGTTGATGAGTAATTAGGCGAGTTGGGTGTCGATACTGCGATCAATGATTTCGCTATTGGTATGTTAAGCTGGTGACTGTATCTTGTTACTGGTGGACTGAATTACAGATAAGGGGTGACTGTGCTAAACATCCACATCAGTCTGTCAAATGGTAATGATCTCTTCGTTGGCTTTATTAATTCTGTTAACCCCTTAAGTCCTGAGCCTCTTTTTCGAAAATGGCAAGCCCAAACTGAAATGAGTATATCTCTGCGACTGCTTGGTCCATTTGAATAATCTTAGTATTATAATAAAGGGAAAACCATTTGGGATTTCTGCCCTGGTGTAAAAGTCACTACCCATATATATCTATATCTCATATATATATAAAATCACGGAGTCAGAGTTAATGGAACTCAGTATAAATGAAAGATCTCATTTTGCACCCAACAAAGTTTTACCTCTATCCCTTGTAAATTTGTTGAGTTGCAGTCTGAAACCTCTAAAAAATTATAGCTCATAATCTCATTATCTGTGCCAAAGTTTATTCTGATCAGGTAAATCAGAGCAAAATGACAGAGGAATGTCTAGGGAGCTTCTCCAATTTGGCAATTTAGGTATCTTGTGTTCCATTTCAGATTCCTCGGATACCAAACTGTAAAACTCATTTAATTTCACTTATATATCACTTCAGGCATCCATTCCATCCAAATACAACATTTTTTAATTTTTAGGCAAAAAAATTTAATTAATTATTATTTCTGCCAGTATTGTTGCCTGTACAATTTCCCATACAATGAAAATGAAGTTTGATTCCACTGGGGCAGATTTATTGAATAACAAAACAAACAAATAAAATTATAAATACAAAGGCCATGTGAAAAAATGTTAAAGGTAAGAATAACTAAAACTCCAGCAATTATTTGTAGAAGAAAACTGCGATTATTTCCCAAAAAAAGTGTACCTTGACCAACATGGTTTTTTAACCTTTAGGCTACGCCGACTGACAATGACTCTGCGGTCAAATTGCCGATTCAACAAATGGGTAAAGAAAATATGTAGTGTACTGTTGTTGTCTCAGTATCTGTGCGGAACAGTGCTAAGATACTGTCAGAAAACCACTTTGAATAATTATTCGGACAATACCTTAATCAAACTAGTTGTGCGTTTATATTGTTGCGCTATTCAAGAACATGCAAATTGCCCATGGACTCAGTTTGACGCCCTAGGGACGCAAGGCTGTAGCTCAGGCTAGGTTTCTGCGAATCAGGTGGTTTACAGTTCGTTGGAAACAACATACAATCAAATTCCTACTGGCATAGTCTTACTGACAGCATCACAAGCCGATTGCAGAGATGAAAATGCATTGCAAGCAAGCTGAATGCTAAGGAGCTGAGTTCTTTGAAGCAACGCCCTGGGGAAGAACATGCTAGGATTCTGGCAGATCTAGTTTCGTTATAACACGAACACATTGGGCTAACAATAGCAAGCTCAGATTTACCCTCGCAGTTTTTTATTACAAAATATCAAAGGTAAAAAATGTTTTGCTCATCTCTGTAGACTGTAAAGTGTATGTCCGCTGTTCTTTGAGTGTGGTGTCGGTTTAAAATGACAGGGCTCATATCGTTGGATTCTGTGGGCTGTCCTCTTTCATTTGAGGTATCGTTTTTAGCACAAATTCAGGGGAAGTTCTCGCGATTCAGCACTGATATGATTTTTTCCAATGTTATGCTACATGCTTATTTACTTGCTTGGTGCTTGAATTATGTTTGGTTGAGGGGAAAAATGGTCTACATTAACTTTTTACCTAGTTTCTTCGCGAGATGTGGATATGCCGCATGACAATGTTGCGATTTGGAAATTTGCTGTATTTATTGTGCGCAACAACTGGCCCTGGTACCGGGCCGTTGGGCTTTTAAAAGATTAAAAATGGTATAGCCCACCCGTGAACTATGTGTATGAATGGCTGCATGGCATTAAGCTGAAAGTTTACATTGTGCTTTTGGCTACCATATTCAGCTGAGCACCCAGATTTCGACCCCCAAACCGTACGGGACGGGAGCCGCTACAGCCACGTGCAAGAAGTCCAGGAGCGACTCAACTTTCTGAGGTGAGAGCAGTTGAGCCTTAAGTAGGGGTCTTACAAAATTGACAAGGACTGGCTTGACTAGGCTTCTGTGTCAAGGGGTTCATAAATATTTAAGAATTACATGAGAATGTTTTCAATACTTGGGACAAGAGTTCTCTCTTATAATAAATGTGTTTATTGATAACAGTTGTGCTTAAAGATGTAATTCTGATCTGAATAGATTTCATATCTATTTTGATCATGTTTTACAACGCTGCGTTCTAAGTAGCCCAAAAAACACTTCATTTTGACCCGTTTTTGCCAAAAAAGACTCAAATGTGTTTTTAATTTAATTTATGTAATTAACTGCAGGGATTTGCTACACGCATCAGATAGATTTGGATCTATCACTTCAAGATCTAGAAACATCAATCTCGCTTTAATTTGTTTTTTAATCTGTACTGCAAGATAAAAGGGCACGTTTCCTTGCCTATAATCATTCTAGATTGCAGGATGACTGCTTTTAAAGTTGCTTTTGGGTTTCTTAAAGCAATCTAATAGTGTTTCTAAAACCATCAATTGGGACACAAAATTGGTCGAGGGAATGTATAAGGGGTGGCCCAAAACGAGTCATCCGGTCAACTGTGTCATGCTAGGATGTGTTCAGTCACTGTAAGGGCATGATTTTTAAACACAGTCATTCGAGAGCCGAGAGCTGCTGGTTTTCCATTTTCACTTCATGTGAGGGTTCTGTATGAAGGCAGTCTGGCTCTTCTTGAGTTCTTAATTTACTTGTAGGAAAGGAACCAGGTCCAGATTTGGATTTAAGGGCTAGTTTTGAGAATCCCTACTCTAAAGTATGAAATGAACAATTTAAGTTTCAGAGTTAAAGAGCTCAGTAGTGAGCGGTATTGTGGATGGTAATGTTCATCTGCCCGTCCTGAGAGCTGTTCCCCTGTCCGCAGGTTTCTGCTGAAGGACGGGCAGCTGTGGCTGTGTGCTCCTCAGGCCAAGCAGATCTGGAAGTGCCTGGCGGAGAACGCGGTGTTCCTGTGCGACCGGGAGGCCTGCTTCAAGTGGTACTCCAAACTGATGGGGGACGAGCCCGACCTGGACCCAGACATCAACAAGGACTTCTTTGAGAACAATGTTCTGCAGCTGGACCCCTCGCTCCTCACCGAGCACGGCATGAAGTGCTTTGAGCGATTCTTCAAGGCCGTCAACTGCAGGGAAGGGAAGTTGGTGGCCAAACGCAGGGCGTACATGATGGATGACCTGGAGCTGATTGGGCTTGATTACCTCTGGAGGGTAAGAGGACATCCCTGTCCACAGCTCTGTAACAATTTCTGACTTCCTGTTCTCCCTTTTCATTCTTAATTACGTTTTCCCTCTATTTTCGAAGTGCTCTACCTAATTTCAGTCTTGCTTGTGAATTCCCGCCAATGGCGTTTTGAATGTTTTTCATCTTGTGAATGTTGCTGGAGCAAATTATCTGTTGGAAAGGCTGTAAGAAATATCCTGGCACATTTGTATTGATTTGGCAAATGTGTTATATTAGTGAAACGCCTTGATTTATGTTGAACAATGATTATTTAAGTTGATTTATCCTAATCCTTAGCATCCCAGGAAATTTGAGGTGTTGGATGGCATCATGTTTGTATTGCATCACTAGCCTATCTCAGAGGGTGACACTACCCACAATTCTTTTGTATTTTATCAGTTTAAGCAGTTGTGACATTTTGATGCTGATCATTGTAATTCTATCCCCAAAACTGAGTTTTTGGAGACATTATGGATTTACCTTGGATGTCTCTGTTCCTTCCTGTTAGTGCAGTAACTAGAACCGTTTTTCTGGGAATCTCATGGGACTTCTTGTGTTCACTCCTGGTGCATGGGGGATGGACCCTATTATCTTGTGTGACCTGACAGCCTTTCCTGTGGTGCCTCCACCGCGTTGAATTTCACGTTTTAAATGCTATTACTTTTAATGGGAACTCTGCTGTTAGCATTTCTGGTGCAGAAATGAGGAACCTTTCTGATGGCTTTATTATTCCCCGCCTCGCGATTAGCGCAAAATGGGGGATATAGCATTGGGCTCCGTCCGTCCGTACGGACACATAAAATTGAGGCGGCGGGGGATATTGCCATGTTAGTGGCAAGCACTTGTTGTTTTTGCTATAGGGCCACCATTTGGAGAAACTGTTTCCAAATGTAAAAACTCAAACTGTTTTAATGGCAGTGTCATCATCTTTGTTCTTTTATGCACCAAGACATTCATCACAATCTTGCTGTTCTCGTGACACTGAATGTTCCTGTAGCCACACCTCCCCAAACTTATTTAAAACATGCTTTAAGGCAGATGGTTCAAATGGGAATTTGGTAAAAATTGTCTGTGTACGTTCCTGCTGACCAGAATTGTCCTGTGTTTGATTCTCTGGACCCTGGACCCTTTCTTGTTGCGCATCCACTGGGATAAACTGTGAATTTAGCCAATGGGCAGAATGCTTTAGTTCCAGGGATGTATCCTGTTCTCATCCACCAGCAGGATGTGTTTCGTTAATTTGTTCATTTATTTGTCTTTTTGAGACGAGAAAAATCTCTGATGCTACTGTCCCCAGCTTTATTTTTCCACACTATAACGTTCCACTGCCCCAGACATAGTTTTACTTTTATTTGGAACTTTTGAATGCTCATTTTGGACAATCTCAAATTGCAATTTCACAGCTTATGTCGGAGGATGTTGCCTTTCTTGACTTGCCTGGTCTTTAGGATCAAGGATCATTTTCGTCTTGAGCAGTGGTAGCCATTGCAACCGTACATTTCACTTTGTGCGATGCCAGAGAGTTAACCATCTGATCATTATCATGTCCACCTTTCAACAGGTTGTCATTCAAGGGAGTGATGACATTGCCAGCCGAGCAATAGATTTACTAAAAGAGATTTACACAAACCTCGGACCAAAACTGCAAGC
This sequence comes from Gymnothorax reevesii, assembly GCA_029721435.1. Classification (NCBI taxonomy): domain Eukaryota; kingdom Metazoa; phylum Chordata; class Actinopteri; order Anguilliformes; family Muraenidae; genus Gymnothorax; species Gymnothorax reevesii. The sequence continues at coordinate 5,613,411 of CM056587.1, read as the reverse complement.
CAATCAGGTAAATTTTGTGCCCAAACCATTTAACCTGACCCAAATGCCGCTTGTTTATCTGCCCTAGATTTCGGCTTGACTCCTGTGGTGGAGATGGACCATACCATTGAACTTAATTTGGAAATCTGGGTATTGATTTTACATACCTGCGACAAATCAAATATTTCCTAGTACTGTAATGATTTTGGTTCATTTGCAGGTGGAGATTCATGAAGATTTCATCCAGTCTTGCTTTGACCGGTTGAAAGCCTCCTACGACACCCTTTGTGTGTTGGATGGGGACAAAGACAGCATTAACTGTGCGAGACAAGAGGCCATCCGCATGGTGCGAGTGCTGACTGTACTTCGGGAGTACATCACCGAGTGCGACAGCGACTACCACGAGGAGAGAACTATTCTTCCAATGTCAAGGTTCGGGTGGGATTGGACATAATTTACCTATAATGCATTATAGATTTTGAGGGAATTCGGAACTTTTCATGTAGAAGTAATCCTTATTCTAATTTGGAAACTTTTTTTTTTGTTCATTCTGCAGAGCATTTAGAGGCAAACATATCACCCTAATCGTCCGTTTCCCAAACCAAGGCCGCCAGGTGGACGACCTCGATATCTGGTCCCACACCAACGACACGATAGGGTCTGTGCGACGCTGCATCCTCACGAGGATAAAGGCCAACAGCGCGCACACCAAAATCGAGCTCTTCATTGGTGGAGAAATCGTTGACCCTGCCGATGACCGAAAACTGATTGGACAGCTAAACCTCAAAGACAAAACTGTGAGCTCTGTCTTTCTTCTGGATTTTTTTTGGGGGGAGATCTGTTGTGTTCACTCCGCCTGTAATTTTGTACCCCTGATGAGGTGAAATTGTCCTGAACAGCTTGATAAATTTTGTTCCATGTTGTCGCGTGTGCACGTTAAAATCCTATCCTGCAAAATTCAGAACTTTTCATGTCTGATGGACTTGTAATCAACTTGTATGCTTGTTTTTCTGAACACTCTGTACTTCTCTCCACTGCGTTTCACCATCAGCCTCAAAGTGTATGTATGTTTATTATAAGTATTGTCAGAGACTGTGTGATGGTTTGTTTCCTCCTCTCACAGTTAATTACAGCTAAGCTCACCCAGGTCAGCTCCAATATGCCTTCAAGCCCGGATAGCTCCTCGGATTCCTCCACCGGTTCCCCTGGTAACCATGGAAACCACTTCAGCGACGGGCCCAATCCTGAAGTGGAAAGCTGCCTACCTGGGGTGGTGAGGGATCTGTTGGTCTTTTTGTCAAATTCAAATGTCACCCCAGTCGTCCTGTCCTGGGTCTCTTGATCTGTAGATGACAGCGGAGTTTTGCGTTGTTGTGTAGATAATGTCGCTGCACCTGCGCTACATCTCCTTCCTGTGGCAAGTGGCAGACCTGGGCTGTAATCTGAATATGCCTCTCCTGCGGGACAGCGCCCGGGTTCTCATGAAGCTAATGCCCCCTGGTGAGTGCAGTGTGGTTTACTGGGCATGCAACTGCAACTCTGACATGAAGGTTGCGCGTTCAGTTCCTGGGAATGGCTCTGCCAGTGTATCACGGGGCTCGGTGTGTAAACTGCCTTGCTTCAGTAATATATTCAGCTGTATAAATGGACACCAAAGAAAGGAAAGATGTGTTAATCTTGGAATGAGTGTGTCTGCGTATTGGCAGCAATGCAATGCTCTCTCTTCCATTTTCAAGGGAGCTTTCTCTGATCTGTGGCTCGATGTGCATGGAAATATTTTTGCTGCGGTGGGGGAGAGTGTCGAGGCAGCAGATATTTGGTAGTTTGGCCTATTTTGCAGTGGGGTGTTGTTGGGATCATTGATTCAACAATGTTTGTACGTGTCGGAGAAAAAGTGTGGGGGGGATTTAGAACTTCACTTGGAGCTACATGCTGTGACCCTAAAATTTTGCTGAAGAGAGTCGATAAGGATTTTGAGAGGAGAAAGTGCTTTCTTTCTGCTTCGAAGAAATGAGTCTTTTATAGTGTCTTTGATTGCATCAAAATACATGTGGGAGAGAAAGATACTGAAAAATACTGACTGTTTCATAAAAAAAAAAGATCATCGGATATAGGATGAACGGAATACTTTGCAGCAAAGTGCTTTGGATTACAAGGACAGGCATATAGTTGTCAAACTTTGCTAAACTGACAACTCAAGCACTGACATTCAGACAGTAGTAATCAACAGGATTAACTGCATTCTTGAACACTGCTCCTGCATCAGGTTCGTTGGCACTGGCAGCTCAACAGTCCACTGTGTGCCAGTTCTCAAAAAGGTCATGGTTGCAGATGACTTGGCTCTTCAGACAAATGAAAAACAGTTGTATGCTGGCTGCCCTGGTGTTAACTTGTATCAGGAGCTGAAAATACATGGTTCAAAAGTCATTTCAGATCTCTGTAAGGGCTCCTTTTCAATTTAGCCTGACTGTTGCAGCACATGGAGATACGGCACTAAAATTTGATTGCACTCAGTGAGTAAACCTTTGGAATGGGCCACATATCTGTCGTGTTTTTGCCTTCAGATAACACCACTGTGGAAAATCTGCGGGCCATCTGTCTGGATCACGCCAAACTCGGAGAAAACAGCCTGAGTCCCACTTTGGACTCTCGCTTCTTTGGTCCTTCCCCCTCGCAAGTGCTTTACCTGACAGAGGTTTGTGCTCTTCAGCTACTACGTGATGGGTACTGAACTGAACTGAACCTCGCAATAACCAAACGAGCCGGCCAGTATTCTGTCGGTATACGTAGCCTTGTCGAGAAATGCTTCCATAGCGCAAAGTGATGACCGAGTCTTTGTTTGGCCTTAACATTGCAATAACAATTGGCCTACATGAGCAACTCCATCAGTTTGCTTGCGACAACATGAGCCTGTGACGTCTGTTTAAAGATAACGTGCTGCATGCTATTATCCTCTGATGTCTACGTTTTCCAGTGTGTACATCCAAATGGATATATGATAGAAGTTTGACTGACACAATGAGAAAAATGTCTGAAAAATCTAATTAATGCTTGGGCTGGGACACTTCATCGATGCGATTTAGAATTGCAATTGTTTCACTGGAAGATAAGATTTTAGGTCCAAAAATTGTCAATGCAATATGTATCATTATTATTTATTTCTAATCAAAAAGGTATCAAAACATGATAAAGGGTGATTCCACAGTATTGGCGACATGGCTTTTAAAAAATCAACTTCTTAATATCCTTCAGATAAATATGGCATGCCATAGCCAAATACCCTAACTTTCATACTACAACAATTGTATTGTTGTCAATTTACTAATTCGCCATGTTAATTGCACTTTTAATTAGCCAAGCCACTGTTCTGCGTTGCGGACAGGACAACACGTTTCCTTAATTAAATCCTTTATTTTCTACCACTGAATAATGAAACTAGCTGGACATTATTGTAGTACTAGATTACATCATATTACCATGTAGAAATTTTTTAAATGCATGTCACTCTTGAGAAAATGCATGTCACACATGTCAGTTGTCCTGTCCGCAACGTTTGAGAAGGAAAAGTTTTAATTATATCCTAATGGTAAAATCTATATCACTAAAATTCATTTTCCCCCTACTATGGCCATGTGGTGACATAACTAATCTACTTAGAGAAAAATCACATTAGCCTTAAGTATATAAACAATAGGTTAAATTATGTTGCGGACAGGACAAAACGTTGTGGACAGGACATGTCACTGTATTAACTACCAACAGAAACACCTGTAAATCACTTTTAGTTTCACTTGTAATTTGACTAAAATCTACTACTGGTTTACTGTAGTTGAGATACTTTAGGTTTATGCATACGTATTGTCACAAATGTGGAAGCTACAACATTTTTCTCTCATTTGAAAATGCATGCGTGCTATGTGATTGGCGGTTATTATAGAGAATGTATTATTTTGAAAATTAATTGTTCTTGTAAATAATTTATATATAATATTCACATAAGATAACTGTAATAAATGTAATCTATGTATATAACTCTTTGTTAATCATTTTGGTTATGGTTGGTTATGGTTTTGGTTGTGGTTTGGTTATGGTAATGAAGTGGAATTTATTGTGGACAATTTAGGGCTGGCTCTCGCTTAAAACTAATTTTGCCCAAATTGCCAATTTTTTCTTTATAAAAGCACAAGTTTAATGTTTCTATACATTGATATTCTACTTAAATTGAAAAGATATGAACAGTCTGAGCATAATTTTAAATTTGGCATATTCTGTTTGTGCCAGAGCCTGCTTGGACAAATGTGTCCTGTTCGCAACAAAATCCTTGTCCTGTCCGAAACGCAATATATTCATCAATAAATTCTTTCTAAAAAAATATTTTCACAAAATATTACTTTGATAACATAAAGTAACTTATTATCTATCAATATAATGAAAAGAAGTAAGATAACTTGGCTAAATGAAGAGAAATTTCATTTTTTCTAATGGTTGTTAAAACCCATGTCGCAAAGTTTCCTGTCCGCAACGCAACTAATTAGGGCTAATTGAATCAACTATAACAACAGTAGAAAGTTCAAATTTCCACCCAAGCAAAGTATTATGGTCCATTATATTTTGAATTAAGTGTTATAGTTCTACATCAGATATTTAATTAGTTATAGCTAATTAAATTCTCATAATGTCCTGTCCGCAACAAAAAGTTTACTGTGGAATTGCCCTAAAAAGTAACAACTTTGCCAACTCAATGGTTGAGTCTACAATGGTTCTCATAATTTTTTTGCATTTTGTACATGGTTCTCATGGTTGGGGGAGCTGAAACAGTAGTCCGTTGTCTGTGACAGAAAATGGTGTTTTCAGTCTATCCCTGATTTGACTGCACTTGAAAGGTTAAACTATTGTTGAGGTTAATCATTTTGATTGGAATATAGATGCATACTGTGATATGTATTGTATCCTGGAGCAAATATGGAGATGCAGAGTGTGTCATTCCAGCCCTCATAACTGCTGCTGTTCTGAGAATTATGGCTCTGATGGCATTAACTTGTTTGAAAACAACAGTAAAAACTAATGTGATGGTGCCAACGTCACAAATCACTACTACTTGCTGTACAGTTACTGTTGTTTGCCAATAATTTTTTGGTTTGCGTGGTTTATAATTTAACGGTCATCATATCTTTAATTACATTCATTATAAATACTTTTTGTGTTGCCTGTATGCTCTGTGCTGCTTGACCTCCGTGTCACAGGTAGTGTATATCCTGTGCTGGCTGACTCCTGACCTCTGTGTCTCAGGTGGTGTATGCCCTGCTAATGCCAGCCAGTGGCACCCTGGGAGAGGATGCCAGCGACTTCCAGTACAACTTCCTGAAGAGTGGCGGCCTGCCCCTCGTACTGAGCATGCTCACTAGAAATAACTTCCTGCCCAATGCAGACATGGAGACCAGGCGAGGAGCTTATCTCAACACTTTAAAAATAGCCAAGCTGCTCCTGACGGCTGTCGGCTTCGGTCACGTGAAGGCTGTGGCTGAGGCTTACCATCCCGCTGGAGAGGGAACGACTCCGGTGTCCCCTGTAAGTGCTGTGAAAAATGTCCGGTGCATTTTTCTCCTGTTTGTGCCAAGATGACCATTTGGCCGTTTTTGACGAACACTCACTACTGTCATGCAAACAGCAGCCAGAGGCGGACAGTATGAGGAGACGCCTCCTAACTGTTGGGGTTATCAGGAGCCTGAGTACTGATGTATACTGTACTGTGTATATATGTGTGTATATATATTAATTTTTTTTAAATGCTTAGATTATGTTTGACATTTTTTAAATTTTGCAAGGGCATTACTATGGCATCCTCTTTACTCTATTACTTGAATTAAAAAAGGGTACTTTTAAATTTCTGTTGTCTTTATCATTGTCATCGTATGTGCCGCCCGTTTCGGGCTTAGGCGAACCATTGATGCTTTATTGAAATCTAAATCTATGTTGAAATTTTGCAGATAGGTCTTTCTTTGCCCGCCTCTTTGTCTTGTCTTTATACTGAGCGCTAAAAAATTATACTAGCTTGGTTTTGAAGAGAACGGAGTGTCTGTAAATATTTAGACAGTGAATGAACCTCTTTCTTTACACTGGAACTTGAACAGTTCATGCCCTTGCTGTTGCAGGAGTAACACTGAGTTCCCACATGGTGACACTCACTTGTAGAAACTCACTATGCCTCTTACATTTTAGGCCCGCTGGGCTAATGAATCCCAGTGCAAATGTCTTAACTTCCCCCATGTCATGGGTGCTGCAGTGTGAAATAATGAAATTCTGAGCGAAGGTAATTTTATTGCAGCAGAATTATTGTGAAATATTCTTGTCTGAAAGGAAAGATGTGATCAGGGTCTCTGACTTTGTGGTTCCAGATAAACCAGGCTACACATGACCAGGCCTTGGTGCTTCAGAATGCTCTCCAGAACATTCCCAGCCCGGCGTCTGAGTGCATGCTGCGCAACGTGGCGGTGCGGCTCGCCCAGCAGATATCTGATGAGGTTGGTCTGTCCCGTGCTCTGTCATATGGGGTCTTTCCACTGCAAGATACTGCTCTACTTGACCAGAAATGATTCAGTTGTTGTTTTTTTTTTTTTTTTTTTAGCATTTTTCTTTGTGGGTAGTACCTGGTATCCGGCACTCTTTTTAGTACCACCTTGGCTGGGGCCCCAAACAAGGTGAATTGATACTAAAATACGAAGTAAATCCACTGCAGGCCACTGACTGCTCAGATGCAATCGTAGTTTGCGCGACACGGGACGTGCCGACACTACATAACATAATCGACATTTTGGTGGAATAGGAAGATTTTTTTTACAGCAACTGAAAGTGTTAGATGCGACTCAAGTCCGAAAATATGTATCCAACATAGATACACAGAGATAGCAGGGGGTAGCTGGAGGGTGATCCTGATGGAGAACTCGCTGATCCAGAATGTTCTAAAGATGTTCAATGGGGTTCATGTCTGACAAAGAAGGAGGCCAATCGAACGCTCTTATGTTGTTAGTGTCCAGGCAGTGCCGGGTAATCTTTGCTGTAAGAGGATGAGCCTTGTCATGGATCAAGACGTTATAATGCAAGCACAAATATTTTAAATTGTTGTATTTCGCTTCTGTTCTACGAAACTGTCCAAAAAGCAGCTAAAATGTCCTTTGTAATGTATGCATTCTATCAGCAAGGTGTTTTAAATATTTTATTAACCTTATGAATCTGATGCTGTTGCTACTCAGCATTTTCAGGAAGTTGCCGGTGTTTGATGGTGGCTGCTAAAATCGCTCACAGATCTCTTTGATTTTTTTTATTCTCACAACTGCTGTGAAAGTGTTTTCCTTCATTGAACAATTTCTCATTTGTCTGAAGAACTTCTTCCAGGCATCCAAGTACTTCCCAGACATCTGTGTGATTCGGGCCATACAGAAGATCGTTTGGGTGTCTGGGTGTGGCTCTGTGCAGTTGGTCTTCAGCCCCAATGAAGACATCAGCAAGATATATGAGAAGGTACTTTTCATTCCTCACTGTTAATACGGCTCTTTATGTTTCACTGTTAGCACAACTCTTCTGATCCCTCATCATTAGCATAGCTCTTATCTGATCCCTCACCATTAGCATGGCTCTTCTGATGCCTCATCATTAGCATAGCTCTTCTGATCCCTCACCATTAGCATAGCTCTTATCTGATCCCTCATCATTAGCATGGCTCTTCTGATGCCTCTTCATTAGCATAGCTCTTCTGATCCCTCACCATTAGCATAGCTCTTATCTGATCCTTCATCATTAGCATGGCTCTTCTTGATCCCTCATCATGAGCATGGTACTTCTGATCCCTCACCATTAGCATAGCTCTTATCTGATCCCTCATCATTAGCATGGCTCTTCTGATGCCTCTTCATTAGCATAGCTCTTCTGATCCCTCACCATTAGCATAGCTCTTATCTGATCCTTCATCATTAGCATGGCTCTTCTGATGCCTCATCATTAGCATAGCTCTTCTGATCCCTCATCATTAGCATGGTACTTCTGATCCCTCATCATTAGCATAGCTCTTCTGATGCCTCACCTTTAGCATAGCTCTTCTGATCCCTCATCATTAGCATGGCTCTTCTGATCCCTCATCATTAACATGGCTCTTCTGATGCCTCACCTTTAGCATGGCTCTTCTGATCCCTCACCATTAGCATGGCTCTTCTGATCCCTCATCATTAGCATGGCTCTTCTGATCCCTCATCATTAGCATAGCTCTTATCTGATCCCTCATCATTAGCATGGCTCTTCTGATGCCTCATCATTAGCATAGCTCTTATCTGATCCCTCACCATTAGCATGGCTCTTCTGATCCCTCATGAGCATGGCTCTTACCTTGCCTCACCATAAGCATGGCTCTTCTGATGCCTCACCAATTGCATGGCCTTTTTTGTCCCTCACCATTGGCATAGTTCCAGTGTGCAGTATTTGGTGAAATTGGAAAGTAAAGTGTTTGAGTGGTATGAGTGCCCGCTCGCGCTCTGAATGCTTTGGCTCCATTGGGTTGAATGATGAAAGCTTGCTTGGCACTGCATTGGCCGTGACGGATGAAATGTTGTCGCACAGACTAACGCTGGGAATGAGCCTGACTCGGAGGACGAGCAGGTTTGCTGCGAGGCTCTGGAGGTCATGACCCTTTGCTTCGCCCTCATCCCCACGGTCTTGGACACGCTGAGCAAGGAGAAGGCCTGGCAGACCTTCATTATCGACCTGCTGCTTCACTGCCAGAGCAGGTGAGTGTCCTGGAGCTCACTGGCACTGCTGGGATTAGAGTGTGGTGGATGAGCTCAGAGCAGAGACTGTGCTTGTGTACATTTAGATGGCGTTTTTGTGCATTTAACTGTTTTGTTTTGTGCATTTACGAACATGTGTCAGTGACACCATACGGCAGGGGTGACAAACTGGTCCATAAAAGGACATATGATACAACTAATCAACTGTGTAGGTTGAGATCTCTTAATTAAATCAGTTCTATCTGGTGTGTTTCTGCTCTGTTGGTTTGGAAAACTGCAGCCCCTTGGACCTCTTATGGGCCACTTTGAGACCCCTGCTTTAGATGGTATTTATTAGTTTAGACAGTGTTTGTGTTTGCTTAGATGGTAGTCATATTTGCATAGTTGGAGTTTTGTTAATGTGTAGAAGGTGTTTGGGTTAATGTAGTGTACATGATGTTTGTGTTTAATAGATGATCGATGATGAGATAGAGGAATTTTAGGTGTTTGTTTGTTTGTACCTCGCACATATGTGTGTGTGTGTGTGTGTGTGTGTGTGTGTGTTAGACTTTAGACGATGTTTGGTTTTTTAGCCTGTGTTGGTTTAGACTTCGTTTCTGTTAAGACTGTGTTTATATTGGTGTGCGTGCGTGCGTGTGTGTGTTAAGATAGACTAGAGTTTTTCAACGGGGGCGGTACCGCCCCCTGGGGGATGTTTGGACCACTTCAGGGGGCGCTGGGAACATGAGGGCTGAAAGGGGTGCGTTAACAATCCCCACAACTTAGCTTGTGCAGTGTTCATTATTTGAATTTACCTTTTGTTAAAAATCATATTTTTAAAGTTTCAAGTGCGAATAATTTAATAGCCTACATACATTGTCGCCCAGCTCCCCTACGGAGCTGCCGTCATGATCTCCATGGTAACACCAATCCACCTCAACACAGCAGTGCGGCCCTTTTCGAAATGACTTTGTCCTCCTATTACTCCTTATGTTGTCATTAACACCATCTTCACACGGTGTGCATGTGTTTACACTGCTCACGTTAGTTCAGATTGTGCATTAATTGACATTGCGCGTGTTAGTTTGGGTTTTGTGTGTGTAAATATAGTCTATTTTGTTTGCTTATGCCTCGTTTGCACCGAACTGTGGCCCAAAGACCACAATACAACCAGAGCAATCGTGAAATTTTGGTCACTCCCACAGGCCGCGGCCGTTCCCTACTTTAATCGCTTATTTGCGTTTACACTGAACCTCAACTGCGACCAAATCGTGACTGAAAACTAATAGAAGTTATCCATTTTTGTTGCGATTGGATTATGACCACTCTCATCGATCTCATATGTCTCAATGGAGACGCATGTAGTTTTCGACTCTACAGGTTTTTTTAAGCAGTCTGCAGCGATCAAGTTGTGACCCCAATGCAACCGTTAGAGATCGACTTGCTATCGCATTGAGAGTGCTGTACGAACCCGATGCCAAGTGCAGTTCGTGAGTGAAAAATTTCAAGAAATTTGCCATCATTGATGCAACCGCATGCCGAGCCGCTTGCGAGTCTATTACGACCTGTGATACCGAGTTGAGTGAGTTGAGACTTGTATGAGCTTATTACGACTGATTATGGTACCCTCTTGTGTTTTTCACTGGTCGCACAACCTTGGCGAGTGTTTTGAGCAGTTCCATACTCTCGCTCACCTCTATGAGACCAATGGAGAGTGATGAGAGGTGGTTTTGGAGACCGTGGAGACCACATAGAGACCAGATTGCAACCCCAGTGCAAGTCAGTAGGAGTGAGGGCGAGCGGAGGCTATTCTTTGGTCACAACTCCGTCGTAAGCCCGGCGTAAACTGGGTGTAAGACATTGTGCAATTTTAGAGTTTGTGTGTTAGTATAGACTGTGTTTGTTTATGTTTAGACTGCGTGTGTTTTATTAAACTGTGGTAATGTTGGTTTAGATGGCATTTGTGTTAGTTTAGACTGTGTTTTTGTTCGTTCAGTCTGGTTTTTTTTAGCTCAGACAGTGTGTGTGGTAGTTGAAACAATGTTTGTGTTCGGCTGCAGGTCTGTTCGTCAGATGGCTCAGGAGCAGTTCTTCCTTATGGCCACCAGGTGCTGCATGGGACACAGACCACTTCTGTTCTTCATCACTCTGCTCTTTACAGTTTTAGGTGTAAGTATCTAAAGTGACTGGAAGTGCTGTTACCATTAATGACTTGTGTTACCTTTGCAAACTTGGAACAGTGATTCCCAAACTTCTTTTCCTCCATAATATGGTTTCAATTGGTCGCTCAGTGAGATCTCTTGGTCTTACATGATTATCTCAAGTTTGAAGGAACAAAAACTACACTGTTGAGTTTGTGTGACTGGATCGGTTACCATTGCTCTTTTATGACCAGTAAATTGTAAATATGTGAGAGATAAGAACTAGACGAAGACGGGAAATGTCTCCTCTCTCTTTCCCCAGAGCACTGCGAAGGAGAGGGCCAAGCATGCTGGGGATTACTTCACCTTACTCAGGCACTTGCTGAACTATGCGTACAACAGCAACATCAACCTGCCCAACGCCGAGGTTCTCCTCAACAATGAGATTGATTGGCTGAAGAGAATAAGGGTGAGCACGCTCGCGTCCATTGCTCTGCTGCTGTGCTAGGATCCGTCTTACCACATTATTCATTTATTCATTTTTATCGTTTGGCCACTGTCATAGCTGATGGAGAATTGTCATCATGGTGTCTGTGCATCTGTATGCATGTCTGTTTGTCTGTCACACAGTACTTAGTACCTGTTGAAATTAAACACTTGATGCTTATCCTATTTAAGGACCTTGGGCTGTATTTGTGAAGACCTACTTTTATTGGGATTGAAGCTTTGACCTCGGCACAGTGACCTTGACCTTGGGAATTTTGTGCAGGCTGTTTCTCATCAATTAACACTTAGCAATGTAGAACTGGCCTTAAAGTACATTGGATGGACCTGTGCATAATCTGCTTGAATTTCGCATCCGACTTGTGATCAACCTAATCATTCGTATGTTGGACTCGTGTTCAAAAAAAAAAAAACGACTGCGGTGCGGGAAAAACGAGATTGTTGTACTTGTGTAACTAATGTCCTGCATCTCCCCCTCAGGATGAAGTGAAAAGCACAGGAGACACGGGGGTGGAGGAGACCATTCTGGAAGGACACCTCGGCATCACAAAGGAGCTCCTGGCCTTCCAGACCCCAGAAAAGAAATTCTACATCGGCTGTGAAAAGGGTGGCGCCAACCTCATCAAGGTGAGCACTGTGGGAGCCAGTGTGCTGGAGAGTTTTCAGGATCGGGTTCATCCGCTTGTTTGAATCTAACTTCTGGGCGCACATGTCTGTTAGAATCCAACGCGTGACTCTATGGATTTTAATGCTCGAGTGGCATTGAAATTCAACATGATTCTGAAAATTTTCATTCTAGAGCAGTGTTTGAATCCAAAATGTGACCGTGAATTTCACTGCTTGAGTGGGGGTACATTACTTGAATTTAATTGGTGAATCTAATAAGGGCCCAACTCCACACATTTTCAACAAGGAGTTGGGCCCTTATTGAATTCACCTTTTTATTGAATTTCCTGCTGAGTAAAATAGTATCTAAATCGCTAGCCACATGAGCTACCCTGTGTGGGAGAATAATGCAAATAAATGATTTCTCAGAATAACAGAAGGTTGTATCTGTCCGCGTCTCCCTCTGGTCTTCTGCAGGAGCTGATAGATGATTTCATATTCCCTGCCTCCAACGTGTACCTGCAGTACATGAAGACCGGGGAGTTCCCTGCTGAGCAGGCCATCCCAGTGTGCAGCACTCCGCTGACCATCAATGCTGGCTTTGAGCTGCTCGTCGCTCTGGCTGTAGGCTGTGTCAGAAACCTCAAGCAGATTGTGGACACGCTCACTGACATGTACTACTTGGGTATGAACTGATTTTGAGTCCCCGTTCTCTGTCCAGTAGATCCAGTAGAGGTGGTCTTTATTGGACAGTGTCATGGCTGTGCTGTCGGTCAGCTTTTTCTCTGTCAGTCGGTTTATTGATTTATTTTGCTCTGCCTTGGGCTATTGTGACCGATTGTGCAGCGTACCATACCGTAGTGATGTCAGTCAATCACTGACAGCTCATTCATTCCATTGTCCGACAGTGCAGCTCAACAAATGCCTCGTCAGTGGTGCGGTTTTGCTGTCGGTCAGTGTTGTGACGATTAAATTTGGTTTCGTTATGCTGCGCTGGTCTGCTTTACCGGGACTAATTCAGTGACTGTTGCAGGTTGTGAAGCACTTTCGGAGTGGGAGTACTTGCCTCCCGTTGGTCCACGGCCCACCAAAGGCTTTGTGGGTCTGAAGAATGCTGGGGCCACCTGCTACATGAACTCTGTCATTCAGCAGCTCTACATGATCCCGCCCATCCGCCACGGCATCCTGGCCATCGAGGGCACGGGCAGCGATGTGGACGATGACATGTCGGGAGATGAGAAGCAGGACAGCGAGGTACGTTTACAGCAGTAGTGATCCTGTTCCTGAAGATCTACTCCCTTATTTACTTTCTATTCGTCCCTAATCTGGCACCACCTGATTCTCAGTGAGTTCTGTTGGAGATGGTGTATTCCATGTCAGTTCACCTGATGTAACAAGGTTTTGACAGCCGTCATCTCGGATGTTGCTGAAAGTGAATCAAATAGTGCACACTGATGAAAGAAGTATCTATTTCACAGTTTCTTAAGCTCTCGATAACTTAAAATTTATGACTCAGATTTAGGCCAGCTTTGGCTCTATTACTCATAAAGGATCAAGGAATCCCAAACAAGAAACAAATGCCCTTCAGGAAGCCTTTATCTCACAATTTTAATCTTTATACGGACTGATATGAAGTTGCTCTATGTGGACAAGCTGTATGGAGCTAAACTTTTCAAATTTCTGTTTACATGATAGATTTTTCTTGTTGAAAAATGTGCTGGTTTTGAATTAGATCTCCAAATTTATCGCATTATATATTATGAAGATTTTAATTGCAGCAGCTGCATAGTCCATTGGGTGTTTCTACAGAGAAATATACTGGCGCTGCAGTGATAATGGTCATAAATGTGAGAATTTATTTTAAAGAGATGTTTTGTGCCCACCCTGTTATGAGCTCTAGCTTGTAACCCAGTGCTGCAGACAGCATTGTGTAGGAGTTTCTTTCCTTTACTCGCATCGCAAAACATTTTTGTTTATGCTGTACCTGTCCAAAAAAAACCCATCAATGATATGATGTCACATTATGGACCGCAGCCGAAAAAAAAAAAAAGAGAAATGGCGCTGTGTACCTCTCCATCACTGGCTACCTCCATGTTTTTTTGTGCACAGACAATATATATTATGAAATAAATTAAAAATGTAAAGTGTGGTGATTAGGGAGTTCATCAAGATACACGAGATACTACTAGACCATCCATCACATGTACCCTTTAGGATTGTTGTGTTGTTCCTGCTATCAGGGAGAAATAAAGTCCTTAGTTTATCATTTCAGTGTAAAACTGTGCACCTTTTGCTGGGTTACAGAGTGTTGTATTAGGGTATGTTGTTTTAGGGTATTGCTAAGTTCAGTTCCATTTCTTTAGCAGAGTAATGTGGACCCGCGGGATGAAGTGTTCAGCTACCACCCTCAATTTGACGACAAATCATCTCTCAGCAAGTCAGAGGACCGGAAGGAGTACAACATCGGGGTTCTGCGCCACCTGCAGGTCATCTTCGGGCACCTCGCGGCCTCCAGGCTGCAGTATTACGTGCCTCGCGGCTTCTGGAAGCAGTTTCGGTACGCCTCTCGCCTCCTGCACCGGGGCTGCCCCACCCTGTTCCTGGAGATCTATGTTCATATGCTTATACGTTAAATTGGTACTTCTTAATCAACTATTAGAAATTGCATTAAGCTTTCAATTTCTCAAATCTGATATGTCAGTTTAAGGTTTTGTAAAAACTGTAGTGGACTGGCTGGTCGATTACTTTTAAGTTTCCCTATTCGGTCACCAGGTGCGCAGCCAATTAGTTGTCACAAGCCATTCAAAAATCTTTCCCCTCTTTGACATCACATGGGGGAGTAACCAACCAGAGGCAAGAGAAGCACTGATCACCTTCAGCCAAGCAGTCAATCAGATTTCATTATTCTGGGAGGTCACTCCCCCTTGTGATGTCTGGAAGGGGAGATCTTGAACTAGCGCAAAATGGCTAATTAGCTGTGCACCTGGCGGCGTAATTGGGGACCTTAAAATTGCACAGCCTTTAGTTGGGACGTTAGTCACCCTGGCCATATAGACTGCGGGTCTTCCTGTACAGGTTGTGGGGCGAGCCGGTCAACCTACGGGAGCAGCACGATGCCCTGGAGTTCTTCAACTCCCTGGTGGATAGTCTGGACGAAGCGCTGAAGGCCCTGGGCCACCCAGCCATGCTCAGTAAGGTGCTCGGGGGCTCTTTCGCTGATCAGAAGATCTGCCAGGGCTGCCCTCACAGGTAGGAATATAAGAGGATGGTGTTTAAGTTATTCACTCGTCCCCTGTGCCTTTAGTGGCCATAATGTGAAATGGTGTTTTTCAGGTATGAATGTGAGGAGTCCTTCACTACACTGAATGTAGATATTAGAAACCATCAGAACCTCCTGGACTCGATGGAGCAGTATGTCAAAGGAGATCTACTGGAGGGAGCCAATGCCTACCACTGTGAAAAGTGCAACAAAAAGGTATTTAATGCCCCATTACATGGGGACTCCCATTTTGTTTCACAATTGTAAATTGCTGTGTTGTCCAGTTTCCAGGGATATGAGTGTAATTAATGTTGTGCTCTGTAGGTGGACACGGTGAAACGGCTCCTCATCAAGAAGCTGCCGCCCGTACTGGCCATCCAGCTCAAGCGATTTGACTACGACTGGGAGAGGGAGTGCGCCATCAAGTTCAACGACTACTTCGAGTTCCCCCGCGAGCTTGACATGGAGCCGTATACAGTTGCGGGCGTGGCCAAGCTGGAGGGAGACGACGTCAGCCCGGAGAGTCAGGTGATTCCGAACGAGCCAATGGAGGGCGCTGGAGATGGCCCTCGGAGCTCCAAGTATCGGCTCGCGGGCGTACTTGTGCACAGCGGCCAGGCGAGTGGCGGACATTACTACTCCTACATTGCCCAGAGGAACGGCGGAGACTGCGAGAAGAATCGCTGGTACAAGTTCGACGATGGTGACGTGACAGAGTGCAAAATGGATGACGACGAGGAGATGAAGAACCAGTGCTTTGGCGGAGAGTACATGGGCGAGGTCTTTGACCACATGATGAAGCGCATGTCCTACAGGAGGCAGAAGAGGTGGTGGAATGCCTATATCCTCTTCTACGAGCGAATGGACACCCCGGACAAGGACAGCGAGCTGGTCAAGTACATCTCAGAGCTGGCCTTGACCAGCAAGCTGCACCAGATCAAAATGCCAGCAGCCATCGAGTGCAGCGTGCGCAAGCAGAACGTCCAGTTCATGCACAACCGCATGCAGTACAGCCTGGAATATTTCCAGTTTATTAAGAAACTTCTGACCTGTAACAGTGTCTATTTAAACCCCCCTCCAGGTATTAATCATACCTGCCTCCTTTCAATATAATTGCTGTCTAAATTAGCTTCTTTTTTTCTTGCCAAACAGGTGTATCTGCTTTTGGGTTTAGCGCGCGAGTAATCGGTGCTGTAGTCCCAGTTCTTGCACTGGATGTTTGATGGATCTGAAAAGTAGTGCATTTTACATCCCTTTGCCATCCGAAGGGTAGGTCAGAGGAATATTGATTTGGGTGATGTCCGTCCATGTTTCCATCCATCCATGCATCTATGCGTCCGTCCGGAACCATTACTGTAAAGCTATATGCCTCAGCCTTACCATTTAAAGCTTCACATCGGTTATCTTTCGTGTGACCTGTGACCTTTGACCTTTCAGCGATGACCTCTTTCACTATTTTTGTGTCCGCGGAGTACCTTTGACAACGTTTAGTGTGGCCTTTTGAAATTCCTTTCGTAGGTTGGCCATTTTGTCTAGCTGTGCTTTTGGGTGTTTCGTTGACCTATGGCTTCTGACCTTTTTCCCGATGAACAAGACGTTTCTCTGCCATTTTCATCTTAATGAAAAATAATCCGATCTTTTAATGTAGCATAAAAGCTACCAAGTTTAGGTCCAGGAAACCAATGTTAATATTAAAATTCGCCTACGACCTGGACATTACATTTTAAGTGATCTTTGATTTGCAACCTTGACTTCAGTTCCCTCTCTGGAGAATTTCCCAAACTATTTGCACCGGGCTTTCAAAATTGCTTTTTAGTCCACAGGGTGGGTTGGCGAACTGATGATTTAGGTCAAGCCAGTTCAGCAGTCTCTGTCCAATGGATCATTCCTCTGTCTCTGCATGTATCCTGTTGCGGGGGGGACTTTTAAGGTCCCTGACTGGCTTGTAAAAATTGATCCAAGCATCTTCTAGGTTATGGGTTCTCCTCCCTGATGCAAGGCTGCTGTTTTTTTTTTTCACTGTGACCTTAAAATTGTGGAGCAATTCAGACTTGAGAAACTTGGTGATGTGTGTTAATTAATATGCTGTTAAGTTGACTAAATTGCTGCTGAATTGCGAGCAAAAGCTGAAAAATATGCAGCCTTCCTGGACCAAGGCTTAGAATTTCAGCCTGCAAGAATGGTCAGTGCTGTAATTTTAGTATAGTGATGCATGTGTTTGGTCAGCTAATTTCTGAAGAAGAGAGGTGGACCATCCATTTTTCAAGGAGATTCTGACAGACATTTGGCTGAGCGGATGCATTCCATAGCTTGTGGTGTTTGAAACCTTATTCAGAGAGAGTGTGACGTTTCCAAAATGGGATATCTGATGGAAGTTACCTATATGTGTCCATTGTCTGGTTTAATCGATGAAGCCTGTTAAAATGGCTGTCCGCTTGTATTGGAGCATCTGAGTCAAAGGGTTAAAGTGATGAATATTGCGTGCTGGGAGGACAGTTCTACTTCTATTGTCGGAGTGTCATGAGCTTACTGGGCCATTTTCCATTTTGGTTTGAGTACTGGGCTTTTTGTGGGACGGCATGGCTCAGGAGGTAGAGCAGTTTGGCTAGGAATCGGAAGGTTCCTGATTCGATCCCCGGCTCCCCCAGAGTACGTGTTGAAGTGTCCTTGAGCAAGACACTGAACCCCACACTGCTCCAGATGTGCAGGTTGGCGCCTTGCACGACAGCCTCCACCATCCGGGTGAATGAGAGGCATAATTGTACAGCACTTTGTCACCTGACTAGAAAGGCACTAAATAAATGCAGTCCATTTACCATTTAACTTGCACCGTGCTGTGAGAGCTGAACAGCCCTGCAGGCCGTATCTGAGCTGCTGTTAATTGCATATTATTCTGCACTTGGCCATCAAATCAAATGGTCATTTTTATGCGGCCACTGAGAATGAACTCAGGGATATGTCAGAGTAAAGCCACCTTTCTCAAATATTCCCTGATTCTCTTGGGATCAGTTTAAAACATTAGGACGTGTGAGCTTGTTTTTTGTTCAACTTAACTTCAAAAACAAAAACAATTATCTCATCTTTTTAGTGGGGTGTGTTTTCCTGGGTAAACAAAACTTTTATTGGTCTTGTATGTTCAGATGAGTTCTCAAGTCCTTTATGCATTTTGATAGTTGAGTTTTTAATTTTTAATATGTTTTTCTGTTCTTTGTTTTAAAATCTTGTGAACAACTGAGTAGTTCACTGGTATAATGTACACTACTGAGCCACAGTGTCTAAAATAAGCTTGCTAATCTGAATGATCTACACTTCACAATGTTCTTCTTCATTAAGTAACACCTCTCTCTGCTCCTGTTAGGACAAGATCATCTTTTGCCTGAAGCTGAAGAAATTTCTATGATTAGTATTCAGCTTGCTGCTCGGTTCCTGTTTAGCACAGGTTTTCACACAAAGAAACTGGTGCGAGGTCCGGCCAGTGACTGGTGAGTACAGGAGGGTTTTCTGCTCCTTGCAGAAGTTTGGAAAAAGCTGTGCATTGAAGCCATTTCACGCCTCGCTTTTGCCGTGGTTCAGTGATTGCTTAGCATCTCAATTTTCTGCGGTCATCTTATTGTTTTGCGAAAGTGGACTAGCTCTGCAATTTCCCAAGGCTAAGATAGCCTTCTGCATGAATCAAGATTTGTCACGATTCCTTATGAATCACAATTTTGTTTGGCTTTGTCACGTTTTAACACTGCTTTCCCTCAAGCAGGTGTGAAAAGGCTTTGGGGTGCACAGGGTGTGAAGTGTGCTTTTCTCTTGAATTTCTCTGCAGGTATGATGCTCTGTGCATCCTGCTTCGCCACAGCAAGAATGTACGCTACTGGTTTGCGCACAACGTCCTGTTTTCCCACGCCAACCGCTTCTCGGAGTACCTGCTGGAGTGTCCCAGCGCTGAAGTGCGGGGTGCTTTCTCCAAGCTCATTGTCTTCATCGCCCACTTCTCCTTGCAGGACGGGCCCTGCCCCTCACCCGCTGCCTCGCCGGGGTCGTCCACTCAGGTAGGGTCATCCCACGCAGAGCTGCCCACTCATCCCCATTAGATTTTATTCCGCACAGGTGTTCATTTGAGTGCCATTGATCAACTTGTATTACCTGTATTTATGTTCACAGACTTTCATTTATCGTTTTCAAATTTGTATATTGGTTAAAGGAGAATTCCGGTGTGAAATTGACTTGGGGTTTATTGAAACATGATAACGAGTACCAACTGTTGTCGAATACCCCACCTCCGTATGCATGCAACATTTTGAAATGCATGGCTTTTTAGCCGAAGCTCCCAACAGGCTTACAATAGTTGTGAATTGGGCATAGCGTTGCCATGCCAAGAAATCGCTATTTTTTTCATCAATAACAAGGCTCAAAGTAGCTCCAACCTTCATCGGTAGAATTCCAAGGGCCCTAACATTTAAAACGAGGCACTGAGAACTTTGAAAATGCACAGGTAGTTTATTAAAAAAAGACTGTTTATGCATCAGTACCTCGAGGTAGTTTCCAGTCGCCTCCATCTTGAAACTCACAAAAAGTCAATTGACGAACACAAATGAATATGAAGGATAGGGGAACAGATTGCAATCTATTTTTTCATGTTAGTCAATCGACTTATTGCGAGTTTCAAGATGGAGGCGACTGGAAATTACTTGAGGTACTGTTTGCTTAAACAGTCTTTTTTTTAATGAACTACCTGTGCATTTTCAAAGTTCTCAGTGCCTCGTTTTAAATGTCAGGCCCTCAGAATTCTACAGATGAAGTGTGGAGCTACTTTGAGCCTTGTTATTGATGAAAAAATAGCGATTTCTTTGCATGGCAACGCGATGCCCGATTCGCTACCATTGTAAGCCTGTTGGGAGCTTCGGCTAAAAAGCCATGCATTACGAAATGTTGCGTGCGTACGGAGGTGGGGTATTCAACAAAAGTTAGTACTCGATATCATGTTTCAATACACCCCAAGTCAATTTCACACCAGAATTCTCCTTTAAGGGGAAGAAGTTTTCTTTCTTGCTGATGAAATTGAGTGATGAGTTTGCAGTTGGCATTTCCCCAATCCTTTGCAAAAGTGGAGGTTTGCAAGTTAATGTTTGTAACCAGATAAATTTACAGCAAGTGGTAGCGGCACAGTAGTTTCTAGCTATTTCATCCCGCACAGTAGAGTGCATTTCTCTTACAAACAGGCTTGCCAACTTGCCTTAAAATCGGTGTCTGACATGTTTTTGGAAATTAGTTTCTGTCTTGGGGTACTTCTCTGCTCCAGGCGAATCATGTGAATGTACCATTAAAATCAGATGAGCACCGAGAAGTACAATTTTTTTTTTTTGGCTTTGTTTTTTTGGAGTCACATGTATGTGGACGTGTTTGACAGTTTAAGTGGGAGGTGAGTTGAGATCAGTGAGTGAATACTTTTTAAACTGGAGTGCAGTCTCCCACAGAACATCTGTTGCATTTTTCCCTGAAGCCCTTAAGTCTCTTCATAGGAAAGTTAGCGTTTGTTTGTTGGTCTTGAGAGGGGAGCAGTGTGTCAGTAGCGCCTTTTCCTCCTGCTGAAGGCCTGTGACAGCTTGAGTCTGAGTGACCACCTGCTGCGAGCGGTGCTGAATCTGCTGCGGAGAGAGGTCTCTGAGCACGGTCGCCACCTGCAGCAGTACTTCAACCTCTTCGTCATGTATGCTAACCTGGGTAAGGACTCGCCTTCGCTCTGCGAGCTCGCGCTGCACCTCAGGCTTTCTTCTGACAGTCAGTCAGACCGGTTTCTACTTGCTGCTCTGGTCTAAATGCTCTCCCTCCCGAAGCCTGTCACGTGGACCGTCTTCAAATTGTGACATGGCCGTCAGTCTGAACTCTGCCTCCCTGTGCTGCAGGCGTCCCAGAGAAGACCCAGCTGCTGAAGTTGAGTGTTCCTGCGACCTTCATGCTGGTGGCCCTGGATGAGGGCCCCGGCCCGCCAATTAAGTACCAGTACGCTGAGCTGGGCAAGCTGTACGCTGTGGTCTCTCAGCTGGTGCGCTGTTGCGATGTATCATCGCGTATGCAGTCATCGATTAACGGTGAGACCCTGGGTTGCGAATGAGTTCTTTGATTTTTGAAGCATTAGTTGAATATGGTCACTAATGAAGCGTGAAGTGCTTCACTCCAGCAAGAGGTGGTGATTAACCTAAATGAGTGAAATGAAAAATGAATAATTCCTCTGTTGCTCTGGACCCCATGCCTGTCTCTTCAGTGGTCCACCAGTATTATATGGGCAAGGCGTGGTGCTGTGGCTTTTTCAGGAGTATGAGTTGACTGAATAGGGAAAGTGTGTGGAGTGCAATGAGCCCACAGTCGTCCCAGTTTATTCCTGGACACACCTGCCCCCTAATTTTTTCCCCCCCTCAGGCTGGCTGTCCTTGTTGTCCTATAATGGTGGACACTTCTGTCCTGTCCTCACCTGTTGGAACCATTTGTCTTCATACCTGTCAATTATTTTGTGCATACCTGCATATGGTTTTAGTAATGTGATGGTGCTTCTGATCGTTCCATTCCTCAGGTAATCCGCCTCTTCCAAACCCGTACGGCGACTCGAACCTGTCGCAGCCCATCATTCCCCTGCAACAGCTGGTTGCGGAGATACTGTTCGTACGCACCACCTATGTGAAGAAGATCATCGAGGACTGCAGCAACTCAGACGAGACCGTTAAACTACTGCGATTCAGCTGCTGGGAGAATCCGCAGTTCTCCTCCACGGTTTTGAGCGAGCTGCTGTGGCAGGTTAGCCGTGATTCGTGCATCTTTTACAGTATGGGGCGGGCAGCAGTCCTGATCACTTTGGCTTTTTCACTGTACTGGGTGGGGAGGCAGTCCTGATGACGGTGGCACAGATGTTAGAACCGCTGTCTCTCAGGGAGGTGCTTCTGGGGTTGTGTGGCTTTTCACTGGGGTGGCCCTGAACAAGTTGGCTCCCAGGTGCTGCACTGTGGTCGCTCGCCGCTGTAGAAGCCACGTCACTTCAAATTCAGGGGATAAATTACTCCACTTAGCTGACTAAAGTCTGTTTATGCATCTGTAAGGCCTGTTTTGACCACATGCTTTTCTTTGCTGCTCTTGGGTAGTGCTGTGAAAGTCATGCTGTAATCTTGTGACCGTGATCTGCCAATGGAGCTCTGAGAAAATGAGAGCTGATTGGGTTGTCTTTCGATGTGCAGGTGGCGTACTCGTATACGTATGAGCTGCGGCCGTACCTGGACCTGCTGTTGCAGATTCTGCTGATTGAGGACTCGTGGCAGACTCACAGGTGTGTCCCGTCCTCAGATCCTGTTCACATGACCCGCGCTGGGACTGTACGCGAGACGCACATGGGGACTGTATACGTGGCCTGCTCTGAGATGGCTAACGCTCCTTCAACTGCCCTGTCTTTTCCCAGGATCCACAATGTGTTGAAGGGCATTCCCGATGACCGGGATGGCCTTTTTGACACCATCCAGCGCTCCAAAAATCACTACCAGAAGAGGGCATACCAGTGCATTAAGTGCATGGTGGCCCTCTTCAGCAACTGCTCCGTGGCCTACCAGATCCTGCAGGTACTGTGGAGCATTAGAGAAAAGGTGTCCGTCTCTCTGATGTACTTTCTGTCCTGTGGCTGGAGTTGAGTCTCAGTCAGCCCCCAGCACACCAAGACTGCTGACCGAGGGGAAACACTGGGTTCCACACTTTGAAAAAAGTCATTTGTTTAGTGAAGGTACTTGATCACGCGGGGAAAAACTCCAGTAATTTGTTTGTTTGACAGAGTAACGGGGACCTGAAGAGGAAGTGGACGTGGGCGGTTGAGTGGCTGGGGGACGAGTTGGAGCGAAGACCCTATACTGGGAACCCCCAGTACACATACAACAACTGGTCCCCCCCAGTGCAGAGCAATGAGACCTCCAACGGCTACTTCCTGGAGCGCTCGCACAGTGCCCGCATGACCCTGGCCAAGGCCTGCGAGCTCTGTCCCGAGGAGGTACTCCCTCTTTGCTGGCTGCTTACCGGCCACTTTCTCATCACCTCCACGCTTAACTCTGTTCATGTTTATGTCACAGTGGTGCTGTGTGATTTGATGACTGTATGTTCGCTTGAGCCTAACATTAAGAAAGGAGAGTTTAGGCTGCGGTAGCATTAGCATAGAAATTCCCCTTTTCAGCTGTAGTCTATGTTTTCGATGCACTGCTGTGATGTTTCTTGTGTTATTTATTTATGTACTTACTTTCTGGTCAGAGAATTTTTTTTTTTCCCTCTGGCTGACTTACTCCCAAAATTATGTGAATATTGTAGTATTCATTAAGGATTTTATTGTCCCAATTAACTTACCAAGACTTCACTGCCATTTGATTGTTTCTTTCTTAATCAAGTGTGTATGAACTATCAATGTAGTGTTGTCCATCACCAGCATTTGAGATGTCAGTTCATACACTTATTTCATACACCCCAAAACCCTAATGTTATGTGATGAGGGAAGCTCATGTTTATTATGTTCTCAATCCTGGGAACCCATTTTTCATGTAAAAATTATTTGCATGATTTGATATACAGTTCTGTGCATATGTCTTTGACACTTTTCAAAAAAATACATGAAGCAAAGATTCTTTGATAAGTAGTGAAATTTAAAGGGCAAGATGCAGGTTGAAAGTCTCAGTGAATTAATGTCAGAAAATAAAGTTGGAACTGCATTTAAAAAAATGCACTTAGATTCACACTACAGTGACATCTGGAGTTGTTTTTGTAAAAGAATTTTGCATCTATGAAAGCCAAGCCAGAAATGAAATTTGTATCTGTAAGGAGAAGAATTCATCTTAACGCTAGTTTTTTCAGTTAACGGGCTGTAAATCTTTTCCGTATGAATATGACGGGCAACAACCTTATAAATAGTATGGGATTGCAAGCTGTTTAAGAGTTCAGGAACAGACCAGAATTAAAGGGAATAACGGTCAGAGGTGAGAAATGGAGTCGTGTTGCGAGAATTGGTGGATAAGTGGGCACAGGTCTCGGCGCATGACCGTCATTAGCTTGTAGATGGCTTTATAGTGGACCGGTGTATATCTGTTTCTTAGTTCATGTAAACTCGGCATTAAATATCAACTTTTAAAGTTTGCGATCATATATCCAGCTTTATCAAAACTGTGGTCGCTAATGCTGGCTAACATTGATGTGTTATTAGCTGGTGGGTTTTTACGAGAGGCTACGCTGCCTAACTACTATTAATACGCATCACATGTTACTTCTCATTATTGAAATCCTTATGTGGACTAGTTTGGCCGTTGGAAAATTATTAGACGGAAATGAAATCTTGCAGTCCATAGTTGACGTTTTTGTATCGTAGAACCTGTGATGGATCCGTACCCATGACTCTCATTGGTGTTTGGTCAGCATAAGCTAGGAACCGCATCTACTGCCAATCTGGCTTCGACATCCTATCCAGATCTCATCATATTGCCAGGAGGACGATCCTCTGGTCTAAAATGAGCATTACGCGCTCCAGAATTTTCCATAACGGATGCAGCTGTGAAGTCAGATCTCATCAGCTGCACAAAAAAGCTAGCGCCGTTCATTTTCCTGTTGGTGGCTGCTGGTGAGCTGAAAATTGGGTTGGATGAGAACATACTTTTAAACTTCAATTACTTATGTTCGTTAACATTACATAGCAAGGCTCAACACTATCAGTTTTCCTCATTATGGTAACACAAGAAATAAAATGCGTAATTTCGAGGCAACATTTTAGATCAATAATCAATCAATAAGTTCAATAATTTAGTTGTGGATACTTAATTGTAATTTTTTTAGCTCGCCGGGACGAGTAACGTCCGGAGAGCTATTGTCGTACCCCCGGCGTCCGTGTCCGTCCGCGTGCAGAAAAACTTTAACCTTGCCCCGGCGAGCTTTGTTGTCTTTCTGACAACTCTTGTTGTTTGTATTTTATTATCATGAAGCGCAGGGTAGATGGCCCACTTAATGGAGGAGTTGTTGAGGTTAACAGTTTCTTTTCTGTGAAGTAAATAGAACTTTCTTCAGAATTGATATTATAATTTAATCTCTGCAGTATGAGATTAAGAAGAAAGCCGAGTATTTAACTGCTGATTGATTACTTATCATTGGGAAACTAGTTAATAAACTAAAATGATTTAAAGAAGTTCAGTACTCTGTAATTATATCCCAGAACGGCATTTCGGGGATATTATGTTTTTGGTCCGACTGCCACCGCTGCCCTACGTGTTAACGCAATAACTTCAGTAATATTTCAATTGGAAATTTCATGTTTTGCATATAAGTAAGTATCATAAAGACGAAGAACTGATTTGATTTTGGACAATTTACAATTTCTAGATTGGCCACCAGGGGCCAAAAACTGAAAAATCACTGTTTTTGTCATATCTCTGGAAATATTTGTCCGATTGACCTCAAATCAAGTGCAAATGAAAGTTCATGACCTGAGGATGTGTCCCATGATGACTTTATACCTGCTTGATTTAAAAATTTTGACACAAGGCAGAGCTTTGTCACTTAAAATTCACCATTTTTGCCACATCTTTGGAACCATTTGTCCAATTGACATGAAACTGTGTGCAACTGCAAGGTCATGACCTCACAACATGTCACATGATGACATCATACCTGTATGGTTCAATATTTTGCCACCAGGTGGAGCTTTGTGATGGAAAATTACCATTTTGGCCATATCTTCAGAATCATTCATCCGATTGACCTGAAATTAAGTTCAATTGAAAGTCTATTCAAGGTCTATTCGAGGATTGGGGAATTGGAGGATTGGGGGCGTTCGGGGATATACCCCATGCCGTTGCCTCCGATGGCATAAGCCTAGTTGGTTGAAAGGGATTTTCTTATCCTTTTATGTAGGCTAAGCAGCGGTCACTTTTTCCTGTTTGGGAAATTGTGGACCTGATGTCCTGGCTAGCTGGAGTCTGCACTACCTGCACAAACACTGTAATTTACCTTGATGATTAATTTTGAAATGCATAATAAACCACTGAAAACAGACCAGCTCTCTGTTTCATGACAGTGAAAACTGACTGCTACAGATTGAGCGGAGGCAGAGCTAAGGGGATCGATTCTCTTTTGTTACACAATATGATGCAATGAGCTGGGCTCAAAATGGCCCCTCTGAATTTGTGCTCTGATGGCTTGTAAAACATGTTAGATCCTCCTATATCTTTTCATGTGGTAATTTTCAGACAGGGTTAAGTGTAAATCTCGTGGGCGGGGGGCACTGCTATCAACCTGCAAGTTGCTCTTTAAAGTTTTTACATATTGTAAGATTGCATCATTGAAATTCAGCAGATTCCCTTATCTAGAGCAATGTACAACAGAAACTGCACTGGAAGGAACAAAAGCACTAAGGGAAGATCGCATATGTAAATAATTAACGTGTAAGAACCAGATCAAGTCAACATTTGGTATAACCACCATTTGCTGGTAAGACTGAATCAATTCTCTTTGGTACACTGTCTGTCAGTTTTTAGAAATTGGACTGGCTGGTTATTCCGAGCATATTAGAAGCATGTTGGTCTCACTTGCTTTTTCCTGTCTTGTTAAACAAGGCAGCCTTGATGAAGATCAGGGTTCTGTGGGGGCCATAGCATTTGTTGCCTACCTCAACAACATATAAAAAAATCTGTATAATTTAGAATTTTTGATAAGGTCATATGTGGAATTCTATCATTTCTCTTCTTTCTGTTGACACCCAACGCCGAAAAAAACATTGAGTCTTACTGGGCATTTAAAAAAAATAAAATAAAACTTTGCCTCTAGCATACCAAAGACATTTGCTCAGAATTGTAGGAAAATGTGTGCTTAAATGTGGAATGACACACAATGCTGCAAATTTCATTAAAAAAAGAAGCATTGCTGCTTTTGCTTTGTCCTGAGAACACTTTTTAGTTATAGGAAGAATTCCTATTTTTTGATTCTGATGATTTCAGATTGGCTGTTTTTATTTATTTATTTATTTATATTATTTTTTATGGTTTTATGAGATATGGTATTCCAACAAGTTTTAAATTGCCTCCATTTACCTATAGGTAGGGCTTTGAGTTTTCGATACATTTATTTCAACATATTATTTTCTGGCTACTTTTGGCCCACTTTTGAAATGGATGATTATTTTACTTTAACACTGATTAAACTGCTTGTACTTCAAGCATTTAGAGGACAGATATATTTAATCTTATTTTTGTATAATTTCCCTTTTTTTTTAAAACTTCCTGCTTTTTCATTTGCTGGATAAGCAAGCAGTCCATTGAAAAAGGAAAAGGGACTACAATTTTACTGTGTTTAAAAGTTGATCAATGGCAGACTTAGAACAGCTGAACAGAATGGGGGACGATATAAAGTTGAGCTCTCCACAACTTGCATCGTTTAATGACACTTGTATGCAATAATAACTGCCATTTCAAACATAGTGTCACTTAACGAAGCACGAAGTGGTGTCTGAAGAAGAGGCCGCGCGGAAATCGTCCTCGCCGCAGCGGCTTTTGCCCGGAGAAGGCTCAGGACTGCAGAAACACACTGTAAGACTTGTGTCTCAGGAGAAAAACCTCCAGTGTTTGCCATCTCATGGCATGGTGTAGCTCTAACTAACTCCGCCCTCATCTGTGTGTTTTACTCAAAGCAGGTCTTCTGTACCCTCCCTCTCCCTGTACCAACACCACTCCTCCCCAAACAAATTCCAATATTGACAGCCATGTCGAAAGCCATCGAAAACTCGAAGCCTTAACTATAGTCTATCATGTTTGAAAATAAAGTATTTCCATTGCATAACTGCCCTGTTTTCCAAAATGGTCCTTGTCTGTGTTTACGGAACAGGTTTTAATGGTGGTGTGGGACAGTTAATTTCATGTCCGAAACTTCAAGCCTTCTGGAGTCTTTAAGCCACTTTGTTCGAGACTTGTGTTTTAGCTGAAATCAGCTTGATTCATAATGGCTGAAATCTGCTTGTTGAGTTGAATTGGCTTCTTGACCCATTATCCCATGCCTTTAGAATGGCATTATTTTTTTAGGGAAAATCGGCACACTTATTTTTTTTTTAAGCTTTTGCTCTGATCTTTATTTATAGCAATGGAATAGTGTTGGCATTTCGTTAACTTGCCCACTGTTTGATATGGCTTATGCACCATGTTTCATTTCGCCATATAATATCTCTGCCTGTTGTCCACAGTCGCTGTGGAAACATAATGCAGCCCACCAATAACACTGTATGATAGAGATGCCAGAGCTTTGTTCTGGCTTACATTTTTGTTCTACATATTTTGCACCATCTATACTCTGAGTCTTGGTCATACGCCCTTAATGTCTGTTTAATAATGTTGTTCTCCATTTTGGATCTGCCTTGTTTGTATCCGTATTTGTGGTTATCTGAATGTGATGGACAGCCTTTTGTCTTCTTGAAATGTCTGTGTTTTCTTTGCTGTTTGGTAAAACTTTACATGATCATGACCATATTGTGCCTTCCCAGGGGTTGTGAGTGGAATGTTCAATTCAGTCTGAAAATTTTTGCATACATTTGTATCCAATAATAATAATGTGTACTGCAGTTATTCTGAGCTCCTCTACATGGTACATATGTAGTATTTCCATTCTCTGGTTGGAAGTGCTGTTTTGGTGGCCGTTATTTGACAGAATCAATTAATGCAAAATAGTGCCGAGGGAGACTTGAAAAGCAGAATATAGAGTACTTTTCCTCATCACTGCGAGGAGTATGAGTCAGTGTGTCGTGATCTGTGTCCCAGGAGCCTGATGAGCTGGAAGCTCCTGATGATCATGACTCCTCCCCCCCTGAGGACTCCACCCTGTACCCCCAGCCTCCAGCCACACAGTTTCCACAGGTATGCACCCATCTCCGCATCCATCTCCACATTTTGAGGGCGCTCAGTTTCCACAGGTACGCACCCATCTCCGCACCCCAAGTGCACTCAGTTTCCACTGGTACGCACCCATCTCCGCACCCATCTCCACATCCCGAGTGCACTCAGTATCCACAGGTACGCACCCATCTCCGCACCCCGAGTGCACTCAGTTTCCACAGGTACGCACCCATCTGCTATCCCTGAGTGCACTCAGTTTCCGCAGGTACGCACCCATCTCCGCACCCCGAGTGCACTCAGTTTCCGCAGGTACGCACCCATCTCCGCACCCCGAGTGCACTCAGTTTCCACAGGTACGCACCCATCTCCTATCCCCGAGTGCACTCAGTTTCCTCAGGTACGCACCCATCTCCTCACCCCGAGTGCACTCAGTTTCCGCAGGTACGCATCCATCTCCGCACCCCGAGTGCACTCAGTTTCCGCAGGTACGCACCCATCTCCTCTCCCCGAGTGCACTCAGTTTCCGCAGGTACGCACCCATCTCCTCTCCCCGAGTGCACTCAGTTTCCGCAGGTACGCACCCATCTCCTCACCCCGAGTGCACTTAGTTTTCTCAGGTACGCCCCCATCTCCTCACCCCGAGTGCACTCAGTTTCCGCAGGTACGCACCCATCTCCGCACCCCGAGTGCGCTCAGTTTCCGCAGGTACGCACCCATCTCCTCACCCCGAGTGCACTCAGTTTCCGCAGGTACGCACCCATCTCCTCTCCCCGAGTGCACTCAGTTTCCGCAGGTACGCACCCATCTCCTCTCCCCGAGTGCACTCAGTTTCCGCAGGTACGCACCCATCTCCTCACCCCGAGTGCACTTAGTTTTCTCAGGTACGCCCCCATCTCCTCACCCCGAGTGCACTCAGTTTCCGCAGGTACGCACCCATCTCCGCACCCCGAGTGCGCTCAGTTTCCGCAGGTACGCACCCATCTCCTCTCCCCGAGTGCACTCAGTTTCCGCAGGTACGCACCCATCTCCTCACCCCGAGTGCACTCAGTTTCCTCAGGTACGCACCCATCTCCTATCCCCGAGTGCACTCAGTTTCCGCAGGTACGCACCCATCTCCGCACCCCGAGTGCACTCAGTTTCCGCAGGTACGCACCCATCTCCGCACCCCGAGTGCACTCAGTTTCCACAGGTACGCACCCATCTCCTATCCCCGAGTGCACTCAGTTTCCTCAGGTACGCACCCATCTCCTCACCCCGAGTGCACTCAGTTTCCGCAGGTACGCACCCATCTCCTCACCCCGAGTGCACTCAGTTTCCGCAGGTACGCACCCATCTCCTCTCCCCGAGTGCACTCAGTTTCCGCAGGTACGCACCCATCTCCTCTCCCCGAGTGCACTCAGTTTCCGCAGGTACGCACCCATCTCCTCTCCCCGAGTGCACTCAGTTTCCGCAGGTACGCACCCATCTCCTCACCCCGAGTGCACTTAGTTTCCGCAGGTACGCACCCATCTCCGCACCCCGAGTGCACTCAGTTTCCGCAGGTACGCACCCATCTCCTCTCCCCGATTGCACTCAGTTTCCGCAGGTACGCACCCATCTCCTCACCCCGAGTGCACTCAGTTTCCTCAGGTACGCACCCATCTCCTATCCCCGAGTGCACAGTTTCCGCAGGTACGCACCCATCTCCTCATCCCGAGTGCACTTAGTTTCCTCAGGTACGCACCCATCTCCTATCCCCGAGTGCACTCAGTTTCCGCAGGTACGCACCCATCTCCTCACCCCGAGTGCACTCAGTTTCCGCAGGTACGCACCCATCTCCTCTCCCCGAGTGCACTCAGTTTCCGCAGGTACGCACCCATCTCCTCTCCCCGAGTGCACTCAGTTTCCGCAGGTACGCACCCATCTCCTCACCCCGAGTGCACTTAGTTTTCTCAGGTACGCCCCCATCTCCTCACCCCGAGTGCACTCAGTTTCCGCAGGTACGCACCCATCTCCGCACCCCGAGTGCACACAGTTTCCGCAGGTACGCACCCATCTCCTCTCCCCGAGTGCACTCAGTTTCCGCAGGTACGCACCCATCTCCTCACCCCGAGTGCACTCAGTTTCCTCAGGTACGCACCCATCTCCTATCCCCGAGTGCACTCAGTTTCCGCAGGTACGCACCCATCTCCGCACCCCGAGTGCACTTAGTTTCCTCAGGTACGCACCCATCTCCTCACCCCGAGTGCACTCAGTTTCTGCAGCCCCAAACCATGACATTACAACCACCATGTTTTACTAACGGTATGGTATTCTTATTGCGCAGTCCAGCGTTTGTCTTACGCCGGATGTAAGGGGACCAAAGTCCTCCAAAAACCTGCACTTTTGACTCATTTGTCCGCAAACTCCACATAATATTTTGAGGTCATCAAGATGTTTTTGGCAAATGTGAGATAAGCCTTTGTGGTCTTTTTCGCAGTAGTTCTCACCTTGCAGCTCTTCTCTGGATGCCTTTTTTGCCCAGTCTCTTTTTAATCACAGAATCGAGAACACTGACCTTAACTGAGGCTAGTGAGGCCTGCAGTTTTAAAGGTGTAGGTCTTGGTTCCTTTATGACCAAGGAATTTCTGCATGTTAAGGGCAAAGGCACAAGATTGCGCTGAATACCTGTGATCTTCCATCACTCAGATGGCTCTGCATCAAGAACCGTCATTTATAAGTGATTCAACGACATTGGCTCAGGGTTACTTTTGCAAACCTTTGCGATGGGCTATCGCATTGTGGAATTATCTAGTGGTCTGACAGATCGATACTTCAGGGTCTTTTTTTGCACCCAGAATCAAAGATTCAGGGGCATATAGTTTTTCACCTGTTTGTCTGTCTGTCCGTCCGTCCGTTTGTCTGCAGCTGGGAAAAAAAACTTTAACCTGCAATACTTTAACCTGCCGCCGGGGGCATCAGTGTTCCACGAACACAGCTTGTTTTGGAAGAAATGAACACTGCGCACCTGTTAAAAGAATAAAAGGTTCCATCTAGACTGTTTTCTGCACCAGGTCTGAAAGTCACGCTCTGTCATGAGGTTGTCGGGGCCCTGGGCGAAGGGAAACTTGTACTTCAATGAAGGCACCATCAAGTTTGAAATGTGAAATGCCTCAGCAAAGAAAGCCCCCCCAATGTTGCACCCCTTTAGGCAATATTTACATGAATTTGAATACAAGACTTAATAGCTGTCAGTCACTTATGCGTAAAATACTTTTCGCAGTTGACTTACCAAGATTCCATGCCTCTGTGACGAAGTGGTGTTTGTCATTTACCTCCCCAGTCACTTGCATTGAAAATGCTAGACTAGCATAAATATAAACAACGGGTTTCATATGTGAAGTTTCTAACATGCCTTGATATTTCTACACTCAATAATAAATTGGTCTGTTTGTGTTGTCATCATTTTTAAACCATTTTATCCACAAGTCGGTCCAGTCTCTCGGACAGGAAGTCGCTTGACCTCTGCCCTGACCTCAGTTCGCCATTAGATGTTCTCCTATTGGTCCACATACCTAGCAGGGGTGGGTTTTTCCCAGAGTGAACAAACTTAGTGGTTCAAGGGTGCGATTATGTAGCCTCAGATTGTTTGCACAATTGAGCTGCATGGCAAAAATTAGATGGACCCGAACTAACAAAACACTTTTCGGTAAATTTTTACTGACAATTTTGTGGGAAGAAAAATCCATAACAAACACTGAGTATTAGATCGGTTCTTCCAAGTTTACAAATGGAATATTTTGAGACATTTGTAGTTGCAGTGCAAATCGGGCGATGAACTTCAAAGACCTGCTCTTTGTCACAGAGGCATGGAATCTTGCTGACTCAAAGGTTGCAGCGTTGCACAGCTTTGAGAATATGAGTTTCGAAATCTGGGTGTTAGAAAGTGAAAGTTCAGCCTAGTCCCCCCCCCCCCCCCCCAACCTACTTACTCACGGCCAGGTTATATCACTTGCTACCTCCTGGCTGAAGTATTTTGCTAATTAGCACCTAACATCCTGGTGATTGGTTATAAATCATGGAGTGGGCTTTTACTGTTTGATCCTGGGTTTAGCACCTTTGGTCCTGTGTTTGAGTCTCTACTGTCCCCTGATGGCTCCATCTCTGTGTCTCGCAGAATAACCACCCGCACAGCCAGCCGTACACAGGGCCCGCTGCGCAGCACATGAACAACCCCCCGCGCTCCGGCCAGAGAGCACAGGAGAACTGGGAGGAGACGGAGGAGGTGCCACCACCCACCCAGACAAAGGAGTAACACTGGCTCCGTCCCCACCCCCCCACCCCCCCAGCCCGCTCAGACACTTATCCAAGTGCAAGACCTGGCCTGACAGCCCTCGCCCTGGCCACCTCTCCGGGTCCTTTTGTTCTTAGTTCTGAAATTCTGCCTGGAGCGGAGAGTCAATTCGTCATCTCACCTGCAGAGTACTGCTGTGAGAGAGATGTACCCGCCTGCAGTGGATATATGCTCTTGTGCTGGAGCAGGCCTCAGTGCTCAAGTGAGAATGACACCGGTGTACATACATACAACGTTTCTGTCCAACTCTGTTCGCCTCCCGTGGCTTGACTGCTCGTCTGCTGGTGGGAAGACAGAAATTATTGGGGGGGGGGTAAAAATGCTGATATTTAATCAAGGATTTATAAAATCCTGTTTGCTTCATGTTCGGTGCTCGGCTATGAGGTTTCGGTTTGTGTGTGTGTGGGAAGTTCTCAGAGAGCAAGCATCGCCCCATGTCACACACTTGAACCTCGAACCACACCAAATCAACTCTCAAGCTTGGAGTTGTGTTCTTTTGTTCTGGGGGTATGTTGGAAATGGTTTGGTTGACGTTATGACATTTGATTGATGTGGAAAGTGATGTTACATTGTTCTAGACCTTTCATTGCCTTGCTCTCATTCTGCTATAAATTTGGTCCCTTTCTGAAGCCCTGGTTCCAACTCTGTAACATTTAGCGTGGCCCCACACCGGACCAGTGTAGCCCAGGTACATGATCCTAATGTAACACTGTCCTAACCACCCAATTCACACACATTGTATGGATAAATTATGGTGTTGGGATTTTTCTCACGTCTTACACCATAATTCACCTTAATTGGGACATTAGAAACCAACAAAACAAGTGGATTTTCATTTGTGTACTTCATACTCATATTTATAATTTTGGCAGCCCATATTATTGGGACAGTAAAATGGTTTTGGACTGAGAGAGGTATACATGAATTACCTTGTTGTTCGCAGATGCTTGGAGCACATCAGCGCTTATTGGATGTGCCTGTGTTGTGCAGTCGGTCAGTGTTTTAGATGAGCTCCTCAATGCCCTCCTGTCCTGTGCAGAGAGACGACTGTGGCCTGTACACACAGGTCAGGCATGGTCTTTGAACACTTCATTCTGAGGGATTAGAGAAATGATAAAAGCAGGTTTGTATCATAAAATAACTGCTGGTTAATCCTGTTGCAAATGTTAAAGGTCTTGCTGAGTTCAGCATCATTCTTTAAATGAAAATGGTTAAATACTGTATTTAATTGGTAACTTGAATGTTTTTTTTTTTCTTTCTCCTGGAATTTTGTCAGATATACCAAATACCCCCGCCCCCAAACATAAGATAAGAATCAGCCCCTCTATATTGTATTTAAATATTTTGCAGTTTTATTTTATAGAAGTTTATTTTGCTGAATTTCTCAAAGTAGAATTTGATTTATAAGGAACATTTTTGTCCTTGTGTTATTTTTAAGGAGGATATTGACTGTACAGAGTTCTGCACCCTCTTTTTGCCCTTGGTGTGAAGTTAAATTCTGGAGCTGTGTCCACAATGTGAACTTTCACTTTGAGAAGTTATTTTGTGCGCAGAATTACAACATGAAAAAGAGCATTGAGCCCCTTAGTGAGAATAAAGAAAATGGAATCTTCACACTGTAACTGTGTCATATTTTATTTATGGTACATTGTAAATACTCAGTGCACGCAAAGAAACTACACGTTAATGGATTTTCAAAAACGGTGAACAGAAAGCACATGGAGGAAGGACATTTGCGCAGTGTGCTGCAGACGCAGTTTGACAAACCCCTGGTGTTGCCATGAGGGTGCGCCGCAGAAGTCTGCCAAACTCAAACCCAGTGGCCTATATTGATGAGGACAGCTGGGGATTCCGCTGCTCTGTGCAAAGCATGCTGGGGGAAGTGGAGCGCTGGCTGGAGCCACAGGTATACAGGAGCGCTGCAGCGATTCCAGAGTCCCAAGGGGCTCGTAGCTTCAGTGTCCATGGCTTGTACAGAGACTGTTCCCAATCCCTACCCACAATGCACTGCAGGCTACTTTTTTCACATTCTTCCCTCAGGGGACAAAAACACTTCATTGTTTTAGCCTGTAAGGTCTTAACATTTTCCCTCGCCTTCATGTTTACTTTTTCTTGTTTTTTTTGTAAGTGTTAATTAAATCAGATGATTGCCTTCAAACTTTTTTGTTTGTTTTAAATATTATAAAGCTTTTTGTGAAAAATGCATGGATGATTAAGAAACCCCTTGATCTGCCTTAGAGCACTGTACAAACTCAGCACACTGTAAAATTATACTTTAAAAATGAAAATAAATAGCATTTGAATTATTCCTGTCATTCAGCTCTTCTGCTGCTTCCTGTCTGACTTAATGCTCCGCCTCCACAGATGTCCTGGATCCGCCATTTTTCAGAGCTGGAGATTTATAGAAATGACTGATTCTTGCTGTATAGGAGATGAGTTTAAAACCACCTGATACGCTCCTTTGACTGCAGTTGGCGTGTATACATGGGCTCGCATGACTAATTTGCGTGTGAGCGAGTACATGCATATACAGTCATGAGAAACAAAGTACACCCTCTTCTGTATTTTTATATATCAGGACATAAATTCAGCTGGTCCTTATCAGATCCTAAAATGAGGTAAATCTAACATCAGGTGTAAAAAGACACGCAGCAGATTCCACTGTGCCATTATTTATTATACCAAAATTCATCCAAAATGCAGAAGTCATCAGTGAAAAACTAAGTCCGCACCATGATTCAATAGCTTAAAGAACCATCTTAAGCAGTATAACTTGAACTAATCGTTTCCTTTGTGATTTTATCTCTCACATCGTGGTGAAGGAATTTTGATCCACTCTTCCTTACAACATTGTCTGAGGGCTTTTGTTCATACACTACTCAAGTTTTTTAGTCCAAGTTTGTTTTTTTCCCCCCAAACTAAACTTAGTTTAACATTAATGTTGATAAAGTTATTTTTTTTCTATTTGACATTTGAAATGAGCAAATGGCATCATCATTGTTGGAACAATTTATGGGACAATATATGGGAGAGTGTGGGAAATGGTGTCATTGCAGGTCCTTTATGTGCCAGGACTTGAATCCAGGAAGGTGGGACACGCAGAAAAAGAGCTCTTGGGTCAAAATGTGAGAAAGCGGCCTGGCTTGGATGGGGTTTTGTCATCCATTTTGCTCTTTCTGTCGATCCTCTGCAGTAAAGAATCTTGAGAGAAGTGCAGCACTTCTCTGAAGTGATCCCAAGGAAGATGTAACTGTAAATTCATAACGTTTACTCCCATGTGCACCATTTGTCAGAAAAAGTATGCACAAGATTGAAATGAATATCTTTGCTTCTATTTAAAGGATCTTGAACAGAATGTATTATTTTCACTTGGTATCTTACAAGCTGCATCGCTTCCTGGTACGGCAGCTGCCGTGTGGCTGACGGGAAGACTCCCAACGTGTCGTAAGGACGGCTGAGAAAGTCATCGGAGTCCCACTCCCCTACTCTGAGGATATTTTCTAAAGGAGATGCAGAAGGGAAGCCCTCTGCATCGTGAGCGACTCGTCTCACGCCTCTTCTCACGCCTCTTCTCACGCCTCTCACGGACTGCTTGGTCTGTTGCTGTCTGGCAGGAGACATTACTCTGTAAAATCAAAAACAGCCAGTGTGTGCAACAGCTTTTTCCTACAGGCCATACGACTGCTGAAGTCTGTGTAACGGTCACAAAATATAAATTATTTTTACCCATCCCGGCACTATTTATGAAGCCTAAATTTTAACTAGCATCTTTAACATTTGAACACACTTCAGAAGTAGGCTGTTGAAATTTTATTATTTGTTGCACTTGTCTTGTAAAACGTCTGCTCAGTGTCTTTTATCTGTCTGCTTCTATTATTGTTATGGCCCCAATTTGTTATTACATTTATAACACAACAGCAACAGCAAGGGATGACAAACACAGTTTTAACAACTAAAACACATTTAATTTTTAACAAAGACAAAGACTAATAACAACCTACAACTAAAGACCAAGATTGATAAATAAGAAAAAACTGAAATAATTACAGTCCCTTTTTGGTGGGGTGGCTTGGTGATGTCCTGGATGAAGAAAATGCTCAAACACAGGCAAAGAAATCCACAAAAGAAACGTCACAGGTCTTGAACAGAATGGCAGGTCTGGTCATCTTCTTGCCATTTCTCCTACTACTTCACTGTCTCAATTCTCCTCTTTATATATTCTTTTGCAGACCCCACCCACATTTAGACCTTTTTTTTTTTATTTTCTCTGGGACTTGTTTCAGACATGCCCAGGACATGTCTCAACATAACTCCAGTCTGGCCTTAACAAAAAAAGGGTAAATACTGCCATCTAGTGGCCTCTATTCTCATTACACCTTCATTCCAAAAGGGAAAAATTTTGACTCATAAAGGCAAAATTTTTTCTTTTCAATACAAAATCGTTAAGTGGACACTTGTCTATATATACATATCATACAATATTCAAATAAACACATGATATATATATATATACATATTCAAACACGCGATAAGCAATCAGCAATTACATTGTCAGTACCCTTTACATGCTTAGTTTCCAAGTCAAACTCCTGTAAAATCAAACTCCAATTCAACAATCTCAGATTTTTGCTTTTCATCTTACTCAAAAACATTAACGGATTGTGGTCAGTGTACACAATCATTGGCTTTTGTCCTGTACAAACGTAAACCTCAAAGTGTTGTAAAGAAAGAACCAGAGCCAACAGCTCCGTCTCTATTGTGGAATAGTTCTTTTGGTGGCGATTGAACTTCCTGGAGAAGTATGCCACGGGATGCTCAATGTCAACAGAGTCACTTCTCTGTAGGAGCACAGATCCACAAGCTTGGTCGCTAGTATCGACCGCGATGGAGAACGGTTTGTTGAAGTCAGGAGATTTGAGCACGGGGAAGTGACACAGCAGAGACTTCAGGCGATCGAAGGCTCTCTGGCATGCATCATCCCAGGTGAACTTTACGCCTTTCTTCAGTTGGTTAGTTAGACTGAGAGCAATCTCAGCAAAGTTCTTGCAGAACTTGCGATAGTAACCGATCATTCCAAGGAAGCGGCGCAAAGCTTTTTTGTTGTCAGGAACTGGAAAGTCCATGATGGCTTGGACTTTAGCATTTATGGGTGCCACCTTACCCTGGCCTATGACGTAGCCAAGATAGGTGACAGTAGCACAACCAAAGTCACTCTTGCTCAGGTTAACAGTCAGGTTAGCCTGGGTCAGGCGCTGGAACAACGTCTCTACATCTTTTAGATGTTCTTCCCAGGAGTCACTCCATGTGATCAGGTCATCGATGTATGCACCCGTGTGTGGCAATCCGGCGATTGTAGACTGTATCATCCTTTGGAACGTGGCTGGGGCATTTTTCATGCCAAAGGGTAGGACTTCATACTGGTACAATCCAGATGGTGTGGCAAAAGCAGAGATGCTCTTGGCCCTCTCAGTTAAAGGCACACACCAATAACCCTTCAATAAATCAATCTTGGTCAGAAACTTTGCTTGCCCTACACTATCAATACAATCATCAATCCTAGGTATTGGAAACACATCAGTTCTAGTTACAGCATTGACTTTGCGATAATCTGTACAGAATCTAGTACTTCCATCAGGTTTTGGAACTAGCACACAGGGTGAACTCCAATCGGAGTTGGAGGGTCTGATAATATCATGTTTTAACATGTACTCAACCTCTTTCTCAGCAATCTTTCTCTTTTCAGGATTCATCCGGTATGGATGCTGTTTTATTGGTTTGGCATCACCAACATCTACATCATGAGAGGCTATAGTAACTCTCTTTGGAACATCAGGAAACAAATCCTCATATTTCTTGATCAACCTTTCAAACTGATCTCTCTGTGAGGGTTCTAAGTGCTGGAGTTTTACATCAAGATTTTGCAACACTTCAGTGTTTGACAATTTACATGAAAGAACTTCAGCTTTAATTCTTGGTTCATCATCTTGAAACTCCCCCTCATCCTTACACGTTTCGACCATTGGAGAATCTGAAGTGACAGCTGCAACCCTAGCATTTCTGTCATGATAAGGCTTTAGCATGTTAATATGACACAATTGTTTTGGTTTTCTCCTATCTGGAGTCTTCACAATGTAATTGAGATCATTCAGTTTTGTCAGAATTTCATAAGGACCATGAAATCTAGCCTGCAAAGGATTGGACTGCAAGGGAAACAACACAAGGACCTTATCTCCTGGTTTAAACTCAAGGCTTCTAGCCTTATGATCATACCAAGTTTTCATTTTTCCCTGACTTGATTTCAAGTTCTCTTTGGCTAGGTCACAAGCTGCACGAAATCTTTCCTTGAACTTGCTAACATAGTCTAACAGACTGATTTGCGGCTCTTCCTCTTGCCATTGTTCACTCAATAATAGCAAAGGTCCTCTCACTTCATGACCAAACACTAGCTCAAATGGACTGAATCCAGTAGACTCCTGCACTGCTTCTCTAGCTGCAAACAACAGCAAATGAACCCCTTCATCCCAGTCTTTCTCATGGTCATAATAAGTCCTCATCATTGTCTTGAGAGTGGAATGAAACCGCTCTAAGGCACCCTGACTTTCTGGATGATAGGCACTAGAAAGAATCTGTTTTGCACCTAGTTCATACACAACCTGCTGAAACAATCCTGAAGTGAAATTGCTACCTTGGTCTGACTGAATTTCCCTGGGAAGACCAAACAACGTGAAGAACTTTATCAAAGCCTTCGAGATTGCAGTTGCCTTGATGTTACGTAGAGGTATGGCTTCGGGGAATCTGGTAGATGCACACATGATTGTCAACAAGTACTGATTTCCAGATCTAGTCTTGGGTAATGGACCAACGCAATCAACAATGACCCTAGAGAATGGCTCCCCAAATGCTGGGATAGGCTGCAATGGAGCTACAGGTGGGTCTAACTGGTGTTTTCCAACTACCTGACAAGTGTGACAGGTTTTGCAAAAGTTGGAAACGTCTTTCCGAAGCCCAGGCCAAAAGAAGTGTTTCATGTTCTTATCAACAGTCTTGTTAACACCAAGATGACCTCCTAAAGGTAAACTATGAGCCATTGTTAAGATCTCATTCCTGTAGACCTTCGGAACAACAATTTGCCTGACCACTGCCCAATCTGCATTGGCAGGGATATCAGGAGGGCGCCACTTCCGCATCAACACACCATCCTTGAGATAATACCCAACTGGAACTGCATCTATTTCTTTTTCAGGAAGGGCTCTCCTCTTTAGTACACCAATTTCAGGATCATTAGTTTGCTCCTCAATCAACCGCTTTCTGGACAGAGACAAGTCTCCAGACACATCAGAATCACCAGACCCATCCGGCTGGCTGAATAGAGAACTGATAAAAGTATCTGATAAGTCCTCAAACGGAGAAACCATAGTAGGCCAATCAGAGTCATGAGGCGAACCACCTGAGTCCTGACTATTCAATGTACTGGACGGCACCACAACATCATCTTCTTTAGCCTTCTTGGCCATAGCACGAGTCACTGCGCAAGAAGGATACAGAGATGGGTCCTCATCCCCATTTTCAGTGCTCGGCTGTGAAGCAAGATGTACAGGGGGAACTACTTTGCCCCCAGCCAGGTCATTGCCTAGCAACAGAGAAACACCCTTTATAGGTAGACTTGACATAAGTCCCACCTTTACCTGTCCTGTAACTAAATCTGACTTCAAGAATATAGAGCGCAGGGGTACAGATACAGTCCTCCCTTCAATACCTTGTACAAGTATGAAATCCCCTGAAGCGGTCTCATCACGTAACTCCAAG
This sequence comes from Gymnothorax reevesii, assembly GCA_029721435.1. NCBI lineage: Eukaryota > Metazoa > Chordata > Actinopteri > Anguilliformes > Muraenidae > Gymnothorax > Gymnothorax reevesii. Next base: position 5,572,192 of record CM056587.1, on the reverse strand, counting down.
GAGTCCATCAACAAAAGTGACTGAGAAGCTCCGGTATCCCTTAGGATATATATGGGGACAGGAGTAGTATGCTCATTCAGAGCCACAAATCCCTCTGACACAAATGGAAGAAATTCCTCCCTCACAAAGTCAGCTGTATTAGGCTTTTTAGCCCCACAAGAAGCAGGCAATTTAGCAGATTGGTTATCTACTACAGGGGTTTCTAACCTTGTTTTCACAAAGGCATTTGGTTTGGTATCCTTTTCTTTTTCTTTCTTAGCTTTAAGGAACCAACAGTTAGTTGTAACATGACCAGATTTCTTGCAATAACTGCAAACTAGACCACTTTTGTCACTGTCAGCTTTCACACTTTGATCAGACCTGTTACTGGATTTCTGAGCACCATCACCAGATTTGTCTTTGTCTTTGGGTGAGGAATCTTGGGTATCACCGTAACCCTTTTTCTGAAATTGGGACCATTTATTGTTACTGCTAGACTGAAATTTGGACTTATGAGTGAGAACATATTCATCTGCAAATTTGGCAGCTGATTTCAAGTTCAGTGCTTGCTTCTCATTAAGGTAGGTCTTAACATCATCCTTAACACAGTTCTTGAATTCTTCAACTAACACCATCTCTTTTAGTGAGTTGAAATCATCCTTGACCTCCATAGAAGTACACCAGCGCTCAAAGCAAACCTGCTTCTCATTAGCAAATTCAACATAAGTCTGATTTTCAGATTTCTTCAGACCTCTGAATTTCTGTCGGTAAGCCTCTGGAACCAACTCATAAGCTCTCAAAATAACCTTTTTGACAACCTCATAATCAGAGGAATCATCTGCAGACAAAGTTACGCCTTCCGTAGAGGAAGCAGAGGCTGGGGACTCAGAGGCTGACTCATCCATCACCCGGGCTGAAGTCACTGAGGTAGTTCGGCAGATCCTCGGTGGCAAGGCACCGGGGGTGGATGAGATCCGCCCTGAGTACCTCAAGTCCCTGGATGTTGTAGGGCTGTCTTGGTTGACACGCCTCTGCAGCATCGCGTGGCAGTCGGGGACAGTGCCTCTGGACTGGCAGACCGGGGTGGTGGTTCCTCTATTTAAGAAGGGGGACCGGAGGGTGTGCTTCAACTACAGGGGGATCACACTTCTCAGCCTCCCGGGTAAAGTCTATTCCAGGGTGCTGGAGAGGAGAATCCGGCCGATAGTCGAACCTCGGATTCAGGAGGAACAATGCGGTTTTCGCCCTGGTCGTGGAACACTGGACCAGCTCTATACCCTTCGCAGGGTGCTTGAGGGTGCATGGGAGTTTGCCCAACCTGTTCACATGTGTTTTGTGGACTTGGAGAAGGTATTCGACCGTGTCCCTCGTGGCATTCTGTGGGAGGTGCTTCGGGAGTATGGAGTCCGGGACCCTCTACTAAGGGCCGTGCGGTCTCTGTATGACCGGAGCAGGAGCCTGGTTCGCATTGCCGGCAGTAAGTTAGACCTGTTCCCGGTGCATGTTGGACTCCGACAGGGCTGCCCTTTGTCACCGGTTCTGTTCATTATTTTTATGGACAGAATTTCTAGGCGCAGCCAGGGGCCGGAGGGAGTTCGGTTTGGGGACCACAGGATCTCATCTCTGCTTTTTGCGGATGATGTTGCATGTATTACTTAACGACTGATTGCAACCGAACATCCTTCCTTACAGCACAGAGGGCCTTCAATAAACGAGCGACATTACCTTCATCTAACTTCAATGCCCTTTGACAACTAGGCTTATGCCGTCGGAGGAGACGGCTTGGGGTATATCCCCAAATGCCCCCAATCCTCCAATTCCCCAATCCTTGAATAGACCCAATACAATATAAAGCCCCTCAGGTCATGACCTTTCATTTGAACTTAATTTCAGGTCAATCGGACAAATGGTTCTGAAGATATGGCCAAAATGGTCATTTTCCACCAGAAAGCGCCACCTGGTGGCAAAATATTGAACCATACAGATATGGTGTCATCATGTGACATGTTGTGAGGTCATGACCTTGCAGTTGCACATAGTTTCATGTCAATTGGAGAAATAGTTCCAAAGATATGGCAAAAATGGTGAATTTTATGTGACAAACCTCCACCTTGTGTCAAAATTTTGAACCAAACAGGTATAATGTCATTGTGGGACACATCCTCAGGTCATGGCCTTTCATTTGCACTTGATTTGAGGTCAATCGGACCAATATCTCCAGAGATATGATCAAAACAGTGATTTTTTCAGTTTTTGGCCCCTGGTGGCCAATCTAGATATTGTAAATTGTCCAAAATCGAATCAGTTGTTCCTCTTTATGATACTTACTTATATGCAAAACTTGAAATTTCCAATTGAAATATTACTGAAGTCATCGCGTTAACACGTAGGGCAGCGCGGCGGCGGCGGTCGGACCAAAAACATAACGCCATTCGGCGTTCGGGGATATAATTATAAGACCACAATCACAATGATTGTGGTTTTGGCTTTTTTTAATTTATTATATTTGTTATGTATTTTCAAAACGATAACTTCAACAGGCATTAGGCTTGTGGTTAATTAAAAAAAACTTGCACATATTTTGTGGTCAGCTGCTATCAATTGGCTGGGTGAATACCAAAAAGTTGCTTGTGATGCATGACGAATCTAATACAACAAAAACATATTTTATTACAATTAAAAACTAGGGAAAAATCTAAAAATTCTAAACACAGAAGTTTAATCATCTCAACATTCCACAAAATAATTTATTTGGTTGACTTGGTAGGGTTTGATTACGTGACCAAGTTTGTGTGGTACTGTTGGGTGAGCATTTCAGTCATTGTATCCCCCGAACGAAGGTCGGAGGATACCATGGATTTGGCCTTGTCACGCGTCTGCCGCGTCCCCGTCCATGTCCGTGTCCGCAGAGATTTTCTTGTGAACGCTCTACAGCCCACATAAGTGCACCGATTCTTTTCAAATTTTGCAGGGACATGTATTATGGTAAGTTCACGACACCTATTGATTTTGGGCACTCTGGGACCATCTGGGCCCAACTGGGGGGCCTTCGGGGGATACATGTGCTCGGTTGCCGATTGCTCTAGTTTTGCCATGTCATTGTCAATTTCTTGCCCTTTGTCAAAACTGGCCCGCTTGACACATGGGGCCTGATCGAGAGCTTTTGACATCAGGTGTAGTCTGCCCAGGAGCACTCCCTGTCCTCTGGCCAATAAAAAGCAACCCCAAAAGTCCATGTTCAACCATTTTTCAAAATGGCATAGATAACTCAAACTTCAGGGAATGTGTAATTGGCAAGCTCAATGCAGGAATATCCCTCAGAGCTGGTGCAAGGCCTCTTAGCGTCCATGTTTCAACAATAAGTTGCCCAAGACACCATTTTGAAGAATTAGGCATGACAGAAAACCGCCCACATGTGCAATGACCACATGTGATGATCCCCAACCAAGACTGCCATTTTTGGACTCTCCATCTCAGTGACTGTCTGAGAGACCAGCAACTGCCATCACAGCTATGACAGTTGCTCTCCACAATCGCCACATTTCCGCCCAAACCTGGTGAAATCATCTCCGGGAATTCCATCTCTGCACACTTCATCCTCCTCTCGGATTGGACCTCACCCCCGCTTGACAAAGAAATCAGCTTGATTGGTTTGGGTGTACTGGTTTTGGCTGGAATACACCATGGACATTGCACCCAACTGTATCTCATTAATGGTAACTTTAATGGAGTGAGACATGGCAGGGAGATCCTGCGGCCTAGCGTCTAACCATTCATCTGTCAAAATAACGCTATATTCCAGCATGACAACCCCAGACTGCATATTGTCTGAGCATGCAAGCTGAAAACATTTGTTTACTTGGATGGCCAGCTAATTTCCTGGATTTTTCCACCATCGAGCATCTTTGGGAAGTCAACAACCGATGAGTTTGTCATTGGTTCCCACTTCTGGCCAATATCCACCAAGTCTGTGCAGCTTTTGAAGAGAAGAACACATCCCCAAGTCACCACTGACCTTTTGTTCCATCCAGTGGAGATGTGTAACAGTGCAACAGGCCAATAGCGGACATAACCAATATTGATATGAGCGATTCGGACAGTAAACCCAATCTCCTTTATCATCTGTGCCGCCGGGAGAGTCTTGTATGTCTGCTTCAATCAGTGATTGAAATGTATAACAATATGTTCACACAATCTGTCAACACTCAATGAAAGTGCAGTAAGTTTCTGAATGTGGTAATATTTTTGCTTTGTGTATTTTCTGGACTCCTCATACTACAGACGTAATTTTGAAAAATTGCGAGAAAAAAAAAATTCCCTTGAATTTACTACTTTTGGGAGTATGGTTATAGGTCCATAGGCTCCCATTCATTGTGGACTATCTCGCGAGAGCCCCCCCAACAAGAAATTATGAGAGTAGGAGTTATCTCTATGAATATGCCATTAATTAAAATTATTGTAATTTGCTTGGGGAGTGCTTCATGGGGCCTGAATGTTAGGCAAATCAACAACAATTGTTTTGTATCTATGAAGGAACAAAAGCCTGATAAACATCCTCTCAGAGTGGTGATTGCATAATTTTTTTCTGGGGGTTGTCCTAAAGGCGACATCCGTCCCAGTTTCTCCTGTGAAAATATCGCGATATTTAACATTTCCTTTTCAGCGTTGTTCGACCAATAAAGTCTCGCGATGCGAGCCTCATCGGCATTCCAGCACGGACTCGTGGAAGGTGCCGGTTACAAGCGCAGGCAGAGTTCAGATTGAACGCGAACAAGGACACGTTTTGACACTCGTGAAGTTTGTAGAAACTGCGTACTTTTATTTTAAAAGTATACGTATATAGGAACGCGAAGAGGACAAATAAGGACGTAAAGAAAATCGTCAGAAAACGAAGATCGTTTCTCCGAAAAAAAATAATCCTCATTAGTCTTCAGTTATGAGTCATGTGGCCGTCGAAACTACAAACGGTCTAGATCAGCAGGTGAGTATCGGCTCCATCGCGTCTATTTTCTGCCTCTTCGGAACAGTCTAACGGCGGCCTAAGTTCGCGGCACAAGAGTTGATCCGCTTTCACACCGGACGCGAGGCGGATTCCTCCCACGACAGATTACATTCTAAGTCAATACAAACGCGTCTTCGCATCGATTTTGAATGTTGCTTGTCGTGCGAAAAATTCGCTTCGCGTCCGGCTTTAGTGTTAACGTACCAGTGTAGTTTGAACTTTGACGTGACATAAATAACATTTGAGGGAAACGCGACAGTAACTGGTATCAGTTGGCAAATTCCATGTTAGCTTGCTAGCCATGTAGCTATCGCCCTGTACTTTCGGCACCGGATTAGCTGCTGAAAATGGTGGCTGAGGGATTCGCCATCGCCTCAATGGCGAGTGTCGTCTCCGCCGCCGGCTCTATTCAAGATACAGTTTCTCCGTCGCCTTTAATTGTTTCCTCGGCTGTATTTTGAAGGAGGCAGAGGCGGTGTAGGGCTGTGTAACATTAGTTAATATGTAACTTGGTTAAGAGAACCTCAAACGAATGTAACGTGGTTACGTTATCGGTTGACATTATTCGTATCAACGTCGTATCAGCCTAAACTAGGCTCGGTAAATTGAAGCTTGTTAACTTAAATTTGGTAGCTGGATGGTTAACGTTAAATTTGGTCTGCTGGCGAGCGTTAGCTACAATATAGGCCTAGTTACTGATTTCTTTGGCTGCTGTGGGTTTTGTCTCAAGCAACTTTCTCACTGGGCGAAACGTTTCGCGGACCGATTACATTCAAAGTCAACGCAGAGTCGCGTCTTTGCATTGACTTTGAATGTAATCAGTCTTGGCGAAAAATTCGTGTCCCATGTAGTGTGAAAGCAACGTAACTGTGACGTTGGATCGAATAATTCTCCATTTGGTGAAGGATGTTGGAATAGCCCTGTGTGGCGAGCTGTAATTGTGATCAATTAGCTGTGTTTGCCATGTTGGCAGGCTGGCGAACGTTGACTGACAATTCGGCGCCAACTACCTAACCTGACCGTTCACGTTGGCCTTCTCTAACTTAATGACTACTACAGTTTATTTTTTTGAATAGACAAATTACCGACAATCAGTAATACGACAGCAACTAGACAGCGCACAAAAGAAACTAAAAGCACAAATGACAGATATTGGATATAGAATCAATATTCAATAGGCATACATGGTCAGGTTATAAGGCAAAAGAGAAACAAGACAAAACATAAAGAAATACGGTTAAATCAAAGAAATGAAACGTTTACAATTTCATTCAGAGGTTTCGGGGAGAATGGTTTCATAGTGTTATCAATTTGAATTAATGATGACTACATAGGCTGGTTATCCCAGTTTTGGTGACGTAGCTGATGTTGGCTCATTTTCAATTAATGGCCCTACCTTGGTGACGTCAGCTCCCATTGGTTCTTCCCCCACCCCCACCAACAGCACTGCTTGCCAACACGCCATTGCATGCTGGTAGCTTTCCACTGTCTTGGCTTTTATCGTTCAAGTACGGTCAACCCCTTTTAGTTCCTTCTAAATTTAAGTACCGCCTTGATTTGGTTCTCCTTGTCTACTATTGAACGATTTGGCTTCCTTGCCAGCTCGCTGGATGACGTCGCTAAGTTTGGCCGGTGTAACCGCATGGCGGATTGCGTAACTGTTAACAATGAAGTGTCACATTTGCCCAACTTCTTTCACTGAACATGTTCGTGGCGCCTGAGGCAGTGGCGTTTGCCAGCTTCTAAACTTGTTTTTTATTGTATATTTGCCTCCAACAATGCGTCTGACGTCAACATAGGGCAGCATTATAGTTTATTAATATTGGCGCTGTGTCCAGCGTGGCTTTCAGTGGGAACATGGCTAATGAGATGGGTAATGAGGTAAGCGCGGGCGAGTTTACCCGAGCTATGAGCGCTTCTCACGTATCTTGCGTCTCAAAAAAATTAATTTCGAGAAGTTTTATTTAAGTGTCTTGCATGCCTAACGTCCGCTGTTTGGGCAATTGTTCGAGTAAAAATGCTTACTTCACTGATTGTAACCGTGCTACAAATGCCGTGGCACTACTTTTGCAAGGTTTCTCAATCGCCAGACCATCTCCTTTCCGTATTCGCGGAGTAACTCGCAAGTAAAATATATTTTGTCGGACTCCGCTGATTTCCTGATGTAATGTTACACTTGGCTGCGGTACCGAAGATCCAGTGGGCGGAGCTGATCCACAGGCCCATTTTATTGGTTAGATCCTAGGTTAGCAGCGAGAAGTGTCTCGAGTTTCCTTGCCAATGTTACACGTAGATAAGGTTATAGAAAGTGTCGCCTCTGTTTCTAAAGCTGACATACTGGAGCGTTTCCTCGTTCTGAACGGGGAAACTCGAGACCAGGTGGTTCTCTCGCTTCCTGCCATCGGATGCGTAGTGGACTGGCTCTTAAATTCCTTTTATTGCAGTCAAGCTCTGAAGAAGCCTAACTATCCGGGCATGGCTCTGCCTTTTGAAGTCTGTTCACATGGGTGCCACGGGCAGGAAAATGAAATGTCCGGTTCCCAGCTAGCCCGTTTGGAGTCAGCACACCGTGTGCTTTGAAAATTCGTTGCTTTGAGTAACTCACTACCGTAGGAGGCAGGCAGCCAGGCTGCTGACTTCGTATAACATGAGTAGTGACAACAGGCCGTTCAGCCCAATAAGGCTCGCTATTTTCTAAAACCAAGACTGTTCCCCACACTTATTTCTGCCGCTCCGACATTAACTGACAAGCTATTCCTTTCTCTGACGGAAAAATACTGTTTAATATTGTTGGTGCTAATTTACCCTCGGCTTACATATACATTTTGTTTTGTGTACGCAGAATTTGCCCAAAATAGTAGTACACTTTGTTTATCCGTATATTTTTAGTCCTCAATCGGATCGCCCTGTTCTCGTTTTACTAAGGCTGAAAAGAATTGGGTAAATATCAGACAGGCTAAGACAGATCTCTAGATATTGAAGGTTTCTGCTAAATGGCTGTGATGTGGTGTGGTCCATTTGTGTTTGGACACAGCCTGTTTTCTTCTGACCAGAGGTGCTTGTACTCAGTGTGTGGGAATGCTAATGGGCAGATTAAATGTTGGTCTCCAAAACGACAGATTGAATTGTCTGATTTGTTGAATGAGTGATGATATTTGTTTTTTCCCTTCCACAGCTTGCTGGTCTGGACTTAAACTGTTCCTCTGAAGGACAGAGTGGAGGTGGCAGTAAGTGTCCTTGTTCCTGTTTTGTGGTCTACCATGGACATTAGTCTCAGTTGGTCATGTTGTATACTTGAGTATTGGTTGTGCTGGGAGTAGTGCTCAGCTGTTAAGCCTCGAGTCATGTGTTTGAACTGAATTGCTTTAGTAGGTGTCGCACTGTAAAAAACTTTACTGAGGTATTGAAGGCTTCTGCTAAATGGTTGTAATGTACATGTGTTCCATACATTTTCATAGTAAGTGCATCTTCGACTGCTGCTTTGTTTTAGTCAGAGGAATTGATGGAATGTGATTTATAAAATGGAATAATGGCCGCCATTCTTCTTATTCCAAATTTCATGGTATAAATTTCTCATTCGCTTCCATTTTCAGTGTTATTCAGTTAAGTTAACTGTTTGTCTGAAAATACCCATTATGTAAGTATCTCCTGAGTGTTCTCTCTGACTCTCTCTAGGGCGTTACATTCCACCTCATTTACGGAACAAGGAAGCATCTAAAAATGGTAAGGAGTAACCGAGAAGAAATGCATTTCTTTGTATTCCATATCAAGCAGATTTAGGGCACATTGTTCCATCAGATGCAATTTGTATTGTTTTCTAATGCATTTAATTTGCATCCTAATGTTTTGTACGATCCTTTAAGTTATGTACTCTGGATTCACATTTTGAGACATCTTTTAAGAACATGGCAAAGCAAAGATGTCCTCAGCTAACCACTTGATGTGGATCAGGCATTATGAACTACTGCCGAAGATTTATTTATTTTTTTTTGGCTGTTTTGGCCTGCTAAGGACTTTGCATCTTAGTAATGGGTTTATTTTGCACTTGAGTCCTTTTGATAAATTTGAGATGAAAAAAGATAATATCCAAAGTAAAATCTAACTAAGTGGTGCATTCAGTTGTGTAAATGTTTGAGGATGACACACTTCTCTTGCGGCAGTGATGGCAATACTCTGCATGACCAAAAGTATCTGTACATTCCTTAGTATGGCAACAAATTTTAATGATTAGTTCTGGCCTCTTGATTCTTCTATACTCCATACTGTTATGTGAAGGCCCCGCCCTTCCCCATTTCTGCTTGACTGTGCCCCCATGCACAGTGGCCCTCATTTATCAAATCTGCGTACACCAAAAAAATGAATGTACACCAAATCTCCCGCAGGATCGGCATTTATCAATCTTAACGGGAGCGAACTGTCCGCAAAAATCTCACGCCAGGTCTGACCAGGTGTACGTAGAATTGAAACCGGCGAATAACATGTAGGAACGAGGAGAGTTGTCAAAATTAATAGTATGCAGGGATTTGGACATCATGCTGTTGTTGCTTTTATTAGCAAAATGAATAAATAGGCTCAATAAATAAACAAGACACCTGTGTTGGTAAATTAAAACTTGTTTTGACACAACAAACCTGCTTGTCAGGCCAGACGGCTGACAATTACAATCAATTTGATTAAGTGCAATGCGTGGCTTGACTGATGTGCAGTGTGGCATGTCAGATGCTCATCCAGTCAGATATATACTGAACAACAAAAGAAATGCAACTTGATTAAAGGCAGACTGGAAAATAAGTGCGCGTAATTATTTTAGAAAATCAAATTTATTACTAGCACGTGCACATTTACACTCATCAAACTTTTAATTTTGCCGTCGCTTTGACCGGATAAACACGAGTACATTAGCTAACTAGCTAACTACCATGATCACATTTTGGCAGTGGCAGATCTAGAGTCGCACGATTCTGTCCGACATGACAGGAACTTTTGGCGCAGAGAAGATCTCCTGGAGGAAAGTGAGTGGCTGCTCGTTTTGTGTGGCACCCAATAAAATGTCATGGAGTAATGCTTATAAAAGTAGCTACAATGAAGAGTGATCTCTGCAGACTATTTTAACAATTACCCTCATACAGCTCCGAATGAGGCGGTGGGGACTCATCCGTGTCCCCACCGCCTCGTATTCCCACGGTGGAGGGGGAGTCCTGCTGCCACGTACGCGCTCCTCGAACGGTGACAGCTGTAGGTTCGAGTTCGGTTGGTCTCCACCGGTCCGTGCGCTGCTGCACCTGAACGACGCAACCCATTTTTTGGTGGCGATCATTAAATTGGACCACTTTTTTACCTACATGTAAAGCATTTGGATTGTCTAATGTAAGATTGTCTAACATGAAATATCAATGATCTATAAATTGAATTCATTTAGGCCGATTTTCACGCTTACACGCGTGGCCAATGCTGAATTTTTTTTCTTGGCCACACTTAAGTGCGCAAGTTGATGACCATTCCAGGGCCGCGTATAGAAAGTAGCTACTGCTTAAAATGAGTTTGGCCACGAAAAAAATGTAGCTTTGGATACACACAAAATAAGTGTGGGAAATGGAGAAATGTGCATCTTGGCCACACTTAAGTGCGTCTAACGCAAATTTCGATGAATTTTTATGCTCGGATGCACTTGAATAAGTGCGAATAGTCACTTCGATTTATTAATGAATTAAATCAGTCTGCTGCACTCGGGTTTTCCACCCCAGTGGTGTTTACCGCAGCAGCAGTAGTTTTCCAAACTGCAGCCTTCTGGGCTCCCTTCATGCCGCTCTTGAGGCTTCCAAATAAAATTTAGTTTTTCTCCACCTCGGACGTGATAACTTCGCTGAGGAGGAAATAAATTCTTTTTTTGCCGTCTTTGGAGAGTCCGTGACGTAACGTGGGTAGGACTATGCCTCCTGGAGTACGTTTTTAGGGGGCCTGTCATGTAAATTACGGTGGTTTTAGCTGCCAGATTTATCAACGCCACACCAGTTCTACACAAATCAGCGACGGACACACTTTTCGTAAATCAGACATGACACCTGGCGAATGCTGATATTTACACCAGATCCTACCCAAGTTTGAGAAATGAGGGCCTTTGAGGTCCTTGCATGGTTTGCCAAAGTCAGTGTTTGAGAATTCTGATCTGGAACTTGGTTCATCCCAACAGTTTTGGTCGTCTCGCTGACTTCGAGCCAGGCCTTATTTCCCAACATAGTCACTGCCTGACCCCACGAATGCTGTTCTCATTGGAACAGAAGCAGATCTATGCAGGGATTTTAAATCATCTGCTGAAAGGTCTGAGTGGAGTTTAGGCTGATTATAGTTGCAAAATGGGGATTTGGGGAGGGCCAAATTTAATCTTATTTCATTACTTTTCAGTTGAGGTTGACCTAGGGGGTTTTTTTTTTTTTTTTTAATGGACCCTCAAATGCATGAATTTCCATGGTTTTGAAATGATGTTGGATGAGCGAGTGTCCCGATACTTTCGGCTATATTGTGTAGTTTCATTTTGGTGATCATGCATCAGTCGAATACCAACTGTCAATTGGGTGTCGGAGTGAATGTAACAGGATCTGCATCCAAGCATGGTGTCAGAGTGCAGCTAGCCGCCAACTGCCCGATTTGGCTTTGGCTGAGTGATTCTGAGCGCGCCCCAAGCCCTGAAGGGAGCTGTTGTCACTGCTGTGAGTTTGAGAAGTTGAATGATGCGCAATGGTAAGACAAAGTCATGGATTACCACGATGGAGAATTTGGGGTTGAGACTGAGTTTAAAACTTTTTTTCTCTCTCTCCCCACAAAAGTTACAAGTATTCAGTGTTTGATACACCCTTAAATTAAGTATTTGTGCAGAAAGGGTTGATTTTATTTTTTGTTCACAGCCAACACCATCTCCAGGAATGGGGCAGTTGGTTAGGAAATATTGGATTATTATTATTTTTTTTTAAAGAGCGCTTGTTGGCCTTTAATTTGTGAAATTTGTAATGTCAGCGGTGTTCCTACTGAACTAAATATTCGTCTAGCTGTTTGTCGCGCAGTTGACATCCTGGAATATACCAATCAAACAGAATAAGATGTAGATAAGTGCTTACATACACTGTCAAGCAATCCCTGCTCTTATGGCATTATAAACTGCACTACATTTTACTCCAGTTACAACCAAATGTCTGAATTACCCGATTTTATTTCCCTGAGCTGCCTGTTTCCAAGAGCAGGCCTCCGGCTGCATCACCACAGCCAATTGTACTCAGAAATATTGCATGATTTTTAGTAACCATTCATTAGTTGTTGACCATGAGACTCATTCCCAACTGGCCTATATATGGACAAAATGGCTGAGGAAATGCATCACGCCAGAAAGCGTTCATTAAAATATTTCAAGGGCAAGCTGTCGATGTCATGGGCTGTTGATCTTTTGATGAACTATCACGCCGTTCCTAAGATTTTCCTCAAGAAAATTAATCTAGACTACTAATTAGTTCTAACTGGACTCATCCTCAGAATCCATGACCGATACCACTTCGGTGTCACTTTCCGTCATTCCGATTGACAATTTGAGTGATGAAAATTGTCACTCCTTAGTCTGGGGGCAGGGGATGAATTGGATTTGTGGAATAACAAAAGATGTCAAATTGAGGGGCTCGAAAGCTAGTTTGTCATGACTCCTGCAGGAGCATGATGTTAGGAGGCGGAATCAGATGGCCAACTATGCACTAGCTTGCTCTGTTTCAGAACAGTAGTTTGCTTGCTCACCAGACTAACAAAAGGCTAGCTATGGAAACATTGCTAGCTTATTTTTGTTCAGTTCGCTTGACTTGGCTGGCTTGATTAGATATCAACAGATGCCTTGTGCTACCATTAGCACTTACCTGTTAGGATGGAATGGAGTAACTTCAGTTTCGCCTTTCGGCCTCATGTACTTGCACAACTGTCACCGTGTCGGGAATGCCTCCGCTGCTCGCCCTTGTTTGATCTTTCTTTTATGCCCCTTTGATCCTCTGCTTTTCCCCGGTCTTGCTGCTTTTGCATTTTTATACCTTCACACCACAATGGGCAAAGGAGGCACTGAAAATTTAGCACAAGTTGCCGTTGATCTTGACAACTTGTGTGTGTGCGCTGCCATAACGAGACGACACTGCAGATGACTCGTTAGTGCCGGGTTGCTGTGATCAGCTATTTGGTTGTTTGCCTCAGACCAGGTCCAGTTTTCACTGCATGTTGACATGCAGTGTTGAAAATTTAGGTTGAAATAACCTGTTATGATGATTTTTTTTTTTTTTTTTTTTCCCCCTACCGCAGCTTTAAATCTTTAAAAAGGCTGTTCTGGATATTTGGCTTGCATTACCAATGAGGACAAGTTCTTGGTTACCACCTCATACTGCATTTGGAATGCTTGAGCATGTAACAACTTGGCTTAAGAGCTTTAATCTATTGTGGTTACAAGGGGCTGGGATTATGTCGGACTGTATGAATGCCTTTCCCTGCAAATGCATTTCACTGCCAAAGAAATCTCTGTTCTGTTCGTGGTATCATGGCAACAGGACTAATTTGGAATACTAGGACTCATTTCGAATCAATTCTTGGTCATTCAGATGAGTAACCCTCTGACTGGTTGTTTGTGGTTTTTTTTTTTTTTTTTTTTTAAATATCCCTCCTCTCGTTTCAAAATCCAGGTCATTAGTGTTTGGTGGATAGTTATGAGCTCCTCACACTTTTGCGCATTTTTGAAATCCATTCAGAATGTAGTTATTGTGAAATTATGAAATCCTCTGCTCCGTAATTCTTTTTCTTTTGACTATTTTCATTTTTTCCGTGACAGGAAGTGCTTTTGCCTCTGGTAGACAGAGCAGTTATTCAATGGCACCGATGCAGAGCTGTAAGTTTGTATTCTGACAGCTTTCAGTACGCTTATGCACTGGTGGAAGCATGACGTGGCAAGCAAATGCCGTCAGTGCCAATGTGCAGTCGTTTATTCAAAAAGGCTTATCCCTTGAGATTGGCTTTGATAAAGGGGTTCCTCCTATAATTTTTCAACCTTCTCATAATTATTTTGCCCAAATGTTGTTTGGGATTGGGTGGGATCGGTGTTGCGACTAAACATCTGCAGTTTCTGTTACTGTTAATGGAGAAAAATGCAATTTTGGACGCATGTGCGGTTGCTCTCTGCATATCTAGGTGGAAACCTTTGTAGAAGTGGTGATGGATACTTATGCTTTGCATGAGCCCCTTTCACATTTGTTTTAGGGGTTTGTTGTGTTTTTTTTTTTTTTTGTGGAAGAAATGAGTCCCTGGCTTTTTGCTTTTACTTTGGTTTGTTTCTTCGGCAATAACAGCATCTGAAAGGGAAATGGAGATTAGACTGTATAGGAAGAAAATTAACTTGTAGCAATTTGAGTCGAAGCTCTCCAGTCCTACAGGAGCAATGAATTGCCAAGGTGCCTGGATCCATTTCATTTGCAAATATATCATTTGTCACTTTTTTGGCCAGTTTTCTTGCGTACCTCTCTTCTGGTTTCAGTACTTTTTTTTTGTGTGCTCATTGTTAATTTTGCTTTAAAATGGATGTGTATCCTCATCGCTTGTGTATTAGAATGGGCCTCTGATGGTTGTTGGTTCAAATGCCAGTGTTAGCCTCATGATCTGTAAAGCTGTTTGGCCCTTGAGCAAGACCCTTGACCCCACATTGCTGGAGGGGGATTAATTCCTGTTTATTCTAAACAACTAAGTCTCTTTGGTTTAGCAGACCACAACGCTACTGTATTTTTGCTAAATGAGTGCGTTCATTGTCTGGGGATGCAAGTATGGTGTCGTAAAAGTGTGTGTAATGGAAGCTGCATGTTCAGCGGTGTTTGGCTGCATGATGGCCTCAGACTTATTTCTGGGAGTGTAAGTTGAGCTGGGATGGGTAACATTTGTGGTAGTGCGATGCAGTCACTGCTAACATAAACGAGCTGATGGCTTACAGCTTTGATTTTTACATTTATTTATAGAGTGCTTTTAATAGAGGTAATGTAGACCTTTCTAAAAAGAAATGATTATGTCTGCAGAGTTTTTAAATTTGTTTTCATTCCTTACTGAAGCCTGTTGGTTTCCTTCCCCCCCCCCCCCCCCTTTTAAAGCAATGCATGCTTTTCTCAGCACTTGGTGGAAACCTGTTTTCACTCCAAGCAAATGGAAGCCAGTTTCTATTTTCAAGTTGGTAGGCTATAGAAATTACCATATAAGGTAGTTTCACTTTATTCATTGACTTAATCTCAATTATAAAATGGAGGATGTGGATGTGTGGTTTACTGTGTACTTGACTCCAGCTTTGGTTGACGCACTGGGCATAGCCTGCCTTGCTTTGCCTCTCATCTGAGTCTGTTTTTGTTTTCACCTGATGCCTCTTGTTTCCACCCCCAACGCAATAAAATATCCCCAGTCGCCCCCAGATGGTCTCCTACGTCTTGGCGTCCAGAGCGCAACCAACAGCGCAGATCCTCTTACTGTGGGACTGGCTGGGACGACTGTAGGACTGGTAACTACATGAAGTGTATTTTGGCATTTTCTGCACTCACTTCTCCTGATCTACTTCTGATGATGGGCCTTGTACTTCCTCTTAGGTAACGTGAGATACGGGTCCCACGAGCTTGCCTTTTATCAGGCTTGCAGGGGCAGCTGGCCGGAGAGATGCGGTAAACCTGCACTTATCTGCATGTTACCAGCGGGCGCCGCTGCTCGTAATCTCCTTTTGGCAGTAGTCTGCTAAACCTAGCCTCTGATGGCCGGGGCCCGGCTGTGCTAAGTTCGAGCTTGGTCACAGGTCAACTCTTACGATCAGTCTATCTGGTTGTGCTGCTTTTGGTCTTGGCCTGTGTATTTGGCATTGCATGATCATGTCAGACTTGAGTATTGACTGCTGAAGTTCTGGCAAATAGACCTATTGATGCCCAGGTCCGCTGCAGCTTCCTGTCAAGTCTTCCATTTGGAGGGCTGTCTGCTGTGCTGAATGAACCGTGCTGTCTGCATTCTGTTGCGGATTTGTTTTCAGCTTCGAGTGTTTGACTTTTGCCCTTTGAACTTTGACAGCCATGGCATTTTGCAGGGGATGCCGATGTGCTGTCTCTGCAGCATAGTAATGGAATATCCTGGAAGGAATATCCTTGTCTTCTGTATTGGGCAATGCAAAGTAAGAGCCTTTGCTGGGGTTTTATTTATTAAATTGTTCAAGTGCTTTTTTTGTACTCTAGAAATTGTCTTCACGCCAGATTTTATTGAATTGAGGACACATCCAATCAGGACTGAAGGCAATGGAGGTGTGGGGTTTTTTGAATACTTTTTAATGACCTTCCATAAACCATGACCGTTCCTTTGTGCTTAGTGGCACAAGTCCATTTTCCTGTGTTCTGTTACTCGGGTCTTGCTGGAAGCATTTTAAATGGTGCAGTTTTCTTTGCGCTGCTTTTTTTACCTGCCAGACAAACTTGTTCTATAACCCAGGCATGAATAATTGTTCTGTATTGGTTGGAAATTTAATCTTATGAGCTTTTGACTTTGCGCCATCCAGAGTGCAGCATTGTGTATGATAGCGTTGCCTTGTTATGCAATTGCATTATACCTGGGCTTGAGGTTCAAGATGACGTGTGTATGCATCTTGTCGTTTGTAAGTTGCAGATTGAAGTCTTACCATTCAGACAGTGACTTAAACGCACGTGGCATTTAAACGTGTTTGGAAATGTGACTCGCATGGTGTTTCAACATGTTTGACCTGTGTGCCAGCCTGCACACTTTGGGTTAAGTGGTATCTACGGGTAATCCATATTTTTAGAGATGGGAGATACTGTAAGTTCAGAAGGCACAATATGCCTGTCAATGGCTGTTTGCAAACATAGCTTCACTCAAACCATTATCTGGGCACTTAAACTTGATGAAAGCTGTGGTAAATTGCTATGGATCAAGCAGGAGGCCTTTAAAGGAGTAGCTGGCTACTCTTAAACTTATTTGCAACTTCAGCTAGACACACGCCAGACCGGTGTGCTGGATTTTGGTTATCCAGTAGTGCAGAGGAACCCTCTTGGTGAGCCAGCTTGCCAAATACCTTGCTGTTGAGTTGGCTGTAGTGGTATCTCTGGCAGGTTCATACCTCTGATTGCATGGAGTGCTCTGTGGATGTATTCTAATTGGCTATAGAATGATAAAGCTGTGGTTTGTGGACAGTTGACCTGTCTTGAGGAATGGACGGCCCTGTGGCTGTGTTGGCAGGATTGAGGCTCTGGTTAGTAACGCTGTATCGCTTTCAGCCTCCTCGGCCCGCACTGATTGCAGTGTCTCCACCGACGACATCGATGACACGGCCAGCGTGCTGAGCTGGGCTGACCGCTCTGGTAAATCTTTACTTGCAATGTGGCATGATGCCTCTGCTCCATCCACGCGTCCCCTTCTGATTTTCTCTCTCCAGTGTATCAGCTGGGGATCTTTGGGCAGCCGGGTGGGTTAAAATCGTTTTTAGGAGTCATATTTTAAATACTCTTGCTTTGCCAACCAGGAATATAACCAGGTGAGAAGATGGATTTGCAGGTTGTCCTGCTTCATTTTCCTTTGATACTGTCTTGAATAGTGACATAGTTGCTTTCCATGACCTTTTCACCGAATCCTTTGGCCACATAATGTTTGCACATGATATTCTGAAAAGAGCAGTACTTATTCTGCTCTCTGGGAGTTGAACCTTTCAAAACAGAAGCAGGTTTTTTTTATTTTCAAAAAATCTTTGAGTTTTGGTCACCAGAGTGTTCAGGTTATGAACTTTTAACATTCCCTCTTACTTTGGGTATCATAATGAAAAGGTAGTGTTTCATACCATCTGAAGCACTTTGCAGGTCTTTAAAGTGTTGTCACTTTCTAAGATCCCTTCAAGAATTTAAATGTTAAATTCTCTGAAATTTATGGATGTCACTTGACATAGCTGTGTGGTAGGACAGCTTGGCACTTGAGATGAGAATTGGTATGAAATTGAAGGCTGTCTAATTTTCACTGAAGTCTAGGCAACGGTAAGTCAGTTGGTCCACCTTGTCACCAATGTCTTGAATGTAATCCTGTTGTGTGGACTTGAAGGTAAAAACTTGACTCCTGTAAGGTTTGGTGTTGAGCTGGTCCACACTTAAGTGGTGAGTGTTGGATGTGAACTGATCTGTGTCTTTCTGAATGAAGATTCTCCTGGATGGGACAGCGGACGCAGCAACGGCTACGTGAACGGTTACCACGACAACAGGGACAACCGGTTCAACGGTGGACGGGGTCCTGCGCGTTCGGACAGAGGCGGACGCGGTGGTGGTGGGTACCGTGGCAACCGAAGTGGTGGCTCCTTTAACCAGTCCCAGGCTGTGTACAGTGCAGGTGGGAGATCGATCCTCGATCTTATCCAGCCCACAGATCAGTGCATGAGACCAGCCTGCTGTTTCGACTGAGGAATTACAGTACTAAACCAGCTCAGTGTAGTTCAGTGCATGAGACCTGTCTGATGTTAACTACTGTAATTCCTGAGTCTAAACCAGCTCACAATGTACATCAGTGCAAGAGACCCTCCTACTCTATACTGCTGTAGCTCAGTGAAAAAAAAACAATATCCTTCAAGGGGCAAGCCACCCAAAAAATGCATGTGGCTATATATGCACAACATGGACATGACCTGTGCAGGTTGCACTTGGTCCATTGTCAAGAGTGGTGAATGTAAATGAATGATGCCCTGTAAAGGTTCAAAGGAAAAATGCAGATAAAGATCTGTGAGATGACCTGGGTAAAGTTGTATTAAAATTCCTGGCTGTTAAGTTTAGTGACCTTCAAATTGTTCAATCTAGGATTCGGCTATGACCACAAAGATGGTGGCGGCTGGAACAGCGGAAGGGACAGACAGGATGCCTACAGCAGTTTCGGAGGGCGCTCTGATCGGGGGAAGTCTTCATTCTTTAATGATCGGAGCTCTGGATCCAGGGGAAGGTATGGCATCTTGAGCTGCTGCTGTTGGGCCAAGGAGAAAACCTGTGGTCATGTGTTAGTGGTGTCATTTGGGTTGGTATCAGACCTAGTTCATAAGTTTCAATGTGTGAACACATTTCGGTGTGATAAATTCACTAAAACATGCCTTTGAGCTAAAAAGATGATTGGAAGGATTAAAATCAAGGTGGATGGTTTATAAAGGCTTCAATATGGTGAATGTGCTTAGGGCTGTGTCCACAAAAGCTTATTTTTTCCTAGCTATAAATGCCCTGCTGGGAGCACTTGAGGGCTCTATGGAGTTGCTGAGTTTTTTTCAGCTGAAACTCCCTTGTCTAGATATGGAATATCTTTGGATATAAGGGTTAATTCATTGTTGCAAATGCCTAATTTTGCAGATGGTGTTTTAGTGAAAATGAGTAAAAAGATTGGCACAAGCTAACTTGAGGACTGACTTGCTGGTTTGTGAGGACAAGATTTTTATTGATTTTTATTTATTTTTGGTCTTGGTAGAATTTGCCCCTCCCCTTCTCCACTGATTGGTTAGATGATTAAAAAGTTGCCGCGGCGACCACCACATTTTAATCTAAGTAAAACTTTTTTCAGTTTGCGGCTCCCAGAAAAAACGCCAAATGTGCAGCAGTCGGCGCTGAATGGATGCTCAGCGCCTAGTCACGCTTAGTGTTGGTAGCATAATGTAAATGTATAGCACCTGCTTTGCAAACAGTTTAAAAACGTGTTTGAGAAATCTGTTTGAACACAGCCCCTTAATTAATTATAGCCCGATCAGCCTGCCTAATGTCGATGAGACTGCAATTTAACTAACATAGCACGTGATTGACAGGTACGAGCGCCCGGGCTTCGGCTCGCGGGAGGGTGGAGGCAACAGCCGTTGGGTGGAAGATCCCCGGGAGGAGGAGGACTGGTCCAAGCCCCTGCCCCCCAACGAGCGTCTGGAGCAGTGAGTGTCCCCCCCTCCCCTTCACACCTCTGTGCACCGCCTGCCTCGCTCCTTCCTAATTCTCTTATTTATCCCCTGCCCTCAGCGAGCTGTTTTCCGGGAGCAATACAGGGATTAACTTTGAGAAGTACGATGACATTCCTGTGGAAGCCACTGGCAACAACTGCCCTGCGCACATCGAGGCCGTGAGTCTT
Source organism: Gymnothorax reevesii (assembly GCA_029721435.1). Taxonomy (NCBI): domain Eukaryota; kingdom Metazoa; phylum Chordata; class Actinopteri; order Anguilliformes; family Muraenidae; genus Gymnothorax; species Gymnothorax reevesii. Next base: position 5,552,067 of record CM056587.1, on the reverse strand, counting down.
ACATTTTTTATTTATTTTTTTTTTTAATTTGTGGTTTATAAATGTAGTGTAAGGTTGATGGTTGTCAGACCGAGCTGCGCATGTGTTCCAGTTCCAGGACGTGGACATGGGAGAGATCATCATGGGAAACATCACTTTGAGCCGCTACGCGCGGCCCACGCCGGTGCAGAAACACGCCATTCCCATTATCAAGTCGAAGAGGGACCTGATGGCCTGTGCTCAGACCGGTCCGTAAACACCTGCTTTCCTCTCAGCTTTTCCAAGTGTTTTCCCTGGTGCTGTTTTCCTGTTAGAAAACTACAATATGCTTTGCAGAGCTCTGCGTGAACGTTCGAGGGGTGGGGGGTGTGGTGGTGAATGGGCTAGTTGTCATTTTTATCAAAATATTTGCTGTAAGTAAAATGGATCCCATTTGGCTATAAACCTGTTGTAACTGCTTCGTATTAATTTACATCTGCTAATTGCGTTCCTTTATGGCCTTGCACTCATGGTGGCTATAATTGAGGGCATCGCCAATACGCAAAAAATGCTAGGATGTAGCGCTATCTGCAAAATATCTTGCAACTTCCGGAACTCACCCACTTCGGTTTATTACTGAGATCACGGCTATCGTTTAGCATCAGTTAGCTGCAGCTCGGCCCTGCACGCGCACACATGTAAATCAAGCAGAGGAAAATGTAAACATTCACCAAGCGCACATCTAGTTTTGCAAGCATAGGTCGAGTATGCAAGTAAGTGCCCGATGCAGTCAGCGGAACACGCACGCCTAGGCAGCGTTCGTTCCCCCCCCCCCCCGCATAGCCGCGAAAGAGACTGGAAGCGACAGGGTTACCGAACTGTCCCATAATGCATCTAAAATGGGGCACGAATGCAACATCCGGCCATTTTTTGCGTATTGGCGATGCCCTATCTAACGGTGATGTCCGTTCTTCAGTTTGCGGGATGTCATAATTATGAATGGATGTCGGTGAAATTTTCTCTTTATGGATACTGTGCCAAGCAGGAAGTGATTTTTGGATAAGATCCTGATCCAGGATTTATTAGAATTTCTATGCACCAAAAGGCTGAATGTCAGGGCTCATTTAACATTTGCTTTCCGTGATTATTCCTCTGCCGACAAATTCCAAAATGGCGGATGTATTGCGCTCTTTGTGTTCCTTCTAGTTGGCCTTTTACTGTTAACCATTGTTCTTATTCTTAAACGCCACAGCTGGGTTGATTCACTGAGTTATTTGTAATATTCCTGTTGTGTTTTGAGAGTCCTGACGATGCAGGAAGTGCTGCTGGTGTCGTGCCCCTGTCTGTACATTAATCCACTTGGCTGCTTTGGCTTATTTCTTGTTTCAGGATCTGGGAAAACTGCCGCCTTTCTGCTCCCAGTGCTGAGCCAGATTTATACAGATGGACCAGGAGAAGCTCTGCAGGCTGCAAAATCCAGTGGACAGGTATTGCAGTGATTTTCTGTTGCACTAAATGATGCTTGGTGTGGAATTGTTTAAATGCAGTTGAAGTAAATGACGTGCTGGCTGATGCTCTGAATTCCATGCAGAGACGTTGCACTTCCTTTGGCTGCCATGCGCTTCACTATTCTGCATTACTCTACAGCAGGTCTAATGCTCCCTGTAACTGGCCATTCTGTATTACTCAACAGTACTGCTAGTGTTTTCATCATTCTGTATTACTCAGCTGTGCTAGTCCTCTGTTTCATCATTCTGTATTACTCAGCTGTGCTACTGCTCCGTTTCATCATTCTGTATTACTCAGCTGTGCTACTGCTCCGTTTCATCATTCTGTATTACTCCGCTGTGCTAGTCCTCCCTGTGTTTCATCATTCTGTATTACTCAGCTGTGCTACTGCTCCGTTTCATCATTCTGTATTACTCAGCTGTGCTACTGCTCCGTTTCATCATTCTGTATTACTCAGCTGTGCTACTGCTCCGTTTCATCATTCTGTATTACTCCGCTGTGCTAGTCCTCCCTGTGTTTCATCATTCTGTATTACTCAGCTGTGCTACTGCTCCGTTTCATCATTCTGTATTACTCAGCTGTGCTAGTCCTCCCTGTGTTTCATCATTCTGTATTACTCAGCTGTGATAGTCCTCCCTGTGTTTCATCATTCTGTATTACTCCGCTGTGCTAGTCCTCCCTGTGTTTCATCATTCTGTATTACTCAGCTGTGCTAGTCCTCCCTGTGTTTCATCATTCTGTATTACTCAGCTGTGCTAATGACCCCTCTGCTTCACTATTCTATATCAACTCTCTTCAGTCTAATGCTCACTGTGCTTCACCATTTTGTATTACTCTACAGCAGTGTTGATCCTCCCTGTTCCTGGAGATCTGCCATCTTGCAGGCCTTACTTCCAAGCTAAAACCAACCCCCTCCCTCAGGGGCTAAATTTCTGCACTGAGCTCCTAATTCAGTTGTGCTCAATCAGGTTTGAAATGAGAATCTCCTGGATGGTATAAATTTAGGAAAAAGCTCCACCCATTGAATATGGGAGACTAATTGCTATTGACTAGCTAGCTGGCATTGAACCTTTTTGTAATATTGAAAGTTGAGTACACCCTTGAGGATTGCATAGACATTAAGGCTTAGTTTACCATTTGGTGGCAGGCTAGTGGCTGACTTTTGCCCAGGTCAGCATGTTCTGACTTTGGTGTTTCTGCAGGAGAATGGGAAATATGGGCGACGGAAGCAGTTCCCGATCTCCCTGGTCCTGGCCCCGACGCGTGAGCTGGCACTCCAGATCTATGATGAGGCTCGAAAGGTGCTTATTTCCTTACGGTCTTACAAGTCGGCCTGTTCTGTTGGTGTTTTCCTAAGTGGAATTGACTAGGCTCATTTACCAGACAAAGCAAATTTAATAGCAAATATGTTTCTTATGCAGGAAAATGATTGGTGGGGGGGGATGACCGGAGTACTAGAGATTTCAGAGGTTTCTTTGTGGTTGCATTCAGTGGCGGGGTGTGTTTGTCTGGCTGAATGCGGTTATATTTTGCAGTTTGCGTACCGATCCAGAGTGCGCCCATGTGTTGTGTATGGGGGTGCTGATATTGGGCAGCAGATCCGCGACCTTGAACGAGGCTGCCACCTGCTGGTGGCTACACCGGGGCGATTGGTGGACATGATGGAGCGTGGCAAGATTGGCCTGGACTACTGCACGTGAGTTAACCCCACACAAACATGCGTGTGTACACACAGACACACACTTGCACAGAAGTCCTTTAATATTAGGACATGGAATTGACTTCCATTCATTGGACAGTCCTAACCTTAACCAGTTTGTGCATTACCCTTGGCTAGGTCTAAGCTCAAGTCACACCTGACCCCTAAGTTTAACCAGGACCTCAGAAATGAGGTTTTGCCGCATACGGGGCAGGCCTTGGTGCCCAGAAGGGCTACTAGTCCCAGCAAGGTCACTGTTTATTCCAGAAAAGGTCCCCAATTGGTTATGAAAATGTTCCCACTCAAAATCACAGAAGTCCTGCGGGGTCCCATTGTTTGCCAGGTTTTCACTGTAATTCTGCACAGTCTGTTTGAATCAGTGCTGTTCCATTTTCATTCCAAAAGGGGATTAGTTCTTATTTTAGCCCTTAACAATGAAGCACCTGATCCAGACATCTAATGGTTTTCAGTCAAGACCGTTATGGAAAGAATTGGGTATTGGTGCTGGCTTGGGTCTTAACCCAGCAATCACAGCAGGTAAAAAGTGAGTGCCCCGTTCACGACCTGGGTGGGCTTTGTTTTCCCCGCCACGAAGTGGATCGGGGGGATATTGGATTGGCGCTCGTCTGTCCGTCCGTCACTAGTACTAGTGATCCTACTGAATGAGTTCGTCAGTTGATTCCGAGAAATGTATTTTTAGAGTTATGGTCCTTATATCTGTTAGTCGACTTGGTGTATGGGATTTGCAATGGGGACACGGTTTCTCAAATGATTCTATCTACGTGAGAATTTTTTTTTTTTTTTTTTTTTATGTGGCCAGTACTGATTACCCTACTGAATGAGTTCGACAGTTGATTTCGAGAAATTATTTTTCAGAGTTATGGCCCTTGAGTCTTCGTAGACTTAAGCATATAGGTTTTTCAATGGGGACAAGTTCTCTCTGCAGCTCTACTACCTTCATGGATGAAATCCTATGGGTGACCAGTACTAATGATCCTATTGAATGAGTTTGACAGTTGGTACCGAGAAATTTATTTTTATAGAGTTATGGTCCTTGACTCTGAATTTGGTGTATGGGTGTTTAATGAGGTCAGGCTTTCCCCATTCCCCTGTGACCATTCTTACTGTGGCAGGGGATGTTGGTGACAATGTTGCCTTGTTTTTATTTGTTTGATTTTTTTAAAAAACGTTTGTTAGGTTCATGCTATATGGATAGGTGTTTAACCTGCGGTCACCTGAAAAAGATGCCTTTTCAGCAGCGGTGTAAGATCTGTCTCCTGTGTCTGCTCCTCAGGTATCTAGTGCTGGACGAGGCAGATAGAATGCTGGACATGGGTTTCGAACCACAGATTCGGCGAATCGTGGAGCAGGACACCATGCCGCCCAAAGGCCTTCGTCAGACCATGATGTTCAGCGCCACTTTCCCCAAGGAAATCCAGGTATGAACGGTGGCGAGATGGAGAGCCCCGATTAAATGATTTGGGTTTGACCTGGTTTGAGTTACCGATTGTCCGTTTAGATTCTGGCCCGGGACTTTCTGGAGGAGTACATCTTCCTGGCAGTGGGCCGTGTGGGGTCCACGTCTGAAAACATCACGCAGAAAGTGGTCTGGGTTGAAGAGAGTGATAAACGGTCGTTCCTCCTGGATCTCCTGAACGCCACTGGTAAGAACCTGGCCTCATTTTCCCTGCCTTTGCATATGTACTGAAAGGGAACATGGGAGCGGCCTGTTCTTTGTCTGTGTTCATGCAAAAAATGTGGTAGGAAGGGATGTTTCATGAAGCGGCATCAGAGCTTGAGGAGCTGCAGTGCTGAGTAAAAGCTGGCAAAGCTGGTTTTACTGCAGTTCATCGGCTGTGTTTGAAAGGGTTTCAGGTTCGTTTTTTTTTTTTTTTTTAGTTTAGTAATCAGACTGATGCAGTAATGGGGCCCATAGTGGAAACGAGCACAGATCCCCGATTATGGTTTACTGTAGGCAGTACGTAGTGTCACCCTCTTCCTCTCTGAAGTTTATATACAGTATGCTTGTTCACTGTCCGACTTGAATTCTACTGCTGGCATATATTTGGCTGGTTTTATTCAAGTCCTTCCCAGTCAGGTTCAGGAAAATGTGGATGAGATTCCTGGGAAGCCTGTCGTTCATCAGATCTTATGCATGTGCCAGAATACCTCATTTTTCGGATCTTATGTGCATAGAATGATTCATTTCACCCTTTATTACCTTTGCCAAGGAGGTCGTTTAGCCTTCGGTTTGTGGCGAAGTACGTGTTTTTGTTGGCAATATTATGGGAAGAGGACGATTGATAGATTTTAATGGAATTTTTACTTGTTTGTCTTGGCCAAACCCTAGAGGTGATTTTGGGAGTGATCCGTAAAGAATTCCGAATTCTGGAATTTTTTTTCAAGGGGTGCTTCTTCATTGCTGGATTGGAAGATTATAATAGTAATATGCCTTACGTCTTAAAATCCACTAGATGGTGGTGCAATTCCAAATGCCTTGGCGGAGGTATGTGCTCTGAGTGCTCTTGCACCATTTCTGCTGCTTTTCCTGTTTAAAACTGACCTAAACGCATTGCAACTGTGATATCATGAACTGGTGCAAACGCAAAACTGTTGACGTATATTGCTGATATCTGGAGGGGGTTGTATTTACCCGACTTGTCTATTTGAAGGGTATAAATTAATACTCCAGTTGCATCTGGTTTTTGTTTGGTCACTAAATTTAAGGAAAATGAATGGTACAATTTTCATGAAACTTGATGAAGCATGGGCTAGGGAAGAACCTATTAGATTTTGGAGCCGATCTGAGCCATGGGGCGTATATACAAATTTCGGCACTTCCTGTGAATATATGTTAGCTGAGTTGCTCGGATGGTTTACTGTTTACTTGGATAGTCCAGGAATCGAGCATCTTAACTATAGTGTTGATTTACACGAGCAATCTTTGTAAGGGTGAACAAAAACTGACTGGGGAAATTGGACCTGTCCCTAGTGAACCTGAACTGGAAATGTCCCTCTCAATATCATAGTAATAAAAAGTTGACTCTTTGTGGCAGATGAGCTGTAGTTACTGACTTAGATAGGGTTTTGAGTCAGCGGGGCAACAACATTGTCGTTTTGTGTGCTATTAAAATGCTACTGTGTAAACCATCTATTGTCAAGATCATGATTATTGGATGATGAAAGACATTAATCAAACTAGAGTATTTGTTTCATAAACAGTTCTGGCGAACCATGAAGGAAAACCAAGCATTGGGCAAAATGACGATTAACTGCAGGGTCTCAACAATTTGAGGCGTGTTGTAAATACTTTGAAAAATGCACGCCACACAGTTAATCTCAAGTGCTTTGTATAAATGAGGCTGTAGATTTATTTATCTCGTATAAAAGTTAACAGATGTCTTAAATCCTACTGCTTTTTTGTGGAATGGAGCGTCTGACTATTGCCCCTGGGGCTGAACTCACACTGAGCAGAATATGCAACTGCAGATGTTTGTTATTATACAGCGGATAAATTTCAAAACCTGAACAGAAACTGAACTGCATTGATCATGAACAGTCCAATGACCTCAAGCGTATGGGGCTTCTCATTTCCTCACTGATCGGAAGCACTTGACCATCGCAACCACTGCGCTGAGTATTTTCAAATTGTGAACCTGTAAAACGCTAAGTAGTCAAACTTTACCAACAAACTTTGACTAACATTTAACTCGCGAACAATTATACCTAATCTTACCCTTCATTGTGTTTAGTTCAGCTACTGTTATGCATACTTCATTTTGGCTATTTATTTAAAATAGTCTCTGTAATCATGGGTGTAATTCTTATTGTAGACTGGTGTGTCTAGTTTTGTCTTTGTCAGTGTGGGTTTTTTTTTTTTTCTTCTCCCTCCCCCCCCCCCCCCCCCCCCCCTCTCTCTCTCTCTCTCTGATAGCTAGTGAAAAAGCTTATTGTATTGAGGATGTTACTAGCCTGGTGGGTTGTATACCTGTATAGTACATAACAATATCACATTCTGCTTATTATACTTAACGCCATAATGGAGCCAAGCTAGTAGTGTCCAGTATATACTGGTGCATAATGCAGCTTGGAGTAAACATGCCATTCTGACCACGACCGCTGAATGAGGACTGATTCTTAGCGAAGCGTCCCATTTCTACTTCCCCATGTCTCATCAAACACTGGCTGTTTACCAGTCCAGTGCGAGTCACCAAAGGTGATGTCACACAGCAGCAAGAATAACAGTTCATGGCCACAATGATCAAAGCTTTTGCATTTCCTAAGGAAAATGGAGAAATTTGCATTTACATGCAAGCATTCCTTACTCTGGGGTAATAAGCTGAGTCATTTTAACAAGACCTTCTCTCATTTGCTTTGGAAACAAATAAGTGCACAGTAGGCAGAGTTCGTACATTGCAGTCTCCTGAGGATTTGCAGTGGTGGAGTATTTGGCCAGAATCTGCGCTAGCAAATTTGCATATCACTGTTAAACTATTTGCCTTCCTTTATAAAATGGTACACGTTTGGCTTGATTTATTTAGCTGTTATTCCATGACTACTATTTTGGTCACAGATGGTTACTGATGTTCCCTCTGTAACCACTTTTTGAATGATTCTTTGCATATTGCGTGCAAAGAATGGTGTTTGGAATACAGTACGGTTCAGTCTGTGCTGTGGGTGACTTCAAGAAGTGCAGTGGAACTGCATGAAACCTGAGTTGCGTCAGTAGTTATCCACACTGCAAATGTGACCTAGATTTAAAAAAAAAAAAACTCTGGAAATTGGGGAGTTGGTCATGAATAGCATGGCAGAAAATTGCATGTCAATACTGGGTGGATGTGCTTTCGTGATCATTTCTCCCTGTGTTGTCATACCTTCATCTTTTTGGAATCTGTTTTAAAAGTTGAAGGTGCATCAGCCTCTTGTCTGATGCATGTCCATTAGTACCTCCAGCCTTGGCCTTGCTGCCTTACGGCCATTAAACGCTGCACAAACTCTGCCGAACTCAACTTAGTTTAACAACTGAGCAGCCCTGCTATAGTTGAGCAATATGCTGTTGTGGCACATGAGTGAGGTCCAGACACTTGGAGAAGATCGGTTTCCCTGAAACTAAATTTAAATTGCTACACGTGCACTTTTGAAGGGGGGAACTTCCCATTAAGGGAATTAACTTTTATGAAGCAAACCATCACTGATGTATCAGTGGAGGAAAATATGAAGGAACTAAGTTTGCCCTGGAGATTCTGCAGGGCTGTACCTGAAGGCACGGAGTTTGCGGCTGTACTTTATCCCCTTGTGTTCCGCCCTCCCTCCTGTTTGGTCATGTGGTGGGATATGGAGTCTAAATGTTGGTTTGTACTTTTCCAGGCAAAGATTCCCTTACCCTTGTGTTTGTGGAGACCAAGAAGGGCGCAGATGCCTTGGAGGACTTCCTGTACAGGGAAGGCTATGCGTGCACCAGCATCCATGGCGACCGATCCCAGAGAGACCGCGAGGAGGCGCTGCATCAGTTCCGCTCGGGTCGGTGCCCCATCCTGGTCGCCACTGCGGTACGTTGCGTTTGGTTTCTGTCTGAAGCGGTTCGGGTATTTTGTGTGTGTGGGGAGTGTTATTGCTCAACTTCTTTCTTGATGACCTGAACTTAATTCCGTAGCTCCTGAATCCTGTGCCCAGTGCTTATTTAGATTCTTTAGATCAAAATTTTAGCAGTGCTCATTTCAGTTTTAATTTTGTGAAGCCCTGTAACTTTTTTTTTTGATGAGCACTTTTTTTTAAGTGCTCTTTAACTGTATGTTTCTATGCTTTTTTTTTTTTTATGGTCTGTGAATTTGTTTTTGGTCTTTTTTTAGGTTGCTGCTCGTGGACTCGACATTTCTAATGTTAAACATGTCATCAACTTCGACCTTCCCAGTGACATCGAGGAATATGTTCATCGTATCGGTCGTACTGGCCGCGTGGGAAATCTTGGTAAGATCTTGCAGTTGATCTCATTCTGAGCTCCCCCCTCCCCTTTAATTCATAAATGTCTCGAAGTCTGTACCTTGATATGAAGCTGAATGGACATCTGACTATTCTAGTAGCCAGCCTAGATGCTCGTAATTTTTGTTGATAGTTATATCCAGACTGCATCCATAGTATTGAAAATTTTGTTGGAAATTCAATGGCCTTTCTCTTTTCTCCTAGGTTTGGCTACATCTTTTTTCAATGAGAAGAACAGCAACATCACCAAGGATCTGTTGGACATCTTGGTTGAGGCGAAGCAGGAGGTACCGTCCTGGCTGGAGAGCCTGGGCTATGAGCACCAGCACAAGAGTAGCAGTCGGGGACGTTCCAAGAGGTTAGTGCTACAAAGTTATGCCTCGATCTTTGCCATGTGGCTTCTGTTGATTGGTCAGTTCAATGTGACACCAGAGGTTGTGCGACATGATGTCCACGCCAGGACTTGACTTTTGTAATGTGCTGCTGTGTTCCACAGAGCGCATTTGCGGAACGGACTCAATTTTTAAATTAATTTCTCTTCCTCCAGGTTTTCTGGTGGTTTTGGGGCCAGAGATTACCGCCAGAGCAGCAGCGGAGGTGGCTACGGTGGCCGCGGAGGTCGTAACTCTGGAGGCCATGGTGGAAATCGAGGATTTGGTGGCAGTGGTAAGGGTTAAATGTACTCCTGCAGTGGGGTAGGCACAAGGGGACATTGTTGCTCTTATGTACGTGTATGTCTTCTCTTGTGGCCATGTGCTTCTGTCAGCAGTAAAAATGATGCAAATGTGGAGGTGTAAATAACCATGTCTTTACTGCATTTAGTGTAGTTCATGGGTAGATATGACTGGGTTGCCTTATGTAACTAATGTACAGTGTGAAACACACAAACATATAATGAGAACCATAGATACATCTTGGTACACTGCATGTTCCCCATGCACAGCTGCAGCTGCACAGCTGTGTGTATATACACTGTGAAACTTGGCCAGTAGTGAAATCGTGAAGTCACCTTCAGGGTTTAGAACCTTGTTTCATATTGGCTTCTTCTACGCAGGTGGATTTGGAAACTTCGGGTACAACAATGACAGCTATGGAGGAAACTACTCCCAGGTGGACTGGTGGGGAAATTAAGGAAACCTGCATACAGTGGACGTCGCAACACCAAACCAGCTGAAAGGATACCACATGTAACATTGCCAGACTATACCCTGTGTAGCTTCAGCAGCTCGGTACATTACCAGCTGTGATTCTCTCTGACTCTCGCTGAAAAGGAGCCTGCCGGTGGCAACAAGCAGCCTGCAGGAGATATTTGAGCGGTGGGGAAAAAACTCTCATGAGCCTGAACATGGCTGGTCATACAGTCCTAACCATTGGATCTGGGGCTGTTTTCAGAAATCCATCGGAAAATCAAGCAAAGAAATGGGGGGGGGGAACAAACTGAGGATCATTGGTCTGCTAATGTGCTGCGCCTTTCAATCTAGACAGGTTTCATTTTTGAAGTGTCATTACTGGTCATGCATGGCCAAAGACCTCAAATTTTTTGTAAGCTGTAGGTGCAGCTTACTGTTCTAAATCAAACCTTGGCAAAAACTGGAACATATGTCTTCAGCGAGTCATTGTGTCCATTCAAAAAGAAAATCATCGCAGGGATTTCAAGCAGCCGGTGGTGAAACGCAAGAAGCTTCCGGATTGTCACGGAGAAGGAATTATTGAGGTATTAATTCGTGGCAATTGTCTTTATAAAGGATTAGGAGTTCAAACTTTTTATGCTCACTCTATCCTGGGTGGACACCTGTTGTGATGTGGTAGTATTTAAAATTGTTTCATTTATTGTAATATTCATTGAAATGAAGCGCTTGTGTCTTAATGCACGTTGGTGTTTTCAACACGCAATGCTGGAATTTAACTCCGCTTCTCTGAATTGACTTGACAGTGTTCAGGCGGCTAGTTAACAAAAACACCACAGGTTAGCCGTTGGGTTGGGTGGATTATTTTCAGTTTTAATATCATATTACTTGAAACGTTTTATGGGGAAAATGTTTCTCATTCTTAACACAATTCTATTTTGTAAGAAGACAAAAGGCCTGCCATATGCAGTTTTTTTGAATGGCTACTCATGGACCACAGTGCTGAAGCAGCCTTACATACACGACCAATTTGGTCTTGCATACGCATGCTAGTGTTGTTTTTTGGTCAAGGCAAGAACTTTTGAACTGTGCAGCGGGCTTTAGTTTATTACCAACACGCGCACTTTTTTTTTTTTTCTCTTTTCCCTTTCTCCCCCTCTTCAAGCTGCGTGAGATTCCGATATGACCTAGTTCAGCTTACTTGGTGGAGACATGGCTCCTATTTTCAGAGGCGAGAGCAGTGGAGTGGATTGTAGGGGTAGTTACTGTACTGGCGATACTGGCATTGGAGAGAGCAGTGTGGTGCACCAGTGTTTAGTTGCACAGGCTTCAGTAGCAGAACAGATCAGGCCTAAGATGGTGGGAGGGGGTGTGGTCTTTTTCATGGCGACATCAATGCTTTTAACTCTGACTTGACCTGCCTTGATGTCATTGAAATGACTGGTCAGGAAGCTGGCATTGGGTTAAGTGGGGTGTGTTTGTTTTTTTTTTAAAGGAGCGATGCTGGGAGACTTGCATATGAAATGGCATTTAACTATTTGAGTGCAATAGATGTATACTGAAGTGTGTTGTGCCTTGTAATTTTCAACAAAGTTATTAAATGGAAGCATATGCACTGACAGTATTTAGGTAACTTGAATATGACTGGTGCTATTTAATTTTAGGTCTACGCCCTTGTATGTTGTAACCAAGTTTTACAAAGTTATTTTATTGCGCATTTAGAGGGGGTTTTTTGTTTTAAGTCTTGAGTGCGTGTCCTTTAGCTTCCAAATGCTGCGTGAGGAGCTTTGTATAACACAGCCTGTTTACAAAAGGGGAAGGGCTCTTGATGCTTAATCAGGATTTATTTGGGACCAGGGGGATTAGCAGTTGGGAATTTAGCATTTGCACACAGATTTCTAGATTCTACTTTTGCTGCTAGTTGTGTAATTTATTAACCATTTTTGAAAAATATTTATTTTTATAAGCCTAAAGTGATTCTTTGAACGTTTCAAGAAACTTGACCAAAAGACAGTACAAAAACACTGGCACTTGAATGTCACCAGTATGCGTGAAGTTTATATATTTTGGGGTAGTGTGAGCTTTTTACTGTTGAAGTTGTATTGGACTCAGAATTCATACCGGTCGTTGGCCGTATGGATGAAGGTTTCTATAAACTATGTAATTGGCTGTCAAAATTTAACACAGGAAAAACCAAACATGCCAAGGTTTGGATGAAAAGGTGGTGTCAATGAACACTTATCAGTGCAGTGTCCAGATTCTCTTGTTTTATAATAATTTTTTTTTTCTCTCTGTGAATGTCTGGCACATGGAAATCTATTAGAACATGTGGTTATTCTTAATTTGGCGCATTTGTTAGTTAGCAACTGGCATTTGAACTTTCGGGGGCATTTGGCAAGTTGCAGCAATAGCAATAAATCTGGAGTACACGAGGGACTCGGGCTATAGGACAAAATTTAAAGATTTCTGACTTGCCAACTGTCCCAAGGGAAATGCCAGAGCTCCTTATGTTTAAAGTTTGCTTTCTGTACTGTTTAAGTGGCTATGCACTGCATGACCGGATTCAGCTGTGCGTCTTGTGTAATTTCACCAAAATAAAAGTTTGAAATGCAGATCTTTCATAAATCAAGCATGTTTCCTTGTATAATGTAGAATGACGTGAATGATGTAGCAGCTGTTGGTAATGTTGCTGCGCTAAAACTCTAAGGTGAAACAAATTTTAAAAGGTACGCTTAAATATAGGTCTTTTTAAACTTCATCCGTTGTCTTTTCGTTTGTCAACCTGTGAATGTTTTGTGCATTCTGATAGTTACGCATTGAACATGCACCTGGATACACCATTGGGTTTAATCTCTTCTGCATTGTCCTCCATTGTGTATTTTCTGCTTTTTAGACATTCATTACATGACTTGAGTGGTGAGAAATGACCATTTGGCTGGATTACTTATCATTTTCTTATCACAGAAGTGGTGTCAGTCAGTTACTGCGCAAGCTCATAACTTTGAACAAAATAAATCCGTCAACTGCAAGTCACAATGTAGAAGGTATTTGTCTTCTATGATTATTGGCAATGGCAACTTGTTTACATGCTTTGTATCCCTTGGCTAACACCTTAAAATAGCACTTTGAATCCTTACATTTTCATGGACAGCTCCTAAATATAATGCAGTAGTCACTAAAATGTATAAATGCAATGCAAAATGAAGACTGATTGGCAAGATTGGAGTCAGATTATTAGTAGTCAAGCGGATTCACTTGATGTAAATTCTTGAGTGCGCAGTAATTGTGACCGGTCCTTGAAGAAATGAAGGCCCAATGATGTTTGTGATCCTGGGAAGAGGCGAGTCGACTGAAGAGTGACATTGACTGAAACTCAGTTGCACAATTCAGATGTATATAGCAGACTGTTGAAAAGACCTAAGCCGTCTGGAGCCCTGAGTTGAAAAATAAAAGGAGGAAGAATGTGAAGGACTGGGGTAATGTTCTGAAATATTTGCCATTGGAAGAGCAGAGCTTATTTTGGATGACGGCAGTGTGCGCTTGTGCTTCGACGGTTAACTTCATTTGTGCTCAAAGTTCTTGAGGGAATTTTGGCAATCCTGGTGCTCAGAATAATCCTGCAGGATTTTTTTTTTTTGGTAAAATGTGCTGAATGGACCATCTCCTGTCCATCTCAAGAACGCAGCCATTTTTTTTGGTGTAAATTTACCTTGCACCTCCTGTAAAAGTAAATTATAATACTAAAGATATCTGCTCACGTTTTTTGCAAATCTTGTCCATTTTATCTCTAAAACTCATATTGATAGTTGGCTGAAGTCTTGACAAATAATATGCCCCAAATCTCATTTTGTCCCCTTTTAAAATATTTGCATGAGACAGACTATTGACTGCCCAACTACCATTGCTTCTGATTTACCCATAATTAATTTGTAGTCTGACACTTAACTATATCGTTTTATTTTCTGCCTCAAATGACTGCGATATATTGGTAAGATATAGGGTCACACCATCTGCATACATTGCTAGTTTGTACTCTAGTCTCATTTGCAATATTGAAATTTGGGGTTATGTCTTTCTCTCTGCAAATGGTTCAATCTGTTATGGCCCCAATTTATTACATTTACAGCAGCAACGGATGACCGACAGTTTGTTAAAAATTAAATGTGTTTAAGTTTTAAAAGACAATAACGACTAAACTAATCTACAGGCCAAGATTGATTTACAACAAAAAGGGTCCCTTAGTGATGTCCTGGGTGAGGAAAATGCTTTAACACAGGCAAAAATCCACAAGAGAAACTTCACAGGACTTGAACAGAATGACAGGTCTGGTTAAATGTATCCTTCTCCTTGCAATTTCTCCTACTACCTTACTGTCTCAATTCTACTCCTTATACTCATTTGCAGACCCCACCCACATCTAGACACTTTTTTTTTCTTTTTTTTTTTTTTAATTTTCTGGGACTTGCCCCAGACATGTCTAAAACATGTCCAAACATAGCTCCAGTCTGAGCTCAACAAAAAAGGTAAATGCTGCCATCTAGTGGCGTATATTCACATCACTAAAGGATTATAGGAGAGGATCTCCCTGCCCTGTTGCCTGATGATGATTGACAGAATCAGATGACCATTTACACTCATTCTTGCCTTTCGGTGTATTCTGTATTTTTAGCCAACCAATAAATTGAGCTCTTGGGGACAAATCCTGATTGATACAAATTTATAAGACTAGGAATGACTTTTTTTTTTTACTGAGTGTAGGTGTCTGGACATTTAGGAGACAAGTTTCTTGAGTTAGGCCATCGGAATTTGATCCCACTCTTGTTTCATACAGGCTTCCAGCTGTTGGAGAGATTTGGGTCTCCTTTGACAGATACTTTAATTAGGCGCCAAATGTTCTCTCATCAGTGAAAGATCAGGACTGCAGACCGGCCATTTCAGCACATTGACTCTTCGAATATGCTGTTATATATGCCATGCTGTTATAGCTGCAGTATGTGGTTTTGCATTGTCCTGAAATATACACGGCCTTCCCTGGAATAGATGTCGTCTGGAGGGGAGCATATGTTGCTCTAAAACCTTTCTATACTTTTCAGCTTTCATGGTGCTTTTTGAAACATGCAAGTGTCCCACACCATATGCCCTAATGCATCCCCATACCATCAGAGGTGCTGGCTGTTGAACTGAATGCTGATAACAGGCCCGCGGACATGGCGCCCATGATTCCCAACAAGAGGTCAAATTTGGACTCGTCTGGTACCAGAATGTGTGTACATGGGACCTTTTAGAGGATCTAGTCAATAGTTTCGCAGCAGCATTTTGGGCCAGTGGATGATTCAGAGACGTTCTACAAAGGCAAGTAAAGGGTGAATTACACACATTGAGACGAGCAGATATACAAAACTCAAGACCAGTGAAGTTGGCACTTCGTGTAAATCGTAAATAAAAACAGAATACAATTATTTGCAAATCCTTTTCAACCTATATTCAATTGAATACACTTCAAAGACAAGTTACTTAATGTTCGAACAGGAAAACTTTTTAATTTTTTGCAAATATTAGCTCATTTGGAATTTGATGTCTGCAACATGTTTCAAAAAAGCTGGCACAAGTGGCAAGAGTTGAGGAATGCTCATCAAACACTTATTTGGAACATCCCACAGGTGAACAGGCTAATTGGGAACAGGTGGGTGCCATGATTGGGTATAAAAGCAGCTTCCCTGAAATGCTCAGTCATTCACAAACAAGGATGGGGCGAGGGTCACCACTTAGTGAAAAAATGTGTGAGCTGATTGTCGAACAGTTTAAAAACAACAATCCTCAAGGAGCTATTGCAAGAAATTTAGGGATTTCATCATCTAAGGTCTGTAATATCGTCAAAAGGTTCAGAGAATCTGGAGAAATCACTGCACGTAAGCGACAAGGCCGAAAACCAACATTGAATGCTCGTGACCTTCGATCCCTCAGGCAGTACTGCATCAAAAACCGACATCAGTGTGTAAAGGACATCACCACATGGGCTCAGGAACACTTCAGAAAACCACTGTCAGTAACTACAGTTCGTCGCTACATCTGCAAGTGCAAGTTAAAACTCTACAATGCAAAGCGAAAGCCATTTATCAACAGCACCCAGAAACGCCGCCGGCTTCGCTGGGCCCACGCTCATCTAAGATGGACTGATGCAAAGTGGAAAAGTGTTCTGTGGTCTGACGAGTCACATTTCAAATTGTTATAGGAAACTATGGACGTCGTGTCCTCCGGACCAAAGAAGAAAAGAACCATCTTGACTGTTATAGGCGCAAAGTTCAAAAGCCAGCATCTGTGATGGTATGGGGGTGTATTAGTGCCCAAGGCATAGGCAACTTACACATATGTGAAGGCACCATTAATGCTGAAAGGTACATACAGGTTTTGGAGCAACATATGTTGCCATCCAAGCAACGTCTTTTTCATGGACGCCCCTGCTTATTTCAGCAAGACAATGCCAAGCCACATTCTGCAGTGTACATCAAGCAAGAATGGGAAAGAGTTCCACCTGAAAAGCTTCAAAAATTGGTCTCCTCAGTTCCCAAACGTTAACTGAGTGTCGTTAAAAGGAAAGGCGATGTAACACAGTGGTAAAAAGGCCCCTGTGCCAACTTTTTTAGCAATGTGTTGCTGCCTTTAAATATAAAAGTTTCTGTGACACCATTTATGTGTATGTTATAAATGACACGCAAAGATCTCAATGCAATCAATATGTTTATTTAACAGGAGAAACACTGACTTTTCAGTGCCAACGTCACTCAAAACGAAAAATGTCATTTTCATGCGTCATGAAGCACTTGTCTGACGTCTAACCAATTGTGACCTTCACACTTCAATACCGGGTGTGACTTCCTCGTGCCATGATGCAAGCAACGCATCTCCGGCGCATGGACCGAATCAGATGTGCCAGAAATTGCTGTGGGATGTCATTCCAAATCTAACGTAGACGTTGTCGCAATTCCTGGAGTGTAGCTGGCGGGTTATCCAACCGCCGCAAACGTCGATCCATCTCGTCCCAAAGATGCTCGATTGGGGACATGTCTGGGGATCTGGCTGGCCATGGCAGGACATTGACATGTTGTTGCATCAGATACTGCTGTACAATCCTTGCAACGTGTGGTCTGGCGTTATCATGTTGTAGCGTTATTCCGGGACCATGTTGCATCAAAAACGATACCACCAATGGCCGTAGCACTTCATCGCGATATCTTTGACCTGTCAGATTTCCATCAATAACAAGCAAATCTGTTCTGTTTCTAGCCGTGATCCCTCCCCAAATCATGACACTACCACCTCCAAAACGATCAAATTCCTGAACACAGTTGTTGGCATAACGTTCTCCACGTTGACGGTATACACGTAAACGACCATCACATCGGTTAAGCATGAATCTTGATTCATCAGTGTAGAGTACAAGATCCCACTGACGTTGGATCCACCGTTGATGTTGTTGTGCCCACTGTAGACGCAGTCGTCGGTGTTGTACTGTGAGTATTGGACGTCTTGCTGGCCGACTTGGGACAATGCCAAAATGACGGAGACGGCGACGGATTGTCTGTGCAGACAATCGCCTCAAACCAGGTATCGTTCTTGCAGTTATGGTTGCAGGTTGGAATCGATTTCGGAGATGGGTTGTTCGAATCCAGTTGTCCTGTCTGTGAGTGGTTACTCGTGGACGGCCGCTGCGAGGACGGTCTCTGACATGTCTTGTCTGCTGATGACGCTGCCATAAGTTCCAAATGGTGTTTCGGTGGACATTCAGGCGATGAGCAACTTCCCTCTGCGAGGTTCCGGATTCAATCATCCCAATGGCCCTCCACCGATCATTTTCAGACAGTCTTGGCATTTAGAGGGTAGAGTTCCTGATCCGAAATGGCTGTGTTTTCGATAAGTGATGCTTCCGTCGTTCATCAGGCACAATGTGAACATTCCAAAAATTCTCCTCTTTTATTGCCATCCACAAGCATGATTTACGCACATTTTCACGTGCAAAGTCATTTTCTCGCATTTTCATGATTTCCATTTCAATGTTGTGTTTACGTGTACTGTTTCAGTCTGATATCACCATGTATGACAATTTCATAATTGCGTTATGAAAAATAATTAACAATATTGGTGTCACAGAAACTTTTGTTGCTGAGTATACTAAGTTCATGATTATTCGCAAAAAAAAAAAGTTTCTCAGTTTGAACATTACACTGCAAAGACAAGATGTTTATTCAATTGAATATAAGTTGAAAAGGATTTGCAAATCATTGTATTGTGTTTTTATCTACGATTTACATAACGTGCCAACTTCTGGTTTTTGGTTTTGTAAAAGCATTTATTATCATTTTCAACTCTGTGTGAGACACAATGGGCCTAAGTTTTGCAATGCTTCTCAGCTGGAGAAAAATTTGAATGATTGAGGCCTTTAACATGAAGGTCCAGAAAGAAGAAGTTTTTTACAGAGGGTTTGCTTGTAGAGGCGAGTGGCCCAAAACCATCCTTGATCCTGGAAATGAGTAAGAGGGGCAGAAATAAGGATTTTTTGTTTATCTGCATTTAACTGAAGGAAATGATCAGCCATCCAGTTTTTAATGGCATTAAGGAACTTTTTTGAACTGCCTCTTTAGACCAATCTTTTGGCTTCAAGGAGACATAACTGAATATCATCTAGTGATAGGAAATCTTAGAGTGCCTTATCTGTGGAAGGGTTTCCAGAAGAAAGACTTTTCTGCCCAGAGGACACAAAAGCCAGCACTTGGAGTTTGCCAGACGTCATTTAAATTATGACTGGAATAAGGTGCTTTGGTCAGATAAGATCAACATTGCACGTTTTGGTCAGATACAGCACTGGCGTATTTGGCGTCGAAACGGAAATGCATACAAGGAGAAGCACCTCATACCCATAGTGAAATATGATAATGGGTCAGTCATGTTTTGGAGCTGTTTTAATTGAAGTGGTCCAGGGGCACTGGTTAAGATTAATGGCAAACTGAATATCAATAGCTATCAGGATATTTTGGCTGAAAATCTGGTTGCCTCCACTAGAAGGCTGAGACTTGGCCGTAGGTGACTTTCCAACAAGACAACGACAAAGCATACCTCAAGATCAACACAGAAATGGCTCTGAGTACAAAATTAATGTTCTTCAATGGCCATCTCAGTCACCAGACCTCAATCCAATTTAAAACCTACATTGAAGAGGGCATTTGATAAAGGCAAACCCAAGAATGTGAAGGATCATGAAATGATCAGCTCAGAGGTGGTATTTATTTATTTTTTATTCTTATTTCGGCACAGTAGGCGGCGGTAATGCCCTTAATTTCGCAAATGTGAAACCCAGAAGAAGAAACTTTTTTTCCCCCAATCAAATTGCCACGTTCTTACTGCTTCCGGTCTGAAACAGACCTCAGTCAAAAGGTGTATCCGCACTGCCTTTACTGAGTTGGGAGTTGCATGTGCATCACAGTTTACCGCAACTCGGGGAACTAGCTTGAATTCAAGGTGATTTCATATCATTTCCATCCATATGCACACTGTTATGTTATTACTCGTCTGCTGCTGTGAAACCTCATCCTTTGGATTTGAACATAGTTCCAGTATTACCGGTGCTCCAGCTCCAGGCTAGCGATTATTAGCAGCTGGGAAGTAATGTTATTGGCCGTGTTCGAAGTTAGCTAGCTAGCTAGTTAGCTGCGATAGGGAGTCCGTGTGTCCGTATGGCAGCTCAGTCACGGTGCACGATTCCTGCCAGAAACCCCATATGAACAGTTGAATGTACTTCGTGTTAACTCATCTCTTTAGCTATTGGTGTTATTTTTGTCATTCGTCATCCTAAATTAAACATTTTCCGATCCTGGCTCGCTGGGTACCTGCTTATGAATTGTGTCTGTCTGGTTGCAAGTAATCTGACGTTAGGTGGTGCAGTAACGTTAGATCATATGTACAGCGTGGTGGAGTCTTCGTTTCATATTTCGTGTGACAGATGCAGCGTCTATTTTTAGTGTCTGACTGGCGCTGGTGTTGTCCAGTGATGGGTTTTCCACTGATAGCTTACTAGCGAGGTACCCGACGTGCTACGTTGCTAGCAAAGCGCTCCATGCGTTTCTCCCATCGTCTGTCAAATTGCGACATTTCTCAGAGCAAGACATGGATCTATAGGATACTGCCCTCGTATTGTCACTTGGCTTTTACATGCTATTAAAGTGACAATCGAATATGGCTTCTAGAAAGGTATACTTCTACCGGGATTAGATTCTGATGAGTGAAATAAGGCAGTACAGTGAACATTAAAGTGTTATGGTGTATTTCAGATGCCTCCGAAGAAGGTGGGTGACGGACCAAAGCAGCCTCCATTGATAGGGCGATTTGGCACCTCGCTGAAGATTGGAATTGTTGGATTGCCAAATGTTGGGTATGTTTTCATGCACATCTGAGACGTTAGAGTGCCACCACATACTAGTGAAGGCAAGTCGAAGCAGCTTGAAGCATTGAAATTTTCAGGCTATTTGTATTTGAAATTACTTCATTTCAGGGGACTTCAATAACCTGCTGGATTTATCTGCTGATTCAACAAATTTTAAGCAATAAAGACCTTTAAAATGACACATAAGCCATAGTAAATTCTTGCAGACGTGTGTGTGTGTGTGTGCGTGCGTGCGTGTGTATATACACAGTCACACACAGTAAAAAATGAGCCAAAACAGTTTCCCTCACATAAGAAGCATATAACATCGATTACGGGTCATTCCATATGAACTTAACCAGAGTACAGGAATCTTCCATTGTTACCGACTTAGATCTGGCTCAAATTTATTTTGGGAGTACGTTTATATTCGCAATGAACGCATGCAAAATTTTAGGGTCTCCTCCAAGGGGGTTCCAAGATATGGCCCCCCAAAAATCTGCAGCCACGCCCCCTTTTTGCACTCGATCATCAGGACGTTAACTTATAGGGATTTTGGAGGCCAATATCTTTAGAAAAAATCATAGATATGGGATGAAAATTGTTACCCGGGGTAATTGCGTCCAGGCTTTCAGAATCTCATTAAAATTAATGTTTTTTCATTTTCAAGACATTGGCTTCTTAAATAAGTCTTTTTTTTGTGCCAATTTTAGCTTGGCAAGTTCACCATGTGGGCAGTAACCCATGGTAATGAAACCTGTTCTTCATAAATGTATATGTCTTGGCTTTATTTGTTCCAAATTGCAACTTGTCTCCTCATCTCCTTCATTATTTTATCATGTCATCAAATATAGGTGTTTTGGGTAAAAACACTTATTACTATCTCTGTTGTTCTGCAACTAGAAGTTTTAAAATGACAGCGCCTACTCACAAACTCGCGTTAAATTATGTCCTGAGAAAATGTGACATCTGGCATGATGCTGCATTCCCTTCCTAGTATCTCCTTGGTATTGTATCATCTTCCATGGGTATTGCATCAGGCCTCCCGTGTATTGCATCATCTTCCATGGGTATTGCATCAGATCTCTCGTGTATTGCATCATCTCTGGTTAAAACAATGGGATAGCTGGCTAATGAATTCATTTAAGCTTCAGCTTGGCTTCTGACAGGTGCAAAATTGTGATTTCCTTTGATGAGGAATGCGACAAACGTACATACTGCTGAAAATCAGGACAAATTTCATTCGGTAACCTCAAACCAGCAGACAGACAACTTTTGACTTGGCAGTGCCTGGTCATATTCAGTGAAGATGACCGAATCTGTTTCCATCACGAAAAAGTGTATTTGTCACACTTTGAAGGTCTGCAGAAGTCCTGTGCCGATCCATTTAGCCATCATAAGGAGCACATCACAAGTAAGTTCATGATGGCTTCACCCTGCATTCCTTTTTGCATAACAGAGAATGGGTGTTGTTAATTTACTGCAAGGAAGTTCATTTCGCTCACTGTGATACTTGATACACTTGATTTGCAACATCATGTCAGATGTCAGATTATCTTAGGAAATTATGTAAATTAAGTTTATGAGGAGGCACTGTCTGTTTAAAACTTCTAGTTGCAGCACAAGGGGGACAAAAATGGTTTTATTTAATGATTTATTTTTTTTTTTACCCCAAACACCTATATTTGATAACATGATTAAATGGTGAAGGAGATGAGAAAACAAGTTGTAATTTTGAACAAATAAAGCCAAGATAAAAACATTTCTGCAGACCAAGTTTCATTACCATGGGTTACTGCCCACATGGTGAACTTGCCGATCCAAAATTGGCAAAAAATGACTTTTTTTAGGTCGGGACCCTTTCAGGGTCTCCTAACTCCACTGTTATGCCTTGGATGCAGTCAATCTTCCTTGTGCAGTGTTGGGAGACGGGTTTTTTTGGGTATTGGCAATATGAGGTGACCTAGACGGTTTGATCAAAAGGAGTTGAATATGTATTAGGAGATAAAGAGAGGCCGTCGGGTCCGACAGGACATATCACCTGTTTGCGAATTCCAGCCCAGGAGCTCCATTTATCTTCAGATCCGACAGGGCGCAACACGCACTAACGCCTTTTAGTCGGAAGTTCCGTTTGCCCATATATGGAGCTCATTTCTGAGGCTTGGGAGTCTATTGAACCAATTAAGTTGAGAGGATCAGGTGAGGCCCAATTGTAGAGTATCCCTATTATCAATGTATAAACCCCAGGACCAATCAGCTACAACTCGTGATAACATGGAATAAACTTACAAGCAAATATCTGTACTTTCACCTGTATAAAGTTTAAAACGAAATTAATGAATTTTGAGCTCTGCATCATGCTGCTGTTCCCCCGGCTGGCTGCGCAATAAACGTTTCCTGCTTTTGCTACAACCATCAGAGTCCACTCCTTCACTGGGACAGCGTTCTTGGTTTTTTATTAATTCACCAACAACAGACAGACCTGTCCTTCAATGTAAGGAATCCAGTATAATTTAGCCTCTGAAAGGGATCCTGGCCTCATAGGGGGCCCTTGAAAACTGAATTTTTGATTTCCACCCAAAAAAGTTTCATATGTGAGAGCCCAGTATCTTGAAAATGAAAAGAGATGGATAAATTTTGATTTTGAAAGCCTGCACCCAAATTACCCTGGATAGCAATTTTCAGCCCATACCTCTGATTTGTTCCAAAGATATTGGCCTCCAAAATCCCTATAAATTAACATTTGTGATTTGCGTGGGCAAAAAGGGGGCGTGGCCTCAGGTTTTTTGGGGAGGCCATATCTCGGAAACCTCTTGGAGAGGACCGTAAAATTTTGCATGTATTTATCATGAACATAGACATACTTCCAAGTCAGTGACATGGGGACCTCTGGTTGACTTCGTATGGAATGACTCTAACCTTGTGAGGTCACTCCATATGTAATCAACCAATTCTGAAAAACGGTCCCACCTGACCACTTCAGAATCAGCTGATTTTTTTTTTTGTACAATATCTTTGGTGTATTTAATGAAGCAATTGAGTATTTTTGAGTTATAGGCCCTCAAAGTGCATAAGGGTGGGTCAAAGTATATTGAGCATATTGATATATTAGTTCACCTGGACCATTCATTTATTTATTTTTTATTAGATCGCTATCAACAGCTTGTTTTGTGCCTGGTTTTTTGTCTGTCATTGTTGTGCATTTTCATTTTTTGGTATCTGTAAGCATCATTCTCCGAAACTGATGGGCCAATGGTTTAACCAAACAGTTTAAATTGCTGCCATCCAATTTCCAATATGCCAGTCATGGCAGCAATTTTGTAAATGCTAATTTAACCCATCTGTCATTGATTTCTGCAGTGACTCAGCCGAAATTTTGTTCTAAACAGTATGACTCAATGCATGTCATGGGTTTTTCTGTAGTACCAAACATTTTGACCACGATTTGACCTGTAACTTGAGACTACGTCCCTTAATTTTTTGAATACCTTAAAAAATCTGATCATTAAATATATCACAGCTGAGGCTGAAACTTTACGGAGTTCTTCCAACCAAGAAGGATTCCAATGTATGCATCAACTGTTGCAGTTGGTTTGCACGTATAGCCATCTTGGTAGCCATCGTTAAAATGCCATTTTGACCCATTTGTCTTTAATTTCTTCAGCGATTTAGCTGAAATTGGTTTTGTCAGTACTAAGCAGCATTACTCAAGCCATATATTTGGGGTTTTTCTGCTTGATGCATTGTGACCTTGGTTTGAATTTAATATTAGACAACTCTGCTAAATTTAATAAATATTATTAAAAATCTGATCTGAAATTTTGCAGACATGTTCCAACCAATTAGGACACCAAAGTTCACCTATATCATTGCAGTCCATTTTCAAATGAAGAAAAAACTGAGTCTTTGCATAGAGTGCTCGTGATATGTTAGATTTTCAGTATCAGCATCATGCCAGCTGTTTATAAAATGTGCACCCCCCCCCAGAGAGACTATTTGGAATTTTTCGTCAAATGTTTTGCCAAATGGTATACATGCCTGTCAATTTATAGTTCTCTCAGTCTTGAAATGAATGCAGGTTTTTCAGGTAGATTCATTTTGTGTCCTCCTTTCTGACAGGAAGTCCACCTTCTTTAACGTGCTAACGAAGAGCCAGGCTGCAGCCGAAAATTTCCCCTTCTGCACCATTGATCCCAATGAGAGCCGTGTGCCAGTCCCAGACGAGCGCTATGACTTTCTCTGCGAGTTCCACAAGCCTGCTAGGTACAACTGCTCCACTTTCTATAACGTTTCCACAAGTGCTTGTAATTAACTTTCCTCTTCCTATACAAGTACGACTAGCCTACTAAGTATGAACGCTCTACTTCTCATAGGAGTTTGGCACAAGCCTATCGGGTACCAATGCTTTATTTCCTGTGTAAGGACCACAATTCTGTTCGGTAGTAACGCTCCACTTCCTATAGGAGTTCCACTGACTTGATAGGTTGGAAAGTTCCACCTCTTACAGTTCTGCTCAAAAGTTTGCATACCCTTGCAGAATTTACGAAATGTTGCCATTTATTTTGAAAACATGACTCATCGTGCAAAAAAAACCTGTCTTTTATTTAAGGATAGTGATCGTGTGAAATCATCTATCATCACATAGGCATTTGGCTCCGTTTGTTAATCATAATGATAACTGAAATCACCCAAATGGCCCTGATTATGAGTTTACATACCGTTGAATGTTTAACCTTGTTACATAGACACAAGGTGACACACTCCGGTTTAAATAGCTATTTAGGGTTAATTTGTCACACCTGTGGCTTTTTAAATTGTTACTAGTGTCTGTGTATAGTCATTGGTAGACACTGAGCCATGGGGAGTGGAATAGAACTGCCCTAGGACCTTTGTAAGAAGGTAGTTCAACTTTTTAAGGATGAGACAGGAAATAAAAAGACATCCAAAGACTTGAAAATGCCAGTCAGTGCTGTGAATTCCATGATTAAGAGGTGGAAAATTATGGGATGTGTTGATACTAAGCCAATGTCAGGTAGGCCAAGAAAGATTTCAGCCCAGACTGCCAGGATAATTGTTCGGGACACTAAGAGAAATACAGGATGCTCACAGTCAGAGTTAACAGCAACAGATCCCAAAGTTAAATGCAACACTTGGGGCTCTAAATTTGTAGACCAGGCGCAGGCGAGGCGAAAGGGGGGAACGCCGTGCCAGCGGGATGTATCCAGGCGTATATTGTAATTTCGTGCCCGGTGCAGCCCAGCGCAAGTACTCCTCTGTCCCTCCTGCTGGCGCAAGTGGCAAAGAGGGAGAAGAGAAGCCGTGAGAGGGTTTAACGGAGCAGGGTCAAATCTTCACCAATCTACTGAGCCCCTCTCCTCACCTTTAAAATTGGAATAAAGAAGCCTCTGTCCTATATCTGCATGATGCGTTAATCTTGCATTTTACTTTGCTGCTTCAGGCATGTTTTCTGCACTGCTTATGTGTCTATATTAAGCATTACGAATATGATTATTACCATTAGTGACCTTGAATGGAATTTCAAAATGAAACTACTTCAGATCATTCAAACTTATGAAGTTGGAATGAAATACGACGGTTGCTCATTTATTTCTTCTGCCTGCATCATTGGGATAAGAAACGATGGATAGCGTGTTCATATTATTACACCCTGTTGCTGCTTAAAATTTTGGGAATAACATGCATGGACAACAATGCAAGATACGTTACACAATTATTTTCAATATGTGATCTTAACTCAGTACGAGATCATAGTAATCAGACTGTATTCCTTTCCCCCACTAAAAACGATAAAACCCAAGTGATAATTATAGTATTAAGCCGCTTGCACACTGGACACAAAACAAATTTTTCGCACGACAAATTACATTCAAAGTCAATGCAAAGGCCTCTTTGACTTTGAATGTATAGAGTCATGCAAAAAATTTGTTTCATGTCCTGTGTGAAAGCAGCTGAAGGACACGTACCCACATAGCCAACATACGCACTCACGTGCCCACATGCACATCTCTCTCTCTCTCTCTCTCTCTTTCTCTGGTCTGACATCAGGACAATCGATGTTCAGATAGTTACATTAAATAATGGTTGCTGTAATTATTTATTGCATTGAACTGTGCCTGACATTCTCGAAACCTGCCTGTGAGGTTTTGGTGACGTGTGCGCACTGTGCGCTGGTCAGCCAAATTTCACTGCCCAGAAAGTAAACCAGGTTGGAGCTGGCGAGGTCTCTGCGCACGTTCGGCAGGGCCTTTATCCACGTCATGATGAATATGTGACACCTCCCCCTACTACGCCGCCACACCCATCTCGGCGCACGTCCGTCTATCAAATTGCCAAAGTGGCTGTGCACGGTGTTGCACCGCACAAAATTACCACAGCGCGGTCTGCACCGGACGAAATTACCACTGCGTGGGCTATGCCACACTGCGCTGCAACAAGAAATTGGAGCCCTTGAAATTAACTGTAGACTGTTAATTTGATCACTTTTTAAATTGAATTATTAGGGTTTAAAACACACCTGACAATGGAGCTGTGCAGCCGATTGTGTAAATACTGGTCCCTCAAATGGATGGGCCTCATAATAATAGTGCCATAATCCCTACGCTGTCCACTGGATTTGGTGTGTGAACTCTCAAACACAGCGCTAATGAGGCATTATGACATTAAAATGACATTAATCATCATCTGAAAGCTATTTATGCATATATTCAGCTCAATTTTGCTATGTAGGTAGTAGGTAGCAAGATACATGACATATAATTCAGGTTTTAAATGTCACGGTCACTGGAGGTAATAAACAAGTTGAAATCTTGCCTTTGGCTACTGTTCAAAAGTGGGCATCCAAGAAAGTCCCTGGGTTTTTGATGACTAGTTTGAGTTAAACTGCTTCTTACACACCCTACTAGTTTGAGCTAAACTGCTTCTTACACAACCTTGAGTGGTCAGGTGAGCTACAGGGCCCGTGGCACTATTTTTTATGACTGCAATGGGTGAGATGGTTAGAAGTGTAAGTGAGATATTTGCTCTGATGAATGTGTAAGTTATTTTTGATGAGTTATTGAGGTGGTTCAGGTAAGTGAGTAACTTGATCAGAGGAATGGCTGGCATGTTTCTGTTGAATGTGAGTGGTTTTGTCTTTGCAGTAAAGTTCCTGCGTTCCTGAATGTGGTGGACATTGCCGGGCTGGTTAAGGGGGCGCATGCTGGCCAGGGCCTGGGAAATGCCTTCCTGTCCCACATTAGCGCCTGCGACGGAATATTTCATATGACACGTAAGTCCCACGCTCAGAACTCAACTAACTTCACCTTAAACCAACTCATCCTCCTCTCCCTAACTCAACAAACCCTCCTTACCAAAATCCAGTGCAACCTCTTCATTTTTGCCTAACTGACCCACCTCACCCTGACCTAATTTCTGTCACGTAACACAAACCCAACCCCGCTTCCTCACCCTCACCCAACTCTGCTTCCTTACCCTAACCCAACACGCCCTCCTCGACCTAACCTACCTCTCCCTTCTCGCCCTAACCTATCTCAGCCTCCTTACCCTAACCCAACACACCCTCCTCACCCTAATCCTATTTAGCCTCTGCATCCTCCTTAATAGGGCATTTATATTTCAGCGACTTCCAGCTACTAAAGCAAGTAGCTATCATTCATTTTCAATGAGTGATGAGCGAATTACAGCAATGGGAAGCGGTTGGCGACCACAGTTGGTGAAGCTGGTGACGTGAAAAAGTTTAGCTTAGTCTAACCATATGCAAATGATGGGCGATTTCGCTTAAGTGACAACCAAAGGGAGTGAAGCAGTGTTGGCACCGCAATGTAATGTTTCCCACTATGAAAGAAGCACAGGTTTTTAGGTCACCTGAGACAAAGTCTCAAAGTGACCTATTCTAATCACTCTTGGTCCGTCGTTGTGCGTCGTCTGTCGTGCGTCCGTAAACGATTTACATTTTCGACTTCTGCTCAAAAACGCTGATCCCATTTCAATAAAATTTTGCAGGAATCTTCCTTGGTCAAATATGCACCAAAATTGTGAATCATAAGGTGCCCACCCCCAGGGGCTCTGAGGGACGGGACTAAAACTGGACAGTACATTTTCCACTTCTTCTCAGAAACCGCTGATCCGATTTCAATAAAATTTCTCTGGAACCTTCCTTGGTCAAATATGCACCAAAATTGTGAATTATATGGTGCCCACCCCCAGGGGCTCTGAGGGGCGGGGCTAAAAGTGGTCAAGTTGGCTGAAATTTTCAAACTCTTCTTCTCCAAACCCAGATATGCTGGAAAATAATACTCTTCACAGATGGAAGGGTCTTTAGGTGCTTTATCAAAATTGTTAATTTCATGGCCCCCCAGGCTCCATGTTTGCCTCTGGGGAGGGGGTGAAGTTTACTATACTTTATACAGGAAAGTGATGGGTCTGTTTGGTTCATTCACATCAATAACATCAGTTTTTATACAACTCAGGTGACTGTTAAGGCCCATGGGCCTCTTGTTATTCCTTTTCTTTTTCAACCAGTCAATTCCTTGAGTCTTTGCTCAAGACATTTATTCCTGGATTAGGTGGGTAACTGCATGAATGGAATGAAAGCCTGCGCCCACATTGTCTGAATAAGGCTGAGGATCTTTGGGTTGGGGTTGGGTGTGGTCCTGACTGTCATGGCTACTGGCTGCAGGTGCGTTTGAGGATGAGGACATTATCCACGTGGAGGGCAACGTGGACCCTGTGCGGGACATGGAGATCATCCACGAAGAGTTGCGTTTAAAGGACGAGGAGATGATTGCGCCGATAATCGACAAGCTGGAGAAGACTGCTGTGCGGGGCAGTGACAAGAAGCTCAAGCCAGAATATGTGAGTGATATCCCAGCATGCACTCTGCTGCAGAGCCTCGCAGTGCGGAAATTGTTTGTCTTGATGATGGCTAATTGGAATTTGCCCTAGATTCCTGTGTCAAGTCTCACACAGATGTCTGTTCCCTCAGTCGGTGCAGCACACACTGTTATAGGTGGGTTTTGGGGTTGTTGGACTTGAGAAAGATTCACACGTTAATTGCCATATCCCAGCCCCCATTCCTGATTGGCTTGGCTTTTATCCTTCATTAGTATGAGACTTTTTGTTGTAGAGGGTTGGGAGTTTTGTTTTTTAGACTCAGGAAAGGATCAGATGTCAACTGTGAAAGCCCTACGCCTTCCCTAATCGGCTGATATTGGATCCTTCATGACTGTTGAACTGTTTCCTATTGAGAGTTTGGAGTTGGGCTTCTGGACACAGGAAGGGGTAGCATATTAATCTAAAAGCCCTGCTGCCTTTCCTGATCGCCTTAGCTTCTTCACTTTGTGACTATTGATCTGTGTATCACAGTAGAGGGTTGGGTTGTTGGATATGGAAAAAAGCCACATGTAAATTGACAATTTGCTGATTGGCTGAATTTTTACCATTCATAGCTATTGATATGCTTGTCATAGAGAATTGTGGATTGAGTTGTTTGACGTTTTAGCATAATTCTAAAGATATCAGTTCGCAAGGTCAACTCAGACCTCACAAACTTAACACTGATGTTGGTTTTGCCGACATTTAGCTGCTTGTAATTACTGATGTGCCACGAGATCCTCGGCTCTGTCTCGTTTCCACGAGATGAAGTTGTCTATCAGTCTTTATCTGATCAGTCTGTATTCCTGTGAAAAATAGTTTCCAAGCAAAGACGGCATGTTTCTCACCAGATTTTATTCTCTTGAATCATACATGTCGGTAGAGTGACAAGTTCCATTTCACCAAGAAATACACTTTCCACCTTTTATTAGATTTCATTGAGGTCTTCACTTAATATATCATATGAGTCTGGGCAGACATGGAAATGAACTGAAACTGGACTGGGCAGAGGCGTCCAGCCGCAGGGTCGCCCTCAGGGGGTGGTGTTATTCTCCGCTCTGTTGGCATTCGTTTGGTCTGTCACCGTCAAAGCTCGCTGCTCTGACGGAATACAGATTTTTGATGATGGTATAATATTTTGTAAACTCCCGATAAACAATATTGCCAAGTATCCCAGGTTAGTTTCAGCTGAGGCTTGGGTGGGAAGGCTTTATAATTCCATTACTACGTGACGATTGGTGGACCTTAAAACACTCACAAAAACGACATTTTGGGAATGGTTGTTGTGTGTCATCTGCTGATGAATATTATTTTAAAGTTTGAATCATCTTCATGAAAGTAGAATACTGCAAGGCTGCTGGGTCGCTCACCCAGTGTAGGTGCCATTTTGCGGTGCAGTGTGACGACCATGGCAACAGATAGAATCCCATGTTGTGCCAGTAATGACTGCGGGGAGCAGCCTCGTGAGAGTGGTGCTTAATTGGCTTTGCGCTGCTCAGGGAAATGGGAGGGGTTCAAGCTGCTTTCACACCGGACGCGAAACTAATTTTTCGCACGACAGATTACATTCAAAGTCAATACAAAGATGCGAATACATATGAAAATTCGCCTCTTTGTATTGACTTTGAATGTAATCTGTCGTGTGAAAAATTTGTCTTCGGCTTGAGTCTGTTTAGCTTAACATTGTTTGCTGCTCATGTGCCTCCTGCTGGCCGTCCAGGCGCTCATTTGTTGTATTCTGAGCTGGGTCATTCCATGTCAAATCAACCAATGGCAGAAAAGTTGATGTCTCAGAATTTCTTCAAATTTTAACCAGTTGTGAAGTGACCATATTTGAGAACATCTGCAAATTTTCTAAGGGTTCTGATGTAAATTGTGACCCTCAGCCCCATAAATATGAGAGGGGGGTGCATGCCCAAAATCACTCCCCTTATTCTGAACAGGTTTTCAAATGCCTGAAACTGGAAAGATATACAACTTAGAAGACTGAAATTTGGTAATCCCACAGATATTTTTGTAAAGAATACCTGGCCAAAATTTGGCAGAATTTGATCATTTGAAAAGTGCATAAAATGATAGATATTGCAAATCCGATTATTGAAAAAAAAACTATTTTCAACTTGCAATAAAATCTGAATGGGACAGAGCACCATCCTAGAATTTTTATGTTGTTTTGACACTTAACATCTGTGTACAGGCCTAATTTGGTGATCCTAGGACCTGTCCCACATCTTCATTTTTGCCTCCAAAATGGAGAAAGAATGGCAAAATTCGAAATTTGAAGGGTCAATAATAGACAAAGTATGATGGTTACTTGCTCCATGAACTACAGAATGGTAGTCAGGGAGTCTGACAATATATGGCAGCAATTTGAACTATGTAGGTAAAATATAACAGGCCAAAAGAGACCAACAAAATCATTCTCGGAAAAAATAAAAATGCCTTTTTTTCCATTTTGGGGCAGCCAAAATAACCATATTTATTTGATCAGACTCTGTCAAATTTTGGCCAGGTATTCTTTACAAAAATATCTGTGGGATTACCACAGAATATACCTGTTCAGAATAAGGGGAGTGATTTTGGGCATGCACCCCCCTCTCATATTTATGGGGCACAATTTACATCAGAACCCTTAGAAAATTTGCAGATGTTCTCAAATATGGTCACTTCACAACTGGTTAAAATTTGAAGAAAATTCTGAGACATCAACTTTTTCACTTTTGAGACAATTGGTTGATTTGACATGGAATGACCCAGCTGGCATTTGTGTGGGTTTTCCCTGCCATCAACCTGTGTATGAGAGATTTGAATCTATGAGTGTGAAGCAGCGATGGCTGGCAAGCGCGATGTTTCGGAGGAGAACCGTGAACCGTCTTGCACTCCTGAGCTGGCAGTATAAGTCATGTGTGAGCTCACTTGTAAATGGTTTGCCTGCTGGACATTTGAAAATTTGGTGGGATTGGAGATGCCAAATTTTAGAAACAATAAATATGATTTGTAATACTGCAGCTCCTAGTGTCTTCATTAAGCAGTGTTAGGATGCAGGCATCTTTCCTCTGATGAGTTTGGACCAAAATGTTGACCTTTTTCCACTGTGCTTTATGCCCGATAGGACATAATGCTCAAGATCAGGAGCTGGGTGGTTGAAGAAAAGAAACACGTGCGCTACTGTCACGACTGGAATGATAAAGAGGTAGGGCTTTGTTCCCCTCTGCTTTTTAAAGACCACTTTTGGTGACCCTTCCCTCCCCTCTGCTTTCTTTGAGAATTCCAATCTAGCCTGCATGTTGTTGGTGATTTAAGTGCCCTAATATTGTCATGGTTTATCTGATAATTTGCTTCTTGGGTCATGTCTGGGGCTGTTTGCTCTGTTCCAGATTGATGTGTTGAACAAATACCTGTTCTTGACATCCAAACCCATGATTTACTTGGTGAACCTCTCAGAAAAGGACTACATTAGAAAAAAGAACAAGTGGTGAGTGATTAGACCGCAGGTAATCCACTTTTAACGGGAGTGATTACTCATTAATTTGCACGTGTTGAGCATTGACTTTGTACACTACACTATATACTGTGCGAGAAAAAAATCATTTCTTTTTTTCTAATTTCTTCTATATTTGCACATTTTTCACACATTTCAGAAAATTAAACTAATTTTAATATTTGAATAGGATAACCCAATTAAACACAAAATGCTATTTTTCCCCGCCCTGACCGAAGGGAGAGGGTAAGGGGTATTGTTTTTGGTTCGGTTTGTTTGTTTGTTTGTTAACACTTTAGCAGCAAAACTGATGGCCAGATTCACCCCAAATTGGGTTTAGGGATTGCAACTGACCCAGAATAGATGCCTATTGAACTTAGGAAAAGTAGGTCAAAGTTCAACATGTGCGAGGGGCGGGGTTTGTTGTGCCTGGCACCACTTGTTACATGATGATTTCATTTATTGAAGCAAAAAACCTATCCCATCCTAACTGGCCCTATGTCAAAAAATCTATGCCTTTTTAATTACTAAATCAACAGGTTTAATTTATAATTGGGTTCAGTTTTACTGGACACATCCAGGCATGATTACTGCCAGCTTGTTGACTCTAAACATTAGATCGAGCCTGTCTGGAAATACGATGTGGACAAAAAGCAGCACATGGTGCTGCGATTTCAAATAAATTCATGAACAGCTGAGAAACACAGTCGTTGACGTTTATCAGTCCGGAAAGGGTTATAAAGCGATTTCTCTGTGACTAGTGGCCAGCCAAAAAAATTCCTCCAGCGCGTTGACAACTCATCTGGAGGTCCCAAATGAATCCAGGCTAATATCTTAAGAACTCTAGGCCTCTTTTGCCTCTCTGAAGTGCAGTGTTCACACTTCCACAATAAGAAAGTGTCGAGGCAAAAATGGCATCCGTGGGAGAGCTGCAAGGCGAAAACTGCTGCTGACCTCAAAGAACACAAAGGCTCATCTCATATGTGCCAAAAAATATCTTGATGACCCCCAAGACTTTTGGGATAATATCTTGTTGATTTGATGAGTCAAAAGTGGAACTACGTGGAAGACGTGGGTCCTGTTTCATTTGGCGTAAAGTTGCAACAGCATTGCACAATTAAGAGCATCATACTATCAGTCAAAGATGGTGGTAGTAGTGTGATGGTCTGGGGCTGCTTTGCTGCTTGAAGACCTGGGCCATAATTAACTCGCCATAACTAATGGAACCATGATTCTGCTCTGTACCAGAAAATCCTGAAGGAGAATGTCTTAGAATCTATGGCCATCAATTTGTGGCCTAAAGCCACAATTAGTTGGATTATGCTGCAGAAAAATAAGTCAAAGCACACAAGCAAGTCCACTGTTGAATTGCTTAAAA
The DNA here is from genome assembly GCA_029721435.1 of Gymnothorax reevesii. Classification (NCBI taxonomy): domain Eukaryota; kingdom Metazoa; phylum Chordata; class Actinopteri; order Anguilliformes; family Muraenidae; genus Gymnothorax; species Gymnothorax reevesii. Next base: position 5,517,630 of record CM056587.1, on the reverse strand, counting down.
AAACTAAATTAAGGTTTTGGAGTGGCCTAGTCAAAGTCCTGAGTTGAATTTGATTGAGATGCTGTGACATGAGCTTAAACAGGCAGCTCCTGCTCAAAAATAGGGCTGGACAATAAAACCTCTACTTAATTATAAAAAAATATGCCATGAATTGAAATGAGCTAATTTGTTTGAGGTTTGTTTCATAAACCCAGAATGTTAAGCTAATGAACAAAAATTGTTTTGTGCCATATCTGTGATTTGTTTGTTTGTTATGAAGTAAAAAAGCTGGAATAACATCTGCCAATTCCATAATTTTTGCTTGGAGTTGTTGCAACTGGGCTTTTGATTAGGACTCGGTTTCATTTTAACATTAAGTATAAGAATTAGGCTCTTGGTTGAGACTAGGTGTTACGGTAAATTTGGGTTATTTTGGAATGTTTGTTGGTCGTGATTAAAGGGTTTCAGAAGGGGTTAAGATAAAGGGTGATTTTAAAGTTAGGGGGTATTGAAGTGGCATTTTTCTGCCAAAAATAATTTTTGGGTCCTGACGTGTAGATAAACTATAAATGTGTGTGCATAGTCTATGGGGTAAATGTGAGTGATCTGTGTGTGGTGTACGCACAGGCTGTAAATGTGAGTGATCTGTGTGTGGTGTATGTACAGGCTGTAAATGTGAGTGATCTGTGTATGGTGTATGCACAGGCTGTAAATGTGAGTGATCTGTGTATGGTGTATGCACAGGCTGTAAATGTGAGTGATCTGTGTATGGTGTATGCACAGGCTGTAAATGTGAGAGATCTGTGTGTGGTGTATGCACAGGCTGTAACTGTGAGTGATCTGTGTGTGGTGTATGCACAGGCTGTAAACGTGAGTGATCTGTGTGTGGTGTATGCACAGGCTGTAAATGTGAGTGATCTGTGTGTGGTGTATGCACAGGCTGTAAATGTGAGTGATCTGTGTGTGGTGTCTGCACAGGCTGTAAACGTGAGTGATCTGTGTGTGGTGTATGCACAGGCTGTAAACGTGAGTGATCTGTGTGTGGTGTATGCACAGGCTGTAAATGTGAGTGATCAGTGTGTGGTGTATGCACAGGCTGTAAACGTGAGTGATCTGTGTGTGGTGTCTGCACAGGCTGGTGAAGATTAAGGAGTGGGTGGACAGCCATGACCCTGGTGCCCTGGTCATCCCCTTCAGCGGCGGGTTAGAGAGCAAACTGCAGGACATGAGTGAGGAAGACAGAACCAAGTACTGCGAGGAGCACAAGACACAGAGGTTCATTACCATTATCTGCTCTTCGTTAGCCGCTGTTCATCAGCATTGTCTTTGTAAGGGAGTTGTAGTGTTTACTGTGGTAGTGAGTGTCATATTTTGTTTGTTACGTGTATTTTGTGTGCAGTAGTGTGTTTTGTGTGTTGCAGTGTGTGTCATCAACATCAACAATCATACCTGCCTTTTGCTTACACATCAGGCACCCCTTGCCTGACATCAGTTGTACAAAGATGACCTTTGCGCTCTATTACTAAGCACTGCATGATGGCTTAAACAGTGCTGCCCATCCTGAGGTGTTCGGGGGAATAAGCAGGTGTCCCATAAAAACGGGGCAGCGGGGGCAACATGGCCTCAGTGTCCCTCATCACTCCTGCATGTCAGCTTTGTAAACAGCCTCATTTCCTCTTGAGGGTACTGACTGGGGCAAACCTCTGCAAACTGTATAAGGTCAATTTGTGACACAGGAAATGGCAAGACACTCAAACTGCATCTTTCAAACGCTGAAATGGAGAAGGAGTCCTCTAAGTCAACCTTTTCTGGAATATTACAGGGTTTTCCGCACGCAGACCACTGTGTGGCCGGCCGCCACAGAATCAACTTGGACCGCCAGAAATTGATTCCGCCCCAAAGCGATTTTCTCTATTGCATTCTCATCTGAGTGCACGCAAAGACAAGGAAAAAAAGAAAGAAAAAAAAAAACAGTTTAAATGAAGGCACTGAATGTCCTGATGCCTCGGTGCTTACAGCAGTGACAAGCATGTCCCTTAATGAAGCTATAAAATTCTGTGTGGACATGTCAGAGTGCCCTAGCTGTGCATCTATGCTCAACATAAGCTATGATTCCATTCACTCGCCAATCGAATTATCTGCAGTTTGCCAAAAATATTAATGCGAATAAAGGCAGTGAAAATGCATTTCCACCTAACAGCTTTAAAGCAAATAAAAACTTGTGCGTCATGATGTCACTTGCTGCTATGCGATGAAATCGGTGTATTGAATAGATTTCTGACATTTTAAGCGCACTGAATCGCAGAACCTTCAAGTGAACAGAAGTAGTGCGGTAGCCAACAAAATAAACTAGTTTGCAATAATGGATCAACAAATGTCTACCAACAAATGATGATTATTGCACAAGTTGTAATTGTGCTCATGTGCCAGCTATTAGCAACATGCAAACCATTATCAGAAGGCGCTGACGGCATCGAAACACCGTCATGATGCAGTCGCAGATTTATTCGGCAAATAACGTTTCCATTAGCAGTTATCGCACAAACCTTTTACCGATCAAGAAGAAAATTCGATCAACCGTATAAACTTTAATATCTTGAAAAACAAGTCAAATTTCACCGTTTCCATAAGGCATTGTTAATTCGAAATGACTTAATTCGTATAAGAACGTGTGGATGGAGGCATGGCCATTAAGTATTTACCCACCAGTGGTCGGTTGACATAACGAGTTGATAAGCAGCTTCGTAGGACCGCTTTGCGAGACTGCGGTTGTTAGGCTTCGTGAAGTCCAGCAATAACTGAAAGCATCTTTCATTTTACACTGTTACTGTGTGCGGGGAGAAATCATTTGTGATGTTTTATAAAGTTCACACAACAGTAAGTTCGAAAATCCACGCAGTGCTGTATTTAACACAGTGTGCAATGTGTTTCTACATGAATCACTGTCGGTATTATGCTTCCTTTGTCAAGTTTTGCCATCAGCAGTAACTATTGCTGTGATCAAAATCGAACTCGCAAGATGTAAAGCGATCCACTATGAAGAGCCTTTTCTTCGTTAAAGTCTTGATCGCTCCCAGCAACCATCCTGGTAATCAAATAGCGCTATAACTCGAAAACAAAGCTCTATCTCAAACATCTGGCAAATTAAAATCCAAGAGGTGATGGCATTTAACCCACAGAGCCATATTCTAGGACTTGATTTTGACCGGCGAAGCGGCTATCCCGCCAACAGACAGAATGGCTGAGTGACACACAAGCGAACTACTGTATACCTCGCTTGCGCATGCGCACCGAGGCATAATTAAAAGTACTGGAAGACGTGTAATGAGCGCAATATTAGTGCCATGCCCCCCCGGTCAACAAAAGGAAAAGGCATTCCCCCCCTACTCAACAAAATAAGAAGCAGCCCCCCCCCCCCCAAAAAAAATGAATGAAAGACAGAAAATGATGTTGGGGTGTGAAACACGAGAGCAAAAACTAATATCTGAAAACTCAAATTTGCATTTGTGATATGATTTTCGTGTGTGTTACTGTGTGTGTTTTTGTTGCAGTGTTCTTACAAAGATCATTAAGAGTGGCTACGCCGCGCTGCAGCTTGAGTACTTCTTCACGGCAGGTCCAGATGAGGTGCGGGCCTGGACCATCAGGGTAGGTTATACACATCTGCGCCACCCCCTCAGTTTGCCCAAACCCTGCCCTGTTTATAACCCCTTAACCCTCTTTGTTCCTTTTTTTGTTTTTGGTATCTCTGTTCAACCATTTTAGATGTATAATCTGGCAGTAAGTAAGGCTCCAGTATGTTCAGGAGTGGGTCTGCCAGAGTGTCACCGCCCCCACAGCACGCTATTAGAAGTTAAACGAATGGGCCTGCAACGAGGCCGCGATTATTTCATTAGTCAACACCAAACCTGATATTTTATTGGTTGGTGAAATTTGATTGGAATGTACTGCAAAGAAATCCATGCGTGAGCAGAAACGTTTCAGGCGCACAGAGGCAGTTTTGAGCGCAAGGAGAAAATGGGGGAAAATTTTGGGGTAAAATTTAGCAAGATCTTCGCATGAAATCGCTGTATCTGCTCTCAAGTCGAAAAAACCATGCTCTGGAACAAAGACAGGGATTTACCTTCATATCTGGCAGAATGGGCTGCGTGACGGTAATATTACTGAGCCTGCTGAATGTGCTGGTCTCTGGCAGAAGGTGCATGTCCGGATGCGACTGCAGTGGGAGCTGGATGTGATTTGTGGCTGCCTCTGCTTTTCTCTCTCACAGAAAGGCACTAAGGCTCCACAGGCCGCGGGGAAGATCCACACAGACTTTGAGAAAGGTTTCATCATGGCTGAAGTGATGAAATTTCTGGATTTCAAAGATGAAGGCAGCGAGAATGCCGTGAAGGTGAGGAGCTAGGCATCAGCGAGTAGTGCTATTCAAATAGACAATGAAGTTCATGCAGCCTGTTCCAAAATGCATTTCAAATTCTCAAATATTAGAATGTATATAACTGGAAATACTGCAATTAAAGCTGAAAGCAGCATTTTGAGGGCTGAGCAAAGACAGCTGTCTGCGATCCACGTGACAACAGGAAAGTTGACTTTGAACTTAAAATTAGATCCTTAAAGTATTTCTGAATGTGTTGAAGCATTTGTTGGGTGAATATGAAAAGTGTTCTCATGTTCATTCCTTTAGCTTTGTAGCATCACTGTTTCCAAATTTGCGAGAATAAAAAACTTTTCAGAATAAAGGCCATTTTGAGCAAATGGGCGCAATTTTATCATCACAATTACTTGTTGTGTGATATCGGGAATTAACAAATCATGTCAATACGCCATTTAGGCATTGCTAATTTTCAATTTTTGTTGATTACAGTGCCATCTATGGGCGATATTGTGCTATACGTGGCAAATTTTGCCAGTACAATGGTAGACCTACCGAAGAAATCAGCCAAGCTGAAACAAAAGTTTGTCACATGTCTGCCTTTTTCAGATAACCGGCCACACCAGATCGAAAACATGCCGCATTCCTGCAAAACTTCGCACCTCAACACTTTAACCCTTTCACCCCCACCAGTGCCCAGTTCTCACTGCTGTGTCTCCCCATGGCCTTGTTGACACTCTAACCAAATTTCTGGCTGTCTGTTCTTATTCCCGATTGTTTATTTTTTTTCAAACCTTTATTGGTCCAGGAGGTCCCTTGAGATTGGATCTCTTTTGGGAGGGAGACCTGGGCATTGTTAAAAGAAACATGACAAAAAGAGCGCCATATGGCACTATTGGGGAAACAATGCCAATCATGCAAGAGTGCCATATGGCACTACTGGGGGTGAAAGGGTTAAAGTCGATACATTTTCACCAGAACCAAACTCATATAAATTGCGCGGCCTGTTACAAACCCAGAGATGAAACAGCTGCACATGTGCATGCGCACTCAGGAGAAGGAGTCAGAAGGTGCCCGGTCTTATGATGCATGTGATAAGATTCTGCATCATCTACAGCCAATGGCACATTCATTGAAATACGCAAATCTGTTATAGTGCTGTCAATGGCTGATTCACTCCAAATTTTGCACGGTTCTGGCTAATGAAGATCTAAGTATATATACATGTTGATTGTCATTGACCGGTCTATCAAATGGCAGCCATTACCAGATTGGCCAAAAGTGGCCATGTTTGTGAAGATTTCTATTGCTCGTGTCATGACACAAACTATTAAAAGCTTACTTGGTGATGTAGTATGCAAACCTAGAACCATTTAGATCATATGGTTGTCAAGATACAGGGAATTTTACATTTTTTGCTTCTAATGGCACCCCCTTGTGGAAGAATTTACACCCAATTCTGTGGGCTTCTATTTCTTATTTCATAGATTGAAATTCTTAAGTTTTGTGACGTTTGGACATTCAGGAGTTACAACCCATTAATTTCGACCATGCCCACAAAATTTATTGGTTTACTATGGCCATGTTATTAACAGTTACTTTCTTTATACAATCGTTGATCAAATTGGTCTGAAGATGTTATGGACTTAATTTTGTACAAATCAGACTAACAGAATTTCACAAAACATTCAGAACAGTGGAAAATCCAATATGGCGCATCATTTTGGTCCAAGAGGCTTCTTGTTTGTTTTGTTATATATACCATAGAATTCCATACTTCCGTCCGTCCGTCCGCACCAGTTTTCTCAAAATCCACCCATCACATTGAAATCTGGAAATAGAATTGCCCTTGGGGCATCATGCCCTTGAGGAACTTAGAACGTCCAAAGTCTGTTCAGCATTCGAGATTCAGACCCACAACCCTCCTTCTGTGAGGGATCAGTGCAGTACATTGCACCACTGTGTTACAATTGCTGTTCCCTAAAACAAGAGAAAATTTTTTCTGGTCAGCGCCCCTGAAAATGGATTTATACTGGTGATAAACACAAATTCATCTAGACTGGTGATTCCAATTCAGTTGAATGCTGATCACCAGCATTTGCGTCTGATTGAAAGAATTCTAACCAGGAGCTGTTCGGTGAGTCAGTCTCCAAAGGCAGGTGAGGACACAAGTATGTTCCTCAGGGGCCAATTATTTGGTGCCTGAATTGCAGGTGCGTTGGTTGCAGAAATAGCATAATTATTAAAGGTAGCCTTGGGCACAGTGTCAAACATTATAACAACATATGCAAGCAAAGAACAGCAAAAAAACTGTGACATTGACTGATGAAACATGGTAGGATGGTAGCTGATAACCAGAGCTACAGCTCATAAGATCAACCCCTGTCTGAACTAGTCACAACAAGAAAAGCAGGTGATGAGCTTCTCAAAGCTGATATTTATGGCAGTGTTAACTATTATTAAGCCCTTCGATTTTATTAGCGGCTGAAGTTGCTGCCTTTTTATCCCCCTGGCATATAATGCGGGGGGATATAGCAATCAGTGTGTCCGTCCGTCCGTCTGTCCGTTCATCTGTAATAAAATCGTTTCCGGACCAGAACTCGAAAACTATACCACTTACAAACACCAAATTTGGTATGGAGCTTCTCCTTATGGTCTAGTTGTGCCTTTTGGGGGTTTCGGTCCGTCCGTCTGTCCACACAGCCTGTAGGTTACACAACCTACAGCCGGGGGGATCCGCCATTGCCAGATGGCTCTTGTTTTCACAGTTGTGAGCTCCTGTTGAAGCCTCTTAATTTTCTCTTTGGCTTGGGCCTCACGACTCCACCGCCGATGTACTGACATGTAATGCCTGTAGCGGAAAACAAGCATTTTCACATGTAATGTTTTTTGCCTCCCAGTGACCAAGTGTATTATATCATTAGCAGTCGTGTTTGCCTGACTCATCCAGATGGCTAGTTCCAAATGCAAATTGAGAATTTCAGTTCTTGTTATTTATTAAAAAGTGCTTTGATTTTGGAGTGGGGAGGTATGTGAACACATCGGACCCTAATTACTCTGTCTTGTGTGTATTATGCTTGAGCTAATGCTGTACATTTGAGTTTGCTGAGGGCGAGTTCTGTCTGACATGGTTTTAAAGTCAGTTTTTAATGTTCTAACCTGTTCACAGGCAGCTGGCAAATACAGACAGCAGGGCAGGAACTACGTTGTGGAAGATGGAGACATTATCTTTTACAAATTCAACACGCCAAACCAGCCCAAGAAGAAGTGATGAGGCCATAGCATCTTGCCGAGCAGAATAAACTGTTGGTGAAACGCTGTCTTTCTTTTCTACTGGAGTAAAGTGGGGTGCCCTGCGCGGCCTCTTCCTTCCTGCCTTCATATCTCTGTTCATTTTCAGTGTGGAAAATACGGACCCATCATGGAGAAACACGGGTCCACCAACCGAGAACTTCGCTGTCAAAGATTCTGATTCGGACCCTCTGGTAAATTGTGAGAAGCATGCAATGCTCCAGATGCTTCATTAATAGCCTTCACTCTGCCTGGCCTAGGGCTCGGACAGCGGACGGTGGAGCCTGCTACTGTGCTGTCGCTCTGACAGCGCACGCTCTGCTGCAGTCACGTCTACACAATAAAACATCTCTGAAAACCAATCCATGTGTTCGGCAACCAGCGGGTGTTTGTGCGTGAAAATCGGTGTGTGTGTGTGTCACAACCAACGTGCTTGTGTGTGACAGTCCGAGCAGGTTTGTACGTGAGTACAGATGATTATGGCCGCAGCGCATCATACATACAACAAGCATTACTCGCAACCACAAGCATTTATGCCATTATTTCATCACATAAATGACAAGCGGTCTGTTCACCACTTGGCAGGCAGCCAGCAAACAACAGCATCAGGCTACACACCAACAGAACAAGAGCAGCATGCGCAAAAAGGTAAGACAAACAGGCCAAGCAAAAGAGTATTGGACACAGCAGCAGACAGACAAAATTTGCTCCTGAAAATGTCCATAATTGAGTCCTTTAAAGCTGACTTAGGTATAAAGTCGTCCAGTTTTAGGGCTTTATTTTTGTACCTTTGCATTCAGAAACAGGAGGCGCTATTGTTAAGCGCGATTTTGTCACAAATCTGAACTAATGCCCTGTGCCTCAGAGTGGGTCGAACTGCGCGTTGAGGGGTGTGACGACGCATAAAGTTGGCACTATGCCAATTTTTTGGCGTAGATCACGTTTGTGTTTTGAGTCTCCCAGACCATCTTTAAACCCAAAAACTGTGGCTGTATGGTAGTGTCATGGGACTGAATCCCAGCTGGCAAAGCGGTTTGCTGAGAAATTGATATTCATATCTTTCTCCCTCCTTTTTAAGTGTTCACTTTTGTTGTGCATCCTGTAAGTAATACCTATAAAATGGGGGTGGGATCACATAGGAAGAGAAGGATGAGGGGTTATTTTTACAGATGTGAATATTTTCTTTGAGAGGTGGGAAATGCAAATAATGTCAGTCTCATCCCTGTTTTAATACCATGAGTACCATTGTGGATACGGTTTAAATGGCCCAAGTCTTTTCATACAAAACGCTTTACCTGGTGAATCAACCTCATCCCCCAAAGCCCTCAACACACTGTATTAGGAGGGTAGAGGTTGTCAGCTCTACCTTTGTTCTCCATTATCGTGACAGGCTCACTGTTGGATGCCCCACCCCCTCCAGAGGATCTGGTCTCCCACTTGCAGGATGCCAGCTTTCGCTATCCTCTATCTCACATCATTAAACCACTTGCTATATTGGAGCACACTTCTCAGAGGACCGATGCTAAGTGCTTGTTAGTCACCTGATGAAACTGGCTGTTCATGGCTTTAAGGCACTGGTTTTAAAGGGAATGACTGTAGTTAATTTGATTTGGCTTCATGGAACCAAAACCCCACCACACCCACAGGTAATTCAGTAGTCTTAAGTCCAACCCTTTTGACAACAGTTTCACAGTCACATGTGGCCTTTCATCACCAAATTACCAGAATGGAGTAAGACATGCCCAGCTTTGATCTGCAATATTGTTAGCAGTTAGTTGACTCTGTTTAAATTGTCAACTTGGGGTCCTAAGTATTTTTTTGCAGATAGTATCAGCCTTTGGCTGCATCAGGCATGAATGACAGCAGGCTGAATATAGCATTTTTTGGGGGATTTAACAATAACAGTGGTTTTGCGAGACCAAGGAGGGTTTTTTTTAGATCAGGATGAACCAAAGAATATGATAGTGAATGAGTGAGGAAATGGACGGCCATGATGGAATTAAGGGGAGGAGAAACCTTTAGGAAAAAAATAGTCATTTTTGGATAGAAATCATTCATACTCGGTGTATTGACAGTATATGACCTGAAATACACAAAATATGAATTTGATCTAATTTGCATAATTAGGTCATGTGATTCAAGATGGCTGCCACCCCGATTTCACCATTATTTCTTTGCCTTATATCTCAGGACTGAAACGATGTTTGAATCAGGTTTTTTTAAAATTAGATTTACTTATGTTTACACCTTCTTCTGAACTAGAATAAAGCATTTACACATAATGCTAGAAATTTAGTGGGGTAAAAGGATTTTGCCATTTCTCGCCCCCTTGATATGAAATATAAATCACTATAACTCATAGCGCTACTGTTAAGCATGATTTTGTCACAAATCTGAACTAATGCCCTGTGCATCAGAGTGGGTCGAACTGCGTGTTGAGGGATGTGACAATACATACAGTTGGCGCTATGCAAATTTTATGGCGTAGATCACATTTGTGTTTTGAGTCTCCCAGACCCAGAGTGCTGAACCAAAACTTCTGCTTCAGTAGACTTCCTGATATGTACTCAGACTTCTGTCATAATTTCATGAGAAAAGCTCCTTAAATACATAAGATATAGTGCCTTAAATGATAGCAATCGGGGCAAAAATCAGGTTTTGAGAAAATCCAGGTTAAAGTCAAAGTACATCTACAAATCATCGTCACATTCAACTTAGAACATTAAAGTGACCCTGAAGCATAAACCTCTCCCTCCTGCTCCCTCTGATTGTCCTGTTCTTGAGCAGATTGAAGTGATTTGCTCTCTTTTGGGTTTTTCAGAGTATAGGTTGGCCTTCTCTGCTCCCCCAATGCGCGACACATCCACCTGCTTTTAATTACGAATGATTAAACTTTTAATTAAGACCAAAATTTTAATTTTAACAAAAATTGTGAAAAACCTTTTTATGGGTTTCTCCTCCCCTTAAGGTGAGCATTGTTGGGTTTTGAAAGAGGAATTTGGAGCAAACCACATAACATTATACTTCACCTTGCATGTCAACCTACATATAAAGTCACCATCATTGAACATGAGTTAGTTTTACAGTGATGAAGGTAGAGTGTATTCTGTGCAAGAAGCCCGTTTTAGATTAGTCCTTGTAACCTGCCAATATGGTAAGAGAAGTGCAGAGCGTTGTCTAAACAGATACCGAAGTATATATATTAAGTGACCTGGTCTTGGATACAGTGCTGCGAAAAAGGACTTCCACCCTTCCCAATTTCTGCTATTTTTGCATATTTGTCACACTTAAATGTTTCAGATCATCAAACTAATTTTGATATTTGACATACATGATCTGAGTGAACACTAAATCCAGTTTTAAATGATAATTTCATTTATTTAAGGAAAAATGCTATCAAACCCTACCTGGCCCTTGTAAATGCCCCCTTGGTTACCAAATGAACCACATAAATAAGTTTTAATGTTGCGTCATGTTAATTGGGTTGAATTTCACAACACACTCAGGCATGATTATTGCAAGCCCTGCTTAATCTAAGCATCACTTAAACAGACCCTGTCTCGCATTGTGAAGTCAGTAAAAAAACAGCACATGATGCCATGATCTAAAATAACTGAAGAGCAGATGAGGAACAAAGTTGCCAACATATATTGGCCTGGAAAGGGTTACAAATTCATTTTTAAGGCCCTGGAACTCCTGCAAACCATGGTGAGAGCCATAATCTTCTTTAACGGCCCCTGTTCATTATGTCTGCGGGTTTTGCATCACTGCTGTCTCATGCTGTAATTTTTTTGTTTTTGAGGTGCCAGAGGGACTGATTGCAGACTCCGCCCTGACCTGGAGCACCTGGGTCCCATGCTCTCTTGTAATTAAAAACTCCAGCTTCTCGTGACACTTCCCACCCTGCCAGCCCCTGTACCCTTTTGTTTGTGTTATATTTTACTCCACTCCACATCTCACTCCACATCGTTCACACACATCCACATGAACATCACTGATCTCGCTGACGTACGCACCCCATATTTGAGGTTTCTCTTCTGTTCATTTGCTTTGTGATGACACTCGTAATAATTGCCAGTCTGCTCCTGCCATTTTTGTCATGGTCTGTGCGCCAGGGTTTGACGAAATGGGGGCTCATCTGAATTTTTGTTTCCCTTTATGCCACACAATCTGGTTCAAAAATGTGTGGATCTATTAAGTGTGTTTAGTAATTCTGATATTTTGTGACTGGTTGTGCGTTTTTTTTTTTTTTTTTGGTGTTAGGGTTTAGAGTTGGAATTTGATTGTTAGTCTAGTGTGTAATAGGTCAATAGTAAGGCAAAAATGAAAATTGGACAGTGTCCTGTGCTATGATTATGATGTTCTGGCAGTGGAATGCTTTTGGCACAAGCAGTCCTATGTTTGCTTCAGAAGTAAACATTTGTTCTTTCATGAGGGCAGGGATGCAGTGCATTTTGACTGGCTGTGAATGGGTTAAGTTGTGTGATTTGTGGGGGGTTTTGTGTATGGCCTTGGCTTGAATTATAAATTACACTACAGGCCAAAAGTTTGGGGCCACCCTCAGATTATATATATATATATATATATCACATCAACTGTTCTTTCCTTATTTATTGCACATGAAATGACATTAGTGCTTAAAATATAGGAAGCCAATAGGTTTGAGTGAATTCCAGACCTCAGACCACATTTTACGCCATATAATGCGAGGGATATAGTCACGGGTGCGGTTGTCTGTCCGTCCGCCTGTGAACATTTTGTTTCCGGGGCATAACTTCAATATTTTTTTCACAAAACTTGGTTTGCACATTAATCATAACCTGACGTGGTACCTTTTGCTAGTTCAAAGTTGATGACGTGGGGCCGGGGGGGTATGCCATCTCCTGATGGCGCTTATTTACTTCTGACGTGGCTTGGGGGAAACATCTAGTCTTAAGATCTGTCCTTGTTAATGTTGTTAACAGGTCAGCCAGGAGACAGGTGTTGGAACTTGTGTGCCTATAGCTTGTAGGGTGATGCAGACTTTTCCCTTGTAGGCTCTGGTTGCATTCCCCTTTGGATTCACTGTGCAATTTTGGTTGTGTTGTGGTATACATCGGAGGCGCTCGGGAGGGTTGCTAGTTTGCTAGTTGCCCCACAATCAATTTGGATTTGCTGCATAAATACCACCCTCGTGGCTGCAAGGAAGATGAGGAGGGAGCTGAAGCAGTGGGACTGGGTGTTCAGATAGTGGGAGAAGCCAAACTGGCTGAGGAAAAGTCTTTTTTGTGAGCGCAGGGGTTGTTTATGCAAATGGTGTAAAGTTTGTTGGTAATTTTTGAAGCTGAAATAGAGGCTGTTATTGCTGTTTCATATGATGAGGCTTGAGAGAACTGCACAAAAGTGCAATATTCTAAAATTGCAGAACGTTTCAAAAGAAATACTAAAGTGGCTTTCAAGTCAGAACTAGTGGAAATGGGTGTTGTGGCTCCAGATTTAGAAGAGCTTGCTCTTGCTTTCCACCATTATGTCTCTGCAGACACAGGAACTAATTCAAGAGCGACTACTGGAACTCTTAGCTCTTTGAACCTGACAAGCCTATAGCATCACATACTGTTTGCAGCGATGCTGTTGGTAATAAGTAAAGCCAGTTTGCTGGCTAGATAACAAGCTGTTTGAGCAAGATTCTAACAGGTCACCATAAACTAGGTAGCACCAGAAATGGATAATGTGTATTCATTTGGGTAATTCCACGTCAAATCACCAAGGCCTGACATCTACAACCCCTTGCAAAAATTATGGAATCGTCACAGAGGATGTTCACCTGGCTCTTATACTTCATAGCAAATGAATAAATTGCAGATATGGTTCAAAACCATTTTTGCTCATTTGCTTAACATTCAGGCTTCATGAAACACACCTCAAACACATTAGATTATTTTAATTAATGGCATATTTTTCAATGATCAAGAAGAGGAAAAAATTATAGAATCAGTGGGCAAGCATAAGGATGAAAGTAATTCTGTAAAAAGGGCCAAATTGTGATGGCTTGACAACTTGATCAGAGCATCTCCAAAACTGCAGTTCTTGTGGGGAGTTACCAGTCTGCAGTAGTCCAAGAAAGGAAATCCAGTGAACCAGCGACAGGTTTATGGGCAGCGAAGGCTCATTGATGCACGTGGGGAGCGAAGGCAGGCCATGTGGTCTGATGCAACAGAAGAGTCATTCCAGGTGAAACTACAGAAAGATTCATGCCGGTTCTGACAGAGAGGGCAAGAACACACACTGCATTGCAGTTTGTTGGATATGGGACTGCGTAGCTGCAGACTGGTCAGGGTGTCCCTGCTGACCCCTGTCCACTGCTGAAACTGCACACAATGGGCATGTGAGCATCAGAACTGGACCACAGAGCAATGGAAGAAGGTAGCCTGATCTGATGAATTTCATTTTCTTTTACATGTGGATGGCTAGGTGCATGCGTGTCACTTATCTGGGGAAAAAATGGCACCGGGATGCACTATGGGAAGAGGGAAAGCCAGCAGACGTAGTGAAATGCTTTGGGCAGTGTTCTTTGGGTCCTGCCATTTATGTGGATGTTACTTTGACACATACCACCAACCTAAACATTGCTGCAGACCAAGTACACACCTTCATGGAAACAGTAATCCCTAATAGCAATGGATTCTGTCAGCAGGATAATGCACCCTGCCACTCTGCAATAATGGTTCAGAAATAGTTTGAGGAACACAACAATGAGTTCAAGGTGTTGACTTGGCCTCCATATTCCCCAGATCTCAATCCAAACAAGCATCTGTGAGATGTGCAAGGAAAACATCTCTGATCCTCGGAGGCCTCACCTTGCAACTTACAAGAAAATGTCTTGGTGCAAGACACCATCAGAAACCTTTGTTAAGTAGATGGCTGCATCCGAATTCTCTAAAGAGCATGGAACCTTCCTCGCAAATGGATATATCATGAAGGGAAGAAGGAAATTGGCTCCTTAATTGAGTCTTTCCAGCAAGGAAACACAGGGGCAACCATGGAAGAAAGGAAAGATCGAAAATAAAACACAATGTTTTGCAGTTGTAGTGAATGGAAACGTACTGTTCCAAAGTTTACCGAAAAAATTGTGAAGGGTATCTTCATGACTGCGCACATAGCATTGTGAGGGACATGACGTGTCCTCAAATATGTCCCAAGGTGCCTTTAAGATCTCTCCGCCACTTTGCCTTGACCAATGTTACCTTTTCTAGTAAGGTCAAGGAACGGTGGAGAAGAAAGGGAAAAGGCTGTTCAAAGAAATAGGATTCAGCCTAAGCTGCGACGGGTCAGAGCAGTTTTGCAGCATAAGGGGGGCTAAACACAATATCAGACAGGTGGTTTTGGAAGGAATAATAATGTCATGGAAGCTGAAAACAAGCGCTGTCCTGAGGTAATCTTCGTAGCGGCTTTCGGGGCCACGAAAAGTTAAGCCCTTTAAATACTAACCTCCAAGCGGTAAAATAATTTATTTCCTTAAAGCAAAACATTTCACCAGTTTATTCCACAAATTAGCTGAGTGAAATTAGAGACTTAATACCGACTTTAACAATCGGTTTTCAGCTGCAAATTAATTGGGCAGTAAATGCAAGCAATATTGCATAGCTCCGCATCTCTAAACATCATCCCTTTGCTACAGAGAGTACTTCCTGATATTCCACAACACTGAAGAACTCACAGTGCAACGTTTGTGGCTTTAACAGGAAACGCTAAACGGGGGAATATGACAGACGAGCAGTCTGACCACTACGGAGTGGGCAATTAAACGACATGCCCAATCGTCTTTGAGAAGGAGGGCGGGACATCCTGTGCGTGACGCTGGGTGGAAGCACCACCTTTTGTCTTTCCCGCACCGTCAATCAAAATAGAAAAAAAAAATCAAGTCGAATGTCCGAACGCGGCCCGCCTTTGATTAAAATGATCATGTTTGGCATTGAAATAAACTGAGAATCTTTCGATTAAGGCCACTCGCGCTATGACTGGTACGTAACATGTAACTTGATAACCGCTTAACACCGCCGATAAGTGCACTGTAGACGGCTGCTAGCTTCACCCGAGTCCGTGGCAAATCTCTACTAGCGCAGCCACTGGTTTAACGCTGGCGAAACACAAAAGTGAGCGTTTGCTGCGCAACTATCACTTCCAGTCGGCCGAAATTGACGCCATTCTGGGAGGTTGTGATAAGTTGTTGGTAGTTTAACTTCAGTACTGTATGGTCTTGACGAGCGGAAACTGTAGGGTTTGGTTTGTTTTGCTCCATTTCTCTGTGCCTTTCTCCAGCGCCTGAACAGCCTGTGAAACAGGAGGAAATGGCTGCCCTAGACGCGGACTACCTGCAGGCTCAACACGGCGACGGCGCAGACAAGGTCAATTTCTCCGCTTCCCTGCTCCCTCTTTCGTCGGGTTTGTTGTGCATTCGTGGCGGTTTGTGAAGTTCACACGTTTTAAACTTTGATGTTGAGTTTAAAACCCCCACACTTCCTGTGTTGCTCCGGACGAACGGCCACCCACTTTCTCCTTTTTAACCCGCCCATTGTGGGTAGGACACTCAGCCGTCACAGCGCGCTTTGCTGGCTGCTACCTGCTGCAAAATCGGTTCTTAGTCGGCATGGGAGTCCCCGCCTGGGCTGGAACCGCAGCAGGTTTAAATGTGGCGTAACCCAAATTATCGGTGCTTGTGTGTGAGGTCGAGTGAGCTGTAAATCGGCCTGTCTTTATTAATGCTGTATAGGCATCCATTTGATGAAGTCTTATTGAGTTAAAACTCTTCAAACCGCACGATCGACATCAACTCCAATTTGGTGGCAGGGCTGTCCTAACAATATTTTTTTTGCACAAGCCGAATGTAAAAGTGCATCTTTGTGCTGCTCTTCCGCATATTTGTTTTCATCGTTTTACGGTGGCCCCTGGAGGCCATTGATTACATTTCACGTGATCTTCACCTTTCAGAGTTTCTGTCGGCCTCTGAAGCCCATAACCATGTTATCCTGTGGGGAATGCGCCGCCCTGAATAAGTTTTGATGATTGTTTTACTTGTCAGTTGTTTTTGGCTGGTCAGAATTTAATGTGTGAGCGGAAATGATGTGAGTTTCGCGGTTCTTTTCGAGACCACAGGGTTATATTCAGAGCAAGGTATTACATTCACCCTCGACCGTTGATAAAATGTCTACTCTCTGCAATCTCCTGGCTCTGAAGGCATTTACAGTTGTGATTGAGTTACGAGGTAGAAGCATTTTTTTTTTTTTTTTTTTTTTTTGCTGATTACTGTAATAACAGATATTGCTCTGTTGCAATTTTTAACCATGGATATGTACTTATTTTCATAGACTACGGACCTGACATCCATTCAGTTAACAGGAGTGTCAGAAAGATGGGAAGTTTTGACTCCTGCAGCAGCTATCAAGGAGGAGCCGGGTGTGGTGCATGTTCCGAATGCGGGGATTGTGACCTCGAACGGGCAGTACGTTCTTCCGCTGCAGAGTCTGCAGACACAGCCGGTGTTTGTGACGTCGGGTACAGATGTGACTGCAGGCTCTCTGCCCAACATTCAGTATCAGGTGATTCCACAGGTACACACATTAGATGGACAAATGGGGTTCTCCGCCACACCTGTGGAGGGCAGCGAGGCAGGGCAGATCCACATCCTGCCAGACACGGGTCACAGCCTCAGTCTTTCTGCTTCCTCAGACCTTCTGACTAACACACAGAACCTCGTATCCCAGCCGGGCCAAATTTCGCAGGACCCAGGAGTCTCTGTGGCAGGCTCTACGTACAGTAACCAGGGCCAAGTTGTGAGCACTGTGCCTGTGGGCCTGCCAAGTAACATCACGTTTGTCCCCATAAGCAGTCTGGACTTGGACTCGCTGGGGCTATCGAGCGCGCAGACGATAGCGACGGGTGTCACTCCCGACGGGCAGCTCATCATGGCTGGGCAGGCTGCCGAAGGCTCGGAGTGTGCAGATAAAACGCAGGAGCATCATGCAAGTAACTCCAGCACTAACCAGGATGTGTACATACCGACCTCCTCCTCCCAGCTGCCCGAAACCATCGATGGGACCGGTGTGCTGACGCAAGCCACCGCCGTGTCACAGGCCAGCCAACTCAGCTACCTCCCCCAGACCCAAGCCCAACAGGGGGCCACTGCACCTGCCACGCTGCAGGATGGGGAGACACCAGGCATGAATCAGGCCGTGCAGAACCTGCAGCTGTTAAATCCTGGAACCTTCCTGATCCAGGCACAGACACTCACTCCCTCGGGCCAGATCCAGTGGCAGACCTTCCAAGTGCAGAACCTACCGCTGTCTGCAGGGGGCACTCAGCAGATCACGCTGGCACCTGTGCAGACAGTGTCTCTGCAACAGGGCATGTCTCTGGGCTCCAGCTCGGTCAGCCTTGGCTCCACCCAGATGCCGAGCCTGCAGACGGTGACGGTGAACTCCTCGCAGACTGCTGTTCAGTTCCACCCAGCGGACAGCACGGCCAGCCCAGGAGGTACAGAGCAGCTCAGTGTCACATTTAGTGTTAAATAATGGTTAAGTGACCGCTCTTAAATTCTATGCATATCAGGCGTTCCAATGCCAAAATGAGGCTTGACAAGCAAAACAAAGTATGGCTGCGTCTAGATCAGTGTTTCACTGGTGTGTTCCGCAGTGTAATGGGGATTCTAGATCGCACAGGGATCTTATTTTCCACCATTTTCTGTAAGTTCATCTTCGAATGGGAGATTGTTGAATCAGATTAGAAGAGATGAAGGGCCAGGACTTCAGGGGTTTTGTGATCGCGATACATGTTTCCAGTAGTTAAATTTATCGAGGCATTAGCGGTGGCTTGATCACGTCACGACTGAGGGCTCTAATTTCTTGGCGCAGCCCACGCAGTGGTAATTTCTTCCGGTGCAGCCCACGCAGTGGTAATTTCGTCCGGTGCAGCCCACGCAGTGGGCATTTTGTGCGGTGCAACAGCGTGCACAGCCACTCTGGCAATTTTGTAAACGGACGTGCGCTGAGATGGGTGTGGCGGCGTAGTAGGGGGAGGTATATTATGTATCTATATGTAAAATAATGCTTGCGTTGTATGCTCAGTAAACCTGCTTGCACACTGGATGCGAAACAAATTTTTTGCACGACTGATTACATTCAAAGTCAAATTCAAAGACTCGAATGCAAGCGTGTATTCACGTCTTTGCATTGACTTAGAATGTAATCTGTTGTGCAAAAAATTTGTTTCGCGTCTAGTGTGCAAGCGGTTTAATACCATTATTGTCACTTAGGTTTTATTGTTTTTAGTGGGGGAAAGGAATGAAGCCTGATTGCTATGATCTCGTAGTGAGTTAAGATCACATATTGAAAATAAATGTATAACGTGTCTTGCATTGTTGTCCATGCATGTTAATCCCAAAATTTTAAGCAGCAACAGGGTGTAATAATAGAAACACGCTATCCATCGTTTCTCTTCCCAGTGATGCAGGCAGAAGAAATAAATGAGCAACCGTCGTATTTCATTCCAACTTCATAAGTTTGAATGATCTAACATAGTTTAGTTTTGAAATTCCATTCAAGTTCGCTTATGGCAATAATTTGCGAATGCCCTAGCTAGCCAGCTAACTCCTATTCGTAATACTAAATATGGACGTAAGCGGTGCAGAAAACATGCTTGAAGCAGCAAAGTAAAATGCAACATATAACATATCATGCAGATATTGGACAGAGGCTTCTTTATTCCAACAATTTAAAAGTGAGGAGAGGGGCTCGTTTGATTGGTGAAGATTTGACTTGGCTGTGTTAAACCCACTCATGCCTTCTCTCCTCCCTCTTTGCCACTTGCACCGGCAGGAGGGACAGAGGCGGGACAGAAGAGTACTTGCGCCGGGCACGAAATTGCAAAATGCGCCTGGACACACCCCGTTGGCGCAACACTCCCCCCTTTTGCTGCGCCTGCGCCTAGTCAACGAGTTTAGAGCCCTGAGAGTGTAAAATTCTGTTTATCACATTAGTGAATTGCGCTATCTAATAGAAAACGAATGTAATTTCCGTAAGCACCTGAATAGCAATTTACAATACATGTCAGCTAGGGCTGTAATGATAAGCAACTGCAATTTTTTTTTTAAAGTGTAGTCAGACCACCTGCTACCATGGGGCGAACATCCAAGCTTGCCATTTCACCTTTATTATCCCCCCAGCATATAATGCGGGGGGATATAGCAATCAGTGTGTCCGTCCGTCCGTCCGTCTGTAATAAAATTGTTTCCGGATCAGAACTCGAAAACTATACCACTTACAAACACCAAATTTGGTATGGAGCTTCTCCTTATGGTCTAGTTGTGCCTTTTGGGGGTTTCGGTCCGTCCGTCTATCCACACAACCTGTAGGTTACACAACCTACAGCCGGGGGATCCGCCATAGCCAGATGGCTCTTGTTCAACCTGATGCAGTCTTGAACGAACGCCTGCCGAAGGTGTCAAACATCAGAGTGCATATGAAGTACTTCTGGGGGGGGGAAAAAAAAAAAAAAAAAAACTTGACTGGCATCTGTATTTTCTACAAAGCGCTGAACAGGGGTGCGTTTTTCGAAATCACAGATGCTAACTTACGTAGTTGGGCCCATAGACTGTGAATGGACGAACTATGCAAGTTGCTAACTTAGTTAGCAACTACGCTTTTGGGAAACGCATCTCAGAGCAGTTAATGCCAAAACAGTTGAATCAGACTGCCCAAACTTTTCAGGAAAGTTGTTCACTGGTCCAAGGATCACCTGATTAAATTTTGGACCTTACCGAGTCAAGGTGTCTGCCATCGATTAACCAAAGATTGTTCACAGCTTCTCCCTCGGGAAACGCATCTTGTGCCAGGCACCATATCTCTTCTTCTATGATGTTTATTGGCGATTGGCAAACCAGCTTACATTCGTTATATTCTTTGGCTGAAGTGCTAAAATAGTGCTATGAATCATCAATCATTTCCTTGGAAAAGTTATTAATATAGAAAGCGTAATGCCTGATTTACTAAAATATATAAATGCAATGCAAAACAGACAGATTCGCAGTGATGGGATCAGATCTTCACTAGCAGTGAAGCAGATTCACTTGGTTTGATTTCTTGTTAGTTTTTAAAGTTCTGAGCATGTGCAGTTATCGCGCCACAGCTCCTTTGATGCTTAGTAAAAATTATGTGTAAATTCATAATCGACGGCTGTGATTGACAGCTGCTTTGAGTGAAGTCATCACGCAGGCACCTGCAAACGCCTTTTAGAGAATTGTACGTAGAGGAAAGAGGTCGAACAATGGTGGATTTTTAAAGGCCGATATAATGAGACTTTGCAATAACTGGGAATGATTCTGTCACATCACTGGAGGAGTTTGGCCCTCGCTTCTTTGGAGAATTGGTCTAATACAGCCATGGAGGGTTGTGGAGCCTGAACTGCATGTTCTAGGTCGTGCTGCAGCCTTCCAGGTCAGGATTTTGTTTTTCACAATATGCACCCTGAATAGGTTACCAACAGTGTGAGAAACTAAAAATAATTCCACTGTAATACAGTTAAGCTGTGACAAAGACTTATTGGAAGAAGAAACTGAAAATGGTAAATGAATGGAATGGTAAACATAAAGATTTTTATTCTTTAAAGGGTGGCTCATTATCGAGAGTCGATTTTGGCAAGGAAAAGGATCAGGCTTAGGATTGACTAGGGGCCTAAATGTAATAAAAAAAGAAAAAAAAAGAAAATGCCCACAGTTGCAACCCCAAATACTTGATGTAACCAGATCCATCAAGTGTTTATTGTTTATTTGGCCTCATTGCGAGGCATCAGGGCTAACCCCTGCACCATTGCGCCGCACCACCTCTTTGCTTGGGTCGGGATGGGGATTGTTTAATTGTTTATCAAGGAAGAATTTCTTTATTTACAGAAAGACTTCTGCATATTTTATTTACGGAGTGATTTCTGACCCAACGACATTTTAAGAACAAAATTAATAGACTTAACGAAAAGTTGGTTTTATTGCACATTCAATAACAAGTGTAAGCTAAGCAAGATCAAATATTCCTTATGGAAGCGCTGAAGTGCACTGTCATTGGGTCAGAAATCAAACCATAAATAAGATATGCAGATTTAAAGTCCTTGCGTCTAATTTTTTTTAATTTAATTTTTTTAAAACCATGTCACTGTTTTAGTGCTCACCAATGCCCCCCCCGCTCCCCACCCTCCTCAGACATTCAGATAAAGGAAGAGCCGGATGCGGAGGAGTGGCAGCTCAGCGGTGACTCCACGCTGAACCCCAACGACCTGTCACACCTGCGCGTGCGGCTGGTGGAGGATGATATGGAGCCGCTGGGCCGCGAGGGCAAACGCCTGCGGAGAGTGGCCTGCACCTGTCCCAACTGCAAGGAGTCTGGCGGCAGGTGAGTCCGACCCTCTACACTACAGAAGCCATGCCTGTCCCAGAGAAACTCGCCCCACTTTGTAAAAGCCTTGGCCGCCTTGAGAAATCTATGCCTGTACTGTAGATGCACCACCCTGTAGGCAGTATCTCAGATTTTTTTTTTGAAGATGTACTTTATTGAACCCCGTGGGGTAATTTGTCCTCTGCATTTGACCCATCCTGTAGTTAGGAGCAGTGGGCAGCCACGGGGTGCTGGTTGGAGTGTTCCAATGATGCATGTTTTTGTGTGTGTGTGTGTGTGTGTGGGGGGGGGTGGGGGGGGGGGGAGGGAGGAGGGAGGGAGGGAACCGGAGTACCCGGAGGAAACCCACGTGAAAACAGGGAGAACGTGCAAACTCCATCTAATCTAATTTTTCAACCTCCCCACTCCCTAACATTTATCCGTAGTGTCCAGTTTATTAAGGTATTTATGTTAAAAATGTGAAAGCTGAGCTGCTGGTCGTAGCCACTGTAGTATGTATGAAAGTGTCTAGTCTATGATGTCATGTCCAGTATACAATTAACGCAATTAGACAAGTCTTGCTGGGTATAAAAACTCATGGCCTGTAAAATAAAATGGATAGTAAATCAACAACTGGAAAATAGGGGGTTTATAGAAATGCATCTAAAACATGATTGTTCTCTTTGAAAAATGAGATGGTTATTTTTTTTCTGTCGGGAGATATACAAATATATATATATATATATATATATATATATATATATATATATATATATATATATATAAGCTGCAGCATCAGCATAGTCCACCAGATGTCCCCAGTGGACCATCCTGGTGCTGAAGTTACCATGGTCATAATATTGTAAGAATAACATCACAATTTTCAAAGAGAACAATCAATCTCTTTTAATTGGATTCACCTCCTCCTGCGTGCTGACTGCATGCTTTTGTGTGTGTGTGTGTGTGTGTGTGTGTGTGTGTGTGTGTGTGTGTTATACGCATGTTTTTATCAGAGGGTCCGGCATCGGAAAAAAGAAGCAGCACGTGTGCCACATGCCAGGCTGTGGGAAGGTTTACGGAAAGACGTCTCACCTGAGAGCTCACCTGCGCTGGCACTCCGGAGAGAGACCCTTCGTCTGCACCTGGATGTTCTGTGGGAAACGATTCACCCGTTCAGACGAGCTGCAGAGACACCGGAGAACACACACAGGTCTGTACATGAACACACACTAGTGTGCAGCTCTTCTTCTCAGGTGACTCCAGATAGTGGTTAAAACTACAGACCATCCCATTAGTACTTGCGTAGTGACGCAATTTTTTATCCTCCCGGGATAACCCAAAAAGCATTTTAAGCTAAAATCATCATTCAGTCCATTTGGTGCCATAGTGTTGAGTATGTTTATCCAAAATATTTCTCTTCGGGCCACTGTCTTCAGAACATCTCCTCCTCTGGTGGGTACCATGACTTTCTCAATACAACAGAACTTCATTGAAGAGGGTGAACCATGATTAGCGTCAGCATAATGTTTTGCAATTTCATAATCCATATTACCTGTACGAATTGCAGTTTTATGTTCAGAAATGCGTTGTTTGAGAGGTCGTTTGGTCTGCCCTACATATACTAATCCACAAGGGCTTAGTAACATGGAAATTACATGAGTCGATTTACAGTTTATAAATTCTTGAATAGGAATTTTCCTCCCTGTGTGAGGATGATGAAATTCAGGAGAGCACCGACTATTAAACTATGGTCATGTACAAAAATATGACATTAAATAAAACCACATGGTTGACAGTAACTGGCATGTACAGATGTGGGAATTGTGCTTGTTGCAATAATACTACAAATATAAAATCATGTAATCAGCTGAGGTGTGTGTCAGTGAGTGCTCCGTGTCTACATGTGAGCTGGGGTGTGGGCAAGAGTGATCTTGGGCTGGGTTCACGTGTGTGTTGCTGTTTTAGGAGAGAAGAAGTTTGTGTGCCCCGAATGTTCCAAGCGCTTTATGCGCAGCGACCACCTGGCCAAGCATATCAAAACGCACCAGAACAAGAAGGGAGCGAGCTCCGGCGGTCCTGCGGTGGAGACGGCGCCCCCCGACAGCGTCCTCACGGCAGGCGGGACCACTCTCATCCTCACCAACATTCAGCCCAGCCTGGGGACCGCCAGCTCCGCCCACGCTCAGGACCTCCTGTCCAACTCCGAAATCCCACTGCAGCTCGTCACCGTGTCCGCCAGTGAGGTCTTGGAGTAGCACGCTCCCACGCCCTTCATTTTATATCTATAAATATATATATGAACATATGAATATATATATTTTAAGTAAATCACCTGTTTATTATCATTAGCTGTCTTTTTAAAGATGGGGCAAAAATGAAACACTCAAATGCCTTATTTTGTATCATACGCTGTACTATACTCTGTTGGAGCAGCATGTATTTTTATCCACAATTCAATGTATAATAGTTCAGAAAAAAATGTTTTTTGTACAAAGGAAATTGAATGGTACAGGGAATTAGAAGAGAGGTCATTCTGATTATATAGCAAATGAGGATTGAGTACACTAAACGCAGCGCGGTGAGAAGCCATGTGGATCGTGTGTGGATTGTTTTCGAGGTGCTGGCTTGTGCTTGAGTTCTGTTTTTGAGCTGTTTTGTTGCTGGTGATGACTGTATTCAAGTTTGATTATGCTTAATTATGTCGAAGAGGGTCTGATTCTGACTTGCATAAACCTTTTTGCCACTTCTGTAAGTTGGAATTTTTCAGGAGGTGAACTACAATCGTGATTTTCGGCCATTAATTTTTTTTCTCCCTACTCGTAAGTCGGTTGTTGATTTGGGTCGGTTGTATGCATTTCTTGCAAAACTCTTTTAGTGGAAGGCTTGCGGCCATTTTGTGTATTGGAAGCTTGTACTGAATTTCTCTGAAGATTTCTATAATGAGCCTCTTTGCTGATATAGTTGAACTTTATTTTCAGATGGATCACGTTAAAATTCAGACTTCTTAATATAAAAAGCCATGTAAAAGGATTGAAATGCCAAATTTTTGGAAGGACCTGTTAATGCAATAATGTTGTATCGCATGGTCAGTGTCGGGCCCCGCAGTGCCCATGGACCGATTTATGTGCTGCGATCATGTGGTGACGGACCAAATGGAGAGCTGGTTTCTTGCGTAATATGTCATAGTAAATTTGTCAGGGTCTTAATATTTTTTTCTTTAGAAATTTGTCCCCAAGGGGCGAGTAAATTAGGAGACCCTCAGGCTGTGACATCACTCAGAGGATCGTGTGAGTGAAATGGTGTCCCCAGTTTTCTGGAGAAGGTACCGTTTTCTTACTTGCATTGTACTATACTAATCAATCGCCATTTAATAATCTTTTTTATAAATGTACCTTTTTATATATGGGCCAGGAAGTAAGTGTAGTCTATGCACTCTTTTTTGCAGTCAAAAATATGTACTTTTCTTTTTTTAAATGTCTTTCTGTATTGTTTGATTTGTTTTCTATATAGAAATGTTTCTGAGATGCATTATGCAGGTTATGAAGTGTAAGATTTGGAATATGTGATTGAGTGCTATACAGTCTTGTTACTGGAGTGGATCATTCCAGTGACTGGATTTTTGTAAAACAAAAAAAAAAAACAATATTTTACAATGTGACTCACAAGGCCATTTGAAAGTCAGACCTTGTTGTAATTAAAATATATTAAACCTGAAGCAGTCATTAATAAAACACTATTTTGACATGCGATTAATTACGTTCTCTACGTTGTTTTCTGCCTGTTTGGTTTCAACTCTTTGCCTGTTTTTTGGATTACACCTCATATTTTTTTTTTTCTGCAATCCAACTTCTTTTTGACCAATGCAGATACTGTTTTCCTATCCATTGTCCAGGCTGCATTTGTGCGAAATTCACCACCCATGGTCATGTTGGTCATAAAATGAGGTGCGGTCGGGTGCTCTGCTGGTGTATTGCTATCTTGAGGTTGCTATCAAGTTCTTGCGTGATTGACCAACAAAATCCTGGTCTAAAGTCAACAGTCAGTTTTTATCCCGCCGGTATGGAATACCGTGGGATATAGTCATCGCCCTGTCCGTCTGTCTGTCAGTCCATCCGTAATCATTCTCATTTCCGGAGCAGAACTCAAAAACTATACCACTTACAAACTTCACATTTGCTATGGAACTTACTCTTATGGTGTAGTTGCGCCTTTTGGGGGTTTCAGTTCCATGCTGCCCATAATTTCCAAAATTATTCATCAAAAACAGCCCTAAAATTGGACTTTGTCTCATTTCCGGGACAGAACTCAAAAACCATGCCACTTAGAAAATTCTAATTTGGTATGGAACTTACTCTAATGGTGTAGTTGTGCCTTTTGGGGGTTTCAGTTCCATTTTGCCCAAAATTTTTCATTTCTTTACCAAAAACGGCCCAAAAATTGGACTTAGTCCCTTTTCTACAGCAGAATTCAAAAACTCTGCCACAAATCACGAATTATGTGGAACCGGTGGGATATGTCATCTTCTGATGACTCTTGTTTAACTAATATTTTAAGGGTGCATTATTAAGACCGTATTGGGTGCCCTTGTAGGCGAGTGCACAAAGCGCACGCCCACGACTTGTTACGCGCGCAGGGAGCCGCTGCACGCAGACTAAAAAAAAAAAAGATTCTAATGTGAAAGATTATTATTGTATGGTTCAATAGATTTAAAAAAAATGGACACCGTAATGGCGAGTCTGATCTTTTGCACCCCCGTGCAGCGGTGTGCTGATCACTGAATGCTCTGATTTATTTAAATCGTGAGGGAATGTAGACCATCACCATCCAGGTGGTTCGGGATTCAGTTTGCAAGATTACACATTTACGTATTCGCAAATTATTTCGGATAAAGCCACGTCTCCTTAATACTGGTGAACTCTGCCATTCTTTTAGTCCTGTAGCTAATCATCCCCCCCCCACAGGGATAACTTTTGGGAGACCATGGCATATCATGCCTAAAACTGCGTGAATTTCTGTTCAATTGAAAATAGGAAACGCAAGATAGTTAATGAACTCGCATGGTCACCAAGTAGAAGTACCTGCAAAACAAAGCAATATTTGAGGAAATGAGTGCACATGAGCACGTGCTGATAATGAGATAATTACGCGCATTTTTAGTTTTTGTCAGTCTTGCATTAATTTTTGTTTCCTTTGTTGCTTAATATCAAAAGAATGTTTTGAGCACTTCAAATGTTCGGGTTAGTCCGGCATGGATCAACCCATGACCCGCAGTTATCTCAAAATCAATTTTGAGCCAAACTGACCAACGAAAACAAATACCCGCAACCACTTTTGTTATCTAATGCACAATGCTGCATTTTGTTTGAAATGTGCTCATAATAATTTACAGTTTAGCTTTACAGGCGAAGCAACCATAAAACGCAGTACTTTAATGAGCTCTAAAGCGACAGAAGAAATTGTGGTCACCGTCGATAATTAGTCCTAAATTCTTCCGTACATCTGACTTTTGCCTTCAAGGACGAGATGTCAACAGTCTGACATTTACCAACTATTATTTTCATTCTTAAGTCATCTGGGTTGATCCAGTTCTTTCCCAGACTTTCTGTCAATAAAGCAGAACGGAGTTCATTTCATTCCCTCTGGATTTTATTCAAGGGGTTACAGTAACATAATCAAAATAACATTGTTTTGTTTCTTTCTCCCACTATGTTATTTTCCCCATTCGTTTTACTTTCAATCGTTGCCCCATCCACACAAATTTTTTTTTTTTTTTTTCTTACCTGCGACCCTGAAAAATTTATTTAGATTTTTTGTTTCATGCACACCTTCAAATGCGACCCCGGGATTCATGGTGCATGACAACTTTTTTCATAGGAGTATGATTAAAACAATTTTAACCCTCTATTAACCACCATAGCATTTCTGCTACATGAAGTGAAAGGGTTAACAGCCTGGACACCCAGCTGGTTTTGTTTCTTATTGCCAAATAAACATTTTACAAACCCCAAAACCAGTGAAGTTGGCACGTTGTGTAAATCGTAAATAAAAACAGAATACAATGATTTGCAAATCCTTTTCAACCTATATTCAATTGAATACACTGCAAAGACAAGTTACTTAATGTTCGAACAGGTAAACTTTGTAATTTTTTGCAAATATTAGCTCATTCGGAATTTTATGCCTGCAACATGTTTCAAAAAAGCTGGCACAAGTGGCAAATAATACTGAAAGAGTTGAGGAATGCTCATCAAACACTTATTTGGAACATCCCACTGGTGAACGGGCTAATTGGGAACAGGTGGGTGCCATGACTGGGTATAAAAGCAGCTTCCCTGAAATGCTCAGTCATTCACAAACAAGGATGGGGCGAGGGTCACCACTTAGTGAACAAATGTGTGAGCTGATTGTCGAACAGTTTAAAAACAACATTCCTCAACGAGCTATTGCAAGAAATTTAGGGATTTCTTCATCTACGGTCCGTAATATCGTCAAAAGGTTCAGAGAATCTGGAGAAATCACTGCACGTAAGCGACAAGGCCGAAAACCAACATTGAATGCCCGTGACCTTCGATCCCTCAGGCGGTACTGCATCAAAACCCGACATCAGTGTGTAAAGGACATCACCACATGGGCTCAGGAACACTTCAGGAAAGCACTGTCAGTAACTACAGTTCATCGCTACATCTGCAAGTGCAAGTTAAAACTCTACAATGCAAAGCGAAAGCCATTTATCAACAGCACCCAGAAACGCTGCCAGCTTCGCTGGGCCCAAGCTCATCTAAGATGGACTGATGCAAAGTGGAAAAGTGTTCTGTGGTCTGACGAGTCCACATTTCAAATTGTTTTTGGAATCTGTGGACGTCGTGTCCTCCGGACCAAAGAGGAAAAGAACCATCCAGACTGTTATAGGCGCAAAGTTCAAAAGCCAGCATCTATGATGGTATGGGGGTGTATTAGTGCCCAAGGCATGGGCAACTTACACATATGTGAAGGCACCATTAATGCTGAAAGGTACATACAGGTTTTGGAGCAACATATGTTGCCATCCAAGCAACGCCTTTTTCATGGACGCCCCTGCTTATTTCAGCAAGACAATGCCAAGCCACATTCTGCACGTGTTACAACAGCATGGCTCCGTAGTAAGAGTGCGGGTACTAGACTGGCCTGCCTGTAGTCCAGACCTGTCTCCCATTGAAAATGTGTGGTGCATTATGAAGCGTAAAATACGACAACGGTGACCCAAGACTGTTGAACAACTTAAGCTGTACATCAAGCAAGAATGGGAAAGAGTTCCACCTGAAAAGCTTCAAAAATTGGTCACCTCAGTTCCCAAACGTTTACTGAGTGTCGTTAAAAGGAAAGGCAATGTAACACAGTGGTAAAAAGGCCCCTGTGCCAACTTTTTTGCAATGTGTTGCTGCCTTTAAATTCTAAGTTAATGATTATTTGCAAAAAAAAAAAATGAAGTTTCTCAGTTTGAACATTAAACATCTTGTCTTTGCAGTGTATTCAATTGAATATAAGTTGAAAAGGATTTGCAAATCATTGCATTCTGTTTTTATCTTCGATTTACATAATGTGCCAACTTCACTGGTTTTGGGTTTTGTAGAATAATTTGAATGGTCTGTCACTTTAATTTTTCCATTTGCATTATTATCCAATGTAGCAGATCTGCATCATTTTGGAAAGGTGGGGCCAAGGGTTGATTTTTTTTTTTATCTATTTTTCCAAATATTTGCCCATAATCAACATATTTGCCTAGGGAAATGATTTTTACACAGTTGGAAAGGTACTTGGTTCACAGAGGGTTAACATCCATCTATCCATTTTCTACCACTTAACCGGGGCTGGGTCGCAGGGGTAGCAGACTAAGCAAAGCGGCCCGGGTATCCCCCTCTACAGCTACTTCCTCCAGCTCTTCCTGGCAATGGAAACTAGAAATTTGAACAATATTTTAAAAAAATACGTTACATATTAGCTAACATTTTGGACATCACAGAAATCAGATTTCGGCATTGGTTTGCTCGCGTACCTTCACTTCTTGCATTAGAAGAATCGTTTCTGCAGAAAAGTGTTCCTCCCACTATTTGGAAAATCCACCCTTACAATGGCAATTTGCCGGGGTAAAAGGGCATCTGGCTTTTAAATGGCATAGGAGATGACACTCTGACTGGTTTATTTAATGTTATGCCTAAAACATGCCGATGATTAATTAAGAAATGAAATACAACCCTGTTGAACCTTGCGCCTTACATTGTGTTCGATAACCCACCATTAAACTAGCAAAAATGGAATTGGACATGCCCTAAATGCACTTACGCCTCAGGTTTCAGAGCATACACTTAGATTGTCAAAATAGGGCCCTAAACGTTGAATGGGCTCGCAAATGGAGCCCTGTTTCTCTCAACTGGGCCACTAGGGGGCCGGCGTGTGGGGAGACAACCATGGGGCTCAGCTTATCAAGGCGTCACGCATGCATGCACATAACCAGCGCAGTCCCAGTCATTTATTTGACATGGAATATTCCAACACTTTCCAGGTACTCTAGTTTTCATCCATAACAAAGCTTCCCCACTGTAACACATGCTGAATTATTCAAACTTTTTTGTATATCAGTTTTGCTTCAATAGTACATGCAGGAACAGCAACCCTTAAATCAGAAGTTGACAGGTTTTTGAAGCAGTTGACTCCAATATGAAGATGTTACTGAAACCTTTCTGCCTCCACGTTATGCAGGGAAAAATTACAAAATGACATAAAACAAAATTCGAACAATAATATCTTCAATTTCATAAAACTTGAGAGGACTTTGTCTTACTAGTTTTTTTTTCTTTCCTATTGTCTCCAAGTTTGCAGTTAGGTTGAGAAAATATGTTTCCCTCGTCACACCATTTCCCATTTGGTGAGTGAATTGCAATTTACACAATAACGCCATTACTTGATTCAATCAAATTTTACTGAACAATTAACTCTAACCACTCTACTTGCAAGAGGTATCATTTCATGAAGTGGATTATATAGTGAATGCAGAACCATTTTGAATGCAACTGATGTTTGAAGGAGGGATGACTGACATGGCCCACTCGAGGCCCAGGGTAATGTACACGGCTGCAGGGGTGATGTGCCTGCAGGAGGGACCTGCGGGTGAAAGGGCCCACCTGTGCTCCATGTGCTCAGGTTTCATCAGGGAACAGGTATCAGGTGAATTGCTGTGACATCATTACAGGTCTGTAATTCAGAAACCCTGCATGGCTGACATCTTCGTCCGTTGCTATGGCACAACGTCACCTGACTCTGGCTAGGATATCAGTTCCACTTGGTTCGGAAAATAGAACCATCTGAGGGGAGAATTTGATTGCTCTTTAAAAGAGGATTGAGGGCAAATCCCCTTTGATGTAGTGGTTTCAGACTGCTGATTTAGTTGTAAATGTCAACAGAGGTTCAGCAGTGACGTTGTGAGGACTGTCGGGTTAGAGGGGTGCTCCAGTTCTGCAGGAAGTCAGCTCCAAAGCAATGGCTGAGGTTGGGGTGTGGGTCCCACAGGAGCCCCTAAAAGCTAGCGGCATCATGGACGAGCGAATTGATTTTCTCCGGGAGCAGGCCGCCACCTGTCTACACCTGAAGACAGACAAGTGGAACCGTTTCATCGCCTCTGAGGAGAACCAGAAAGTTCTGCTGGATTTTTTAGACAAAGGGAGCTGCAGCCTTCTGGTTCTCTTCAGCGGGCCGGGGGGGACCTTACATGCAGCTGATGAGCAGGTGAGTGTGATATTGGCAACATTAGGGTAGGTCAGGGTAATATGAGCACCTTTTGAGCAGATGATTATAAGTATCTTAATAGCAGTAAAGTGAGATAGTAGCCCCTCTAGGGCAGGTTAGCCTGATGTGTCATCATTTACACCAGGTGAGTGTGATATAAGGATCTATAGAAAAGGTGAAATATGATATGAGCACCGTTGGGGCAGGTAAGTGTGATACAAGTACCTCTACTGCAGGTGATTGTCATATAAACACATTTAAAGCAGTTGTTTCTGACATGAACACCTTTGGGGCAGAACAATGCAATGAAAGCACCTATAGACCAGGTAAAATACGACAAGCACCCTTTGGGGACGGAAGTGTTGTATACGCAGCTCTAAGGCAGGTGTCAGGGAAATTCTGCTTCCAAATAAAAACAAAATTTTAGTTACATGCAGTGCAAGCAAATTCTGACAAAACTATCAAATTAGACTAACGTGTAACCGATGCCATAAAAATAACATCTACAACTCCCTCTTGAATGCTAACGCTATGCGCAAGTTGGAACATATCAATTCACTGCATGATTGCTGATAACAGTACCAGTTCTGTGTCACTGGGCCAAAAGCCTGCAGGATAATGAAATAACTGTGGTTGCAGTGCCACTCAATTCCTTACCAGATGTATGACATAAAATAATATTTTATAAATTTTACTTCCAGAAGAACAGAGCTACCTTAACCAATAGGGTTTCTCACAAAAAAAAAAAAACTGGCACGGCAAGCAACGCCTTAAGTTTTAGACTATTGTGTTCAGCAAGCTGCACTGAAGTTTGTTGTATATTGGATAGGCTAGCTGGCCTCAAGAATGTGGGCGCAATAGAAAATCATTTACAATGTTTATTTCCTATAAATGGGCGATGTAAATTTCAATAAAAGAGCAAACTCTTGTGCCCCTCATTTAGAGCCCCTTGATTTGAAGGAGCTGGGTAACGATGACTGCGCATGCTCAGAACTTAGAATCTTGTTTGGCCCAGCAAGAAAATGAAGAAATCAAATGAAGTGAATCCCCTGGACTGCAAGTCAAAATCTGATTCCATCGTCGCTAAGCTGTCTTCAGTTTGGATTGCATTTATATATTTTAGTAACTCAAGCATTAGGCTTTTTATATTAAGGAGTTTCCTGAGTGAATGTGAGGATTCAAAGCACTATTTTAGCGCTTTGGCCAAGCAAGCCTCTCGGCAGAAATGACCAGCTGTTTTGCAAGGGCATGCAGCTACTTTTCCTCCAGCTTTTGTGGAACAAGTGCGAGAACACGAATTAGAGTTTGAAGCATTATCCTGTGTAAACGGGAAGCAAATAATCTGGACTTCATGTCGCCCAAAGACGTAGTACTCGCATCTAGCCAGGATATGGATGAAATCCCACGAACAAAGGCAGACACCAACCGCGAGAGGTGCCTAAAGCTCTGTTTCCATTAATAAGGCTGAAGTCCGGCTGCGACAGGCTGCCCATAGTAGCCTACACCCTCAAGGTTCCCGTATAAACGGCTGAACTACGCTATTCATCTGTTATTATTGTGAAATAATGTTGACACTCCGTACAAATGTTGCATGAAAACCACTACTCTGTTCACATCTTGTGACAAACTTGAGCGTGCGATACAGAGGAACACTTCTGATATGTAAATCACAAAGGTATCGTGACATTACAAGGCTCAGATCATAATTTAAAGCGGCAGTATGCTTTTGATTCACTGAGAATGATAAATACATGTATGTTGCTGCAGAAACCTCTGCTCTGAACAGGGCAATAAATACACATTGCTTCAAAAGGCAGGCCTACTCATTTGTTAACAAAATAATGTGGGCAAAGCCCTTTGATCTAAAGGGAATTCCTCGTTCGATTCGTGTGCGTTGGAGCTGGAATCGCTCCCTGGTCCGATCGGAAAAACACGCATGCGGCTCCGCTCCAGGAGCCGGGTGAATATCGCGTAGATGGAAACCCTTCATACAAAGACAATGATCGGCAATTTTTGACGCACCCGTGTCTGCATCGGCACCTGACTTCAGCCGTATGAATGGAAACATAGGTTTATGCTAAATGCCTAACCTGCTCCGGAGCAGGTTAAACCTTCAGCATAAGTTATCGGGGCAACATACCCCGCTAAGAAGTGAACCAGCTTCGTGATAGGCCTATGGAAAACTCAGGATTAATCCAGAAGTTACCTCGCAAAACCGAAATCCATCTTCGTGAGACAGACCCCAGGTGTAGCGTTACTGTTTCTTAGTAAACACAAGGAATTATTATATGCATTTGTTAAAGAGCTAACACACCAGCTCATGGTTAACTGTCGAAGTGATATGATGTGATTGTCCATGGAACGAACTGATTTATTGCCTGAGTTTTGATAAATGATTTGGGTGCGGGTTTTTTAAACAGTTGGGTGGATTTTAATTGGTTTCAGGCAAGAAGATCTTGACTTCACAGTGTTTATGTCATGGTTATGGTTTTTTGTCATGTTTATGTTCAGGATCTGTGTTCATGATTTTGTCTTTTATTTATTCTTTTTGGTTATTGTAACTCTCAGGTTTTTAGTTCATTCCATTTCTCAGTTCCATTGCACTCGTCTCCCCCTGTCTTGTGATTTAGTTGGTTCTGTTCGTCTTCCTGGTCTGTTTGCGCACTTACTTTGGGTGATTGAAATGATTTTTGGTGTTTAATATATTCCTTCGATTCTCGTTTACTTCCTTCGTCTTACTGTTCTCATTACTAACAAAACTAACATTTGTATTTTGTATCATAGTCTACCAACACAACTAATCCATGTACATACTAACATACTAACGAGCACTCTAGTTTAATCTATAAAGTTGCACCGCAACTAATTAAGACTAATTCCCTCTCAGCAATCGCCCTGTTCTAGTCTCCTCCTCTTGCTCAGCTTTACCTGTCTCCCCCTGCGTTTCTGTGAGATCTCTCGCACCTGCTTAATTACTTTGCTGCACTCGTTATTTGTGCACTTAGAACTCCGTGACTGGAGCTGTTTAAATGTCATAAGCTGCCTGTGTGATTCCCGTCCGTGTCTTGGCTTTCGCCAATTTTCGTGGTTAGGGTTTCTGTCATGTTATTCTCCCGTTGTAATTAGTCTGATCCAGCTCAGCTATTCCCTGCATAGCATGTGACTTCCCTCCCGTCTATTTAAGAGTCCTCACTGCAGTGCTGACTTTGTCAGGATGTTGATCAATATTTCTTTGTGCAGAGTGCTGTGTATGCCATTGAGTGTTGTTTTTCTTCGACTGGTTTGTTTGACTACAATTTTTGCCATTGCCCTTGTATTGTTTTGACTTTTTGGATTTTGACCCATTTTTGTATGACCACAATTTCTGTGTTTGGATGCCGTGTGTATGACTCTTGACTTTTTTCGACTACAACTTTTTGCCCACCGTTTACGTACATTTGCTAATCTGTCTTCCTGGTTCTGACCCCTGCCTGTTTAGTCGACCCTGTTTTGGATTTCGTATTGTGGCAATTGTGTTTTTTGGCTTTGACTCGGACTTCATTAAAGGCATATGTTTTTGGATTTCCATCTCTTGCGTGTGGTTCCTGAATGCGCCATCACAGTTTACCTGTATTTACCAAGGTCACGCTCTCTGCTTTATTAACCTCCGCTTTTCAGGGGGAAAATGAGTATTGAACGCGTAAAACATTTTCTCAGTTAATATACATCTAATGGGGCTTTTGATCATTTTCACCACTTGGCGGTGACAACCCTAGTCATTCTCACAAACGAATTGAAACAAAAGTCCATAAATTAAGTTTCAATGCTTTTCTACTTGCTTTTAAAAGGTATGCGTGTCGCCTCTTTTTTTTTTTTTTAATTTATTTTTTTTTTCCATACGCAAGCTCATCTTCAGTGTGCTAGGCCTCGTGATTTTGCTGTGAATCATTTTATGGTTAAAAATCCTCAATATGCTCCCTGATGTGACATTAATTTTGCATTGACATAATCTTGATACACCTGTCTGAACTGAGTATACAATAGACTGCAATTTTATCATTATTGCTTGCGCTAACTGTATGTCTTCAACTGAAATAAGTCACCACTTATTTCCAGTGCTTTCACTGTTGAAAGCATTAAGCACTTATTCCCTTTTTCCAAGACCCCTGTGCCATGGAAAACCAAGCTTTTGTGTATCCAGAAAAAGAAGGATGGAAAAGTATGCAAACAGAAGTTCCGCGCTGAGCTGCTGCTGGGGGAGGTGTCTGGGCTTCCTCTGGAGCAGCTTCCTGTGATGGCATCTGAGGTGAACTCTCAATCTCAACGGGTGCAAGGATAGCGTGAATGCTGCAGCTCTCCACATTCTGTCCTACATTTTGATTCATAAACACATTTTGACAACCCCTGGCAAAGACTATGGAATCATCACTGTAATGCGAGTAGAAGCCACTAGATAGAAGTATTGACCTTTCTTTTAAGCCCAGACTGGAGCTAGGTTTGGGCATGTCTTGGGCATGTCTGGGACAAGACCCAGAGAATTAAAAAAAAGCGATCTAAATGTGGGAGGGGTCTGCAAAAGAGTATATAAGGAGGAAAATTGAGGGAGTGGAGTAGTAGGAGAAATTGCAAGGAGAAGGATACATGTGACCAGACCTGTCATTCTGTTCAAGACCTGTGAAGTTTTTAGTGGATTTTTGCCTGTGTTGGAGCATTTTCCTCACCCAGGACATCACCAAGCAACCCCACCAAAGGGACTGTAAATATTTTTGTTCTTGTATTTAACAATCTTGGTCTGTAGAGTAGTTCGTTGTTAGTTGCCTTTGTTTAATTAAATCTGTTGAAGTTTTTTCAAAGTTGTCTGTCATCCCTTGCTGTCGTAAATGTAATAACAAATTGGGGCCATAACATCACACCTTGAGGATATTCATCCAGCTTTTTTTCTCAATCACAAATTACAAATCGTGATTTGACACAAAACAATTTTGTTCAATAGCAAAACATTCAGGCCTCACAAACACCTCAAACAAATTGGGTGAAATAATTTTGAACTGAATTATAAACTTGGAATTCAGTTTAAATGTCTAAGCTGAATTCTCAGTGGATTCTTGGTTAAATGTGTATGGCTTGGTTGATTGAGTTAGCTACCTAGCTAAGTGCTACTCTCAGAACTAACTCACTTAGCGTGAATACATACACGCACGTCCTTTCTGTTATCATTTAGTAACTAGCTGGCTACTAAATTGACTGAATTAAGAAACCTGTTAGTTCAGCCAGAAGCAATGTAAGAGACACATCAGGAAAGGAAAGAATGAGGCTGTTTAAGTGAATTCAGTTTGTTTTTAATGGGAAGTGCATTGAATGGAATATTTATCGGTTACAACTATACAGATGCTAGATATTGATCATTCTTAAATTCATGGTCTGAATTACAAGGAAAGTAAAACCATTATGATGGATGCATTTTGTAGGACTGAATGTATCATAAGTGTAAAGTAAGCAATTAGGAAATGACTACCCTTTTTGTGCAATTTTCGCCTTTGGGGTAGATCCTGGGCTCTATCCTGGTGAACGGCCAGAATCACGGCAGTTGGCCACGAGCTGTGACGGAGGACATCAGGAAACAACTAGAAAAACTGCGGAGCCGACTGGTTACACTGCGTGGCCATTCCGAAGGCAGAACCCTGCTACCCCTGCCTCTGTGCGCAGAGAGAGCAGATATACTGCACAGCAGCTACAGGTGCGAGCTATCCTTCAAACATACAGAAACTCGCACAGTCCTGTCCAGAATACTTACACTCAACAAAAATATAAACGCTACACTTGTTTTTGCTCCCATTTGTCATGAGATGGACTCAAAGATCTAAAATTCATTCCAGATACACAATCTTATCATTTCTCTCAAACATTGTTCACAAATCTGTCTAAATGTGAGATAGTGAGCACTTTTGCTTTGCTGAGACAATCCATCCCACCTCACAGGTGTGCCACATCAAGATGCTCATCAGAAACCATGATTAGTGCACAGGTGTACCTTAGACTGTCCACAATAAAAGGCCACCCTGAAATGTGCAGTTTTTGCTTTATTGGGGGTCTGGGGACTCAGAACGTGAACATTAACACCCTCACTTATCTCATAGAGAACATCAATTAGGCATACGTTTCTACATTCATTTCTTGCTTCCAGCAGAGTCATTAAGCATCTTACCACTTCAAAGGAACCTTCTATGATGTATAACCTGCCAAGTTTGTGAAGAATAGTTTCTCCTTCAATCCGGTCCCACTTGCAATATGTGTGACCCGTTGCTCAACTCAGCAGCCATTCCAGCGATGCAGACTTTCTGACACCATTCCTTACCTCAAGAAACGCCACCACCGCCTCATCGGTAACTTATGCTCCCCATTGCTGAGAATTTGGTCAGTAATATTGGGCCGGTCTACTCCATCGCATACTTTCGTATTCTTTGGATGGAAGGTAGGCTGAAGCGTCAAAGGGCCATACAAATTACATTCCGTACCATTTCATATTTGCGTTGCTGTGCCACTGCCATTTGGGACTCCTGGGAACCATGGCGAGAGCCATTATGAACAAATAAAGAAAACTTGGAACTCTAACGAACCTTCACAGGGGTGGCTGGCCCACTAAAATAACTTCAGGAGCATCTTGGCAACTTACAAAAGAATCTAGGCCAACTTCTCAATAGCCGCAGGTCTCGCCTGCCTCAGTTAAGGTCAGTTTTGTGATTCCACAATAAAAATACTAGCATCTGGGGCAGAGTTGCGGGGTAAAAATCACTGCCATACCTAAAGGACACAATGGCTTGTTTCACATTTGCTAAAAGCATCTTTACGACCCCCAAGTCTTTTGGGATGATATTTTGTGGATTCATAAGGCAAATGATCCAAAGCATATGGCCAAGTCCACCAATGAATGTCTCAAAAGTAACAAAATTGATAGTTAATACTCAATAACACTGCAGGGTGGCTGAATTAAAACAAATGTCCAAGAAGAGCAGGCCAAAATTCCCCTGGAGCGATGTAAGACTTATTGCACATCTTTGATTGCAGATTTTGATCCCACAGGAGGCACAGAATTATTCGGTTTAGGGGGACAATTTGCTTTTTCACTTGGGTTTTGAAAAACTTCAAAAAATAGAATGATCATTTAAAAGCAGCAATTTGTGTTCACTCACGTTCTCTTTCTTGTATATTAAAATTAGTTTAATTTAAAAATTTCAAATATGTGAAATAGAGGAAATTTGAAATGGAGCAAAATCTTTTTCACAGGACCGTAGGTGATTTTCTTTACAAATATTTTGCAACATTTTATATTTTTATGTAAATGTTAATTATTTTAGCTGCACAGTGGGCCACACAATGGTGTACTCTATGGAGACCATGGTCATTCAGTGGACACAACAGATCTGGGCCGTTCTGAAGAAGGATTCCAGCCAAGCGCTTACACAGAGGGATAATCCGGGACCCGTGGCTGAAATTGAGTTTTGGGTGAAACAGAGGGACAACCTATTGGGTATTCAAAGACAGGTGAGTTTGCTGGTGATGTTGGCGGAGACTGGACTTTAAAAAAACGTGTTTTCAACAGGCACAACCTCAAAGTGAAACGCAACTTCCATGGGATTCAAGTCATGTGATCGATTTGCCAATTTAGTAGATTTCATTCTCAGGTCATGAAAAGTGCTATATTGTTTTTTGTTGTATTTCTGAGGTCATTCTTAGACTGCAAAATGAAAAGTCTTTCAGTTTTTTGAATTGCTGTTATTATTGTTCACAGGATAAAAATCTATGAGCCTGAAAATTCTTGCCAGCACTAGGTCATAACAATATGTGCAAAGATCGATCACTATTTGTAATCCTGTTTTCCTTAAATTGCACTGTCTAATGAGGCATTTCTCATTCAGTATTTGTAGTGATGGCTGCGAAAAGATAGAGCAGTGGAATTAGTATATAATCCTCAAACTTTGTGAAGCTGGAAGATGAGGAGTTCATATAGCAGCATAGGCCATGTAGGGAGGAGGGATTATATATCCCAATACGATTGGGATTATATTCTGTGGTCTGATGAGCCAAAACTGAAACTTTTTTGAACACATGGGGCCCAGCACAGACGGGACAAAGCTAATGCACCAGTCCACAATATGAACATGATACGAAACAGTCAAACACTGAGGTGGTGGTTTTAGCCAACCAGTTAATTAGTTCTTTCATTATTCTGGACCTCATGGTGATGTCACTAAGGACTGATTTTGAAATGGCTTGTAAACTCTCATAGGCTGTGTGCACAGTGACACAATAGGGGACTTTTAAAGTTCTAGGATGGCTACTGTGGCTGGATAAGAGTCCTCAGGGATCGACGCTGAGAATTACTCTTCTATTTAAGAACATATGAAAAAATAAAGGCAGGCCATTTGCTGCATGTCAGCATTGACCGACAGACTGCCATTCTCTTGGGATTCTTGATGTCTTCCCTTCCACTGGGAAACATACTTTGGCCAGAACTTTGAGGTAATGCACCTGTAACAATGGACCATTGCGCATATGCTGTATATTTGACTGATGTTGATTTACTGTTTCTGGATCAGTTGCAGACTTGGGTGTCTGTGTTTTTTATTCAGATCCAGAATCCAAAAGTGGAAAAGGTGGTGGAGATTCTGAAGAATATTAAAAGCAGTTACTACTCCAGCTTCAGAGACATCATTCTGAAAGTAAACCAAGGTTCGATCCTGGCCCTGCGCTCATTCAGCTTTGTGCTTATTACTCACGTCACACTGTTTTTTTTTTTTTTTTTTTTAGCTCTGCTTTGATGATAGTCAGCAGTCAGTAGAGCTTTCCTAATCCCGAGGTGTCCGTCGTCTGTCCAGCGTCAACTTTTCACTTCGAATTTGAATATCTCAAAAACTGTCTGATAACTTTTCTAGCTCCGCTGTGACGACAGTAACAGTCAGCGGGCTTTTCTAATGCTGAGTCATCCGGCGTCCGTTCCTCCGTCCGTCCGCGTCCGTCCGTCCGTCCATCCGCCTGGGGTCAACTTCTCCCTTCAAATCTGAATATCTCAAAAACTGTCCTTTTTTCCTAATTTGGTGTGAGCCTTCCCTATGATATTCTGAATATTCACTTTGGAAATTAGAAAATTTATGTCCCGGTTTTTGAGAAATTCAGCATTTTGGACATAGAACATTTGTGCTTGTGCTAATTTTTTCAGTCTTTCATTAATATCTCAAAAACTGTCTGATAACTTTTTGTCTAATTTGTTGTGAACCTTTCTTATGATGTTCTGAGCGTCCCTTGCGAAAATGAGCAAATTCTATGTCCCGGTTTTACAGAAATCCTGCATTTTGGACTCAGAAAATCAGTGTATATGCTCATTTTTTCAGTCTTTCATTAATAAGTCATATGTGTTAATATTGCAATAGTTTTCAAGGATTTCTGAAATTAAGTTATGACATTTCAGTCATCCTCAGCAGAGCTCTCTAGGCTGACAGGCCTCTTGTTTCAGTCTTTAATTAATATCTCAAAAACTGTCTGATAACATTTTGTCTAACTTGTTGTGAGCCTTTCTTATGATGTTCTGATGATCCCCTGCGAAAATGAGAAAATTCTATGTCCCGGTTTTTGAGATATTCAGCATTTTGGACTTTGAAAATCAGTGTGTTTGCTCATTTTTTCAGTCTTTAATTAATGCCTCAAAAACCGTCAAAGAACCATTTGTCTAATTTGTTGTGAGCCTTTCTTATGATGTTCTGATGATCCCCTGTGAAAATTAGAAAATTCTATGTCCTGGTTTTTGAGATATTCAGCATTTTGGACTTTGGAAATCAGTGTTTGTGCTCATTTTTTGGTGATCTTCAGCAGAGCTCTCTAGGCCGACAGGCCTCTTGTTTTAAAAAAAAGTCATCCTGAATATGACAGGGGAACTACAATAACTGAAGGACTCCTATTTTGGTATCTGTTGTGGGAGGACAAGGGCGAACTGAGGACTTGGGTGCTGCTAATCTTCTGTCTCTTCAGACTACTGTCCTTCTTGGTAGTGATGTTCTTGTTGCTGCACAAAGCCATCTTAGGGGCAGCACTGTTTCCTCTCTCTCTCTCTACACGAAGCTGTCCTGGAGGCAGTGGACATAGAGCTGCACCTGCGTCCTCTGAAAAAGCTCATTGCTCGTTTGGAGGAACGAAGCTTTGCCCAAATAGAGCCTCTGATCAACCCTCTCTTCCACACGTTGAGTCTGATCTGGAGCCACTCCGAACACTACTGCGTTCCCCATCGCATGGTGGTGCTTCTGCAGGAATTCTGCAATCTACTGATTGAAAAGGTAAATGAGACTGGGCATTTCTGTCCTCTCAACTCGTCATTTGTCAAGACAATTATATTTTTATTTCACATGTTACATACCCCTTTTTATGATTTATTTATGTTTTGAGTCTGCTTTTGGCTTGACGTGAATTTTTGATTGTCACTGACATGGAACTATTTTTGGAAAAATGAGGTGTGTTCACTGAGCGAATCACAATGAGCAAGGTTCGGATGTACTTTGTGAGGAAGAGAAATTTTGTTGACAGTGTTTTGTTTGGGTGAGAGCTTTGTTGAGGATGCACATAATGGGTGTTTGTACTGTGCAGGCTTTTGCCTACCTTATTCCAGAAGAGCTTCTCAAGATGGAGCTGGAGGAGGGCGTGGAAAGGGTGCGTCTGACCCTCCGTGTGATGGCAAGTTTCAAACAAAGTTTTCATCAGCACAGGGAGAGAATTGGTCAGTGCAACAGCCAAACTGCTAAGGGCAGGCCCTGGGATTTCCCCTCCAGCCTGGTATTCCACAGGACAGACTGCATCCTGCAGAGACTACATATGATTGAGGTATTAAGAGCACCCTCTGTCCCAGTCAGTTCATTACCACTGTGCAGTACTTCACCACTGTGCCCACAGTACATTTTCTATGTGCTTTAGTGTACATCACCATTGCGCCCCCTGTACAATACCTCTGTGCTCCTTGGTGCAGTACCACTATGCTCCTCTCCCTGCTGAACAAACCAGCATCGACCCGCATTAAATTCCATGCTGGTCAGTTCTGGCTGATGCTGGCTTTCCTGGTGAAACCAGGTCAATGTTGGACTACCTGCAATGCATGAAATGTCCATTAGGGGGCAGATGACATGGATCAGACAGTGCACAACAGGTTTTTGAGGGAAGTATTGATCATGTAGATGATGTAGATGTCACAGAAAATCATGTATCAAATATTATACAAATGGAATTACGTGGTTAATCACTTCAGGCCTTATCTGATTCAGGCCTTTTAAATACATAAAAAGTGACTGACCATGTTATATCTGAGCCTATAACCACTTTGCTCCTCAGTACATTTCCACGGTGCCCCTCTGTGCATTTACACTGTACTCCAATGCACATCACCACAGTGCTCCTCGGCTGGGCTCCTCCTACTGCTGAACTCTTGGTACATTAGCATTGTGCTGTAGTTTCCAATTTGCTTGAGAAAGGCATGGCAAGGAGACTGTGGGTTTGAATCCAGCCTGGGCCTTTTCGGTGTGCAGTTTGCATGTTATTCCTGTGTTTGTGTGGGTTTACTGTGCCTCCTCTGACAGTCCTAAGATATGCAGCCCAGACTAATTGGAGACTGTAAAATGCCCATATATCCGAGCGAAGAGTGTGCGATTCCTGCCATGACACTTGCTTAGAAGAATACGTTGAGGGTCACAAAATAGCC
This sequence comes from Gymnothorax reevesii, assembly GCA_029721435.1. Lineage (NCBI taxonomy): Eukaryota > Metazoa > Chordata > Actinopteri > Anguilliformes > Muraenidae > Gymnothorax > Gymnothorax reevesii. Next base: position 5,474,123 of record CM056587.1, on the reverse strand, counting down.
ATGAAAGTGTTGAAAGTATCATTAAGCAACAAAAAAAAAATCCTTCGGGTTTTTTGTACATTACCACTCTGTTTTTTGGTCAATATCACTGCGGTTCTACAGATATTATTACATGACAACTCTGCTCTCCTGTAAATCATCACTGTGCCTCTGAAAAATCTCATTGCCGTCCTCTGTACATTCCTGCTGTGCCTGTGTACATTACCACGCTGTATCTTTGAACATCACCACTGTGCTTAACTATCTGTTACCACTGTGTACATCTGTGCACTGTGTTCCACTGAGGATTACCCACGTGTTTCCTCTGTGCTGATTATCACTGTGCTCCTATGCACATTTCCATGATGATAATTACCATTTTGCTTCTCAATACATTACCACTGTGCTCTTCAGTGAATTTGCACAGTGTCCCTCTAGGCATTATCACTGCATTCCTTACCACTTTGCCCCTTCATACATTAAAAACCTGCTTATTACCACTCTGCTGCCCCACGCATGACTGTTGTGCGCATCACTGCTGTGCTCCTCTGCACTGCATTTATACACCGCCTCTCGGCTCTCCTGCTCATAACTGCTGAACTTCTTTGTATAATACGGCTCTGTTCCACTGTATATTACAGTACCGTTGTGCTCATTACCACTGTGACTCTCTATGCTTTGCCTTTGTACTCCGTGCTCCTCTGTACATCACCATTGTCCTCACCTGTGCATGACCAGTGTGTGCATCACCACTGCGCCCGTACCACTGCGCCCCCTTCACATTAACACTGCCCCTCTATGCATTACTGTTGTGCTTCTCTGTTCAATATCGCTGCTCACATCACTACTCTGTGAATTATTACCATTCCCTTCCAGACATTACTGCTACTGCATTACTACAACTTCTACTACTGCTGCGCATCATTTCCCGGCTCCTCTGGGAATTACCATGCTTAGCATTAAATTATTTTTTGGTTCATGACTTTTAAGGTGTCATGTTGTACAAAAATTTTTTCTCAAACTGCTGAATGTTTACCATGTGTCTCCCTGAGCACAGGAGTTGTTTACATCTGCCCTGGATTTCATTAAGCTGGAAAAAGTGGAGGTTGGTGGCAGCCGGGGCAAAATCTTTAGTGACATCGTGTTCATACTAAATGAGGAGTTCCAGGACAGCTGGAGATACCTGCGAGAGCGCAAGTACGACCCGCTGGACTGCAGCAAACAGGTGAAACGCCCAGTATTTAGTTTAATCTGTGATTGTCCTGCTGCATCTCCTTCCCTCTCTGTTATCAGCAGCACTTTTTCTAATACCATGGTGTGAAAAAGTCCACTGCCAGTCCAAAGAAAAAGTCGCACACTCTAATATTTAGTTGGAACCCCCAAAGCTTTGATTACAGTGCAAGTTAGTTATGTCATTGTTTTGACAATCATATGCAACGTCAGCACATTTATTTTCAGAGTTGCATTAGTTTTCGTATAACGAAATGGTGTGTAAATATATGTATCCTTTTAATCAAAAGTTGTGAAGAAAGCAGTGGTAGTACATATGCAGCCCCGGAGGGCTGGAGCACCAGCTTGGTGACTGAGTAAACTGTAAAACGGATCGCGTGCAGAAAATGTGTCCAAGCAGCGTCAGATCTGAGTGTAAGCACACAGTACTGCACAAACAGTACAAATCTGAGCGCATGCAAGGGCTATTTGAGCGTGAGAGCATAATTTTGGGGGAAAACTTTGTAAAACCTATGCATGCAATCGATATGTCTGCTCTCAAGTTGAGATACCGCTCTCTAGAATAAACATAGGAATGAAACTCTCCTTTCTCCAGGTTGTTTTTTCTTGCCAAGTACAGCAAGGATTTCCCTCTGATTGATAACCAATAAGATCACTTGTATTTGTTAATATCCAATCCTTACCAAAATTGTGGGGGGAAGTCCCGCCTTCTCGCAAGATGAACGACAGGTCACAGCCCACGAGAGAATATGTTTAAATTTGAATTACCTCCGCCAAGGAGGTTATGTTTTAGGCAGCGTTTGTCTGTCTCTTTGTTTGTTAGTTAGCAAGATAACTCAAAAAGAAATGCACCGATTTTGATGAAATTTTCAGAGAAGGTGGGTATTACGTCAAGGAACAGGTGATTAAAATTTGGCATATCTAGGCCAAAGTACAGCTGAGATACACGCCAAAGTTCAATATTTCAAGTCTTTCCAAAGGGCCGGAGTTCCAACCGCCGTGCCTTTGGGTTTTGCTGCCCCCTGGCGGAGGTCTGCGCTCTGAGTGCTTTTCTAGTTTTGTTGGGAAAAGCACGTAGGACCACTTTAACGAAAATGCACAGCGAGGCTCAGCGTTTTCACACGAAGATGAAAAAGATAAGTGGGGAACTGCGTTTTTGTTTTAATTATGAGACAGATGTTGCATTTGCTTCTTGAAAAAGAGATAGAATTCCCAAGAATGTATTTGCATTATAAGATGAACATATTTGTTTTTATTTTGTTGGCGATATGGCAGAGCACTTTCTGAAAATTCAAATGGGGAATGTCAGTGGCGTAGCCGGGGGGGAAGACATGTCCCTTTATGACTGCAATTAGTAGTTCTCAATCATTTCCATTTATTTTTTATTTTTAGTTTCCCAATGATCGTAACCGGCAACCGAAGACACGGTTTCTGTCCATGTATGATCTAACAGCGATTAAATCATGGGCTAAATTCAGTACTGTTGCGGAACAAGAGCAGAGAATTGGGCCGAGAACACTCCACAATTAACAGGTGCGGCGTGTTCTCCCAGTTAGGTAAGAGAACAATGATTGTTGTCTTACCTGAGAACAAGCAGCACCTGTTAAGTGTGGAGCGCTCTCGGAATGAACCTTTTGTTAATTATGAAAATGACTGAGAACAGGTCAGGACTAATAATTGTTTTAAACAGAAATTTTGTGCAACCCAATTCTCTGTTCTTGTTCAGCAACTGTGATGAATTTAGCCCACGATTTAATCGCTGTTAGATCACACGTGGAGAGAAACCGTGTCTTCGGTTGCCAGTTACGATCATTGGAAAACGCGTATGATTGAGAACTACTAATTGCAGTCATAAAGGGGCGTGTTTTGCCCCGTTAGTGGCTACGCCACTGGCACTTCTTGCAAATGAAAACGCAAATTGGGAATGTTTTTATTTTCAATTTGTTATTACAAAGGACTTTAAAATGAAAAGGCAAGGTGGGCAATTACATTATCATTTTCAGGATGATACAGATGTGTTTGCTTCTCAAAAAAAGAAAAAAACTTCTCTGAGAATGCATTTTAATTTTAATATTGTTAGCTATATGCTTCCATGGTGCCCCCCATGGCGGCAACAACATCAATCAATTGTTTGCGATAACTGACAATGGGTCTTTTACAAACCCTTTTCAAAATAAGTTGGGATGCTGTGTACGTTGCCAATAAAAACTGAATGCAATTTGAAAAATGTTGAAATGTTTATTTAAAAATAGTGCAAAGACAACATATCAAATGTTGAAACTGAGAAGTTTTACTGTTTTTTGAAAAATATCTGCTCATTTTGAATTTGATGTCAGCAACAGGTTTCAAAAAAGTTAGGCCTGGGCCAGCAAAAGACGGTAAAAGTTGTATGTTGCTTTAAAATGCACCCGGTGGACCGTGTCACAGCTAATTAGATTAACCTGCTCTGTGTCAGTAACATGATTGGATATTCAGAGTCTTTCAGACGTAAGGATAGCAAGTGCTTCACCACTCTATGAAGTACTGAATGGACTAATGGTTCAAAAATTTAAGAACTTCCTCAATGTAAAATTGCAAGGAGTTTGGGGATTTCCCCCTTTACAGTGCAAAATGTCGTTAATAGATTCAGAGAATTCAGAGAAAACTCTGTGTGCAAGGGACAAGGAGTATTGAATGGCCATGATGTTCAAGTCATCAGGCGGCACTGCGTTAAAAATGGTCTGGATTCTGTTGTGAAAATCATTGCATGGGCTCAGGAACACCTCTGTAAACCACTGCCAGTGAACGCTGTGGCCACATCCAGAAATGCTATGTAAGATCCTGCCATGTAATGATTAAACCTCTTATAGACAAAGTTTAGAAACGTTTCCGCCCCCTCTGGGCCCGAGCTCATTTTAAATGGACTGAGGGAAATAGGAAAACTGGTCTGTGGTTTGACTGATCAAAATGTGTCATTCATTTAGGAAATTATGGACTCTGCAAGGAGAGGGATCATGCGGCTTGTTATCAGTGCACAGTTCAATAGCCAGCATTCATGATAGCATGACAGTACATTAGTGCACATGGCATGGGCGACTTGCACATCTATAAAGACACCATTAATGTTGAAAGATATATACTGATGCAATACATGCTGCCATTGAGAGGTCTTTCAGGGGAGGCCTTGCTTATTTTAGCGAGACAATGTGAAACACCACACATTGCACGTCCTATAACAACTGGGCCCCATAATAAAAGAATCTAGGTGCTAAACTAGCCTACCTGCAGCCCAGACCTGTCACCCACTGATAATAGTTGGTGCATTGTGAAATAAATAAAAAAAACAAAGGAGGCCAAGAAGTGTGGAGCAGCTGAAATTCAAGCAAGAATGGGAAAAATATTTTTTGCCTAAGAATGACAGCAGTTGGTTTCCTTAGTTCCCCAATGCTTAGTGAGGGGTTGTTAAAAGAAGAGATGATGCAACAGTGATAAATATGTCCCTGTTCCAACTTTTTTGAAACGCATCCGATATTAGCATTAACTTTACATAAATCAAATTTCTCAATTTCAACATTTGATATGTTGTCTTAGTACTGTTTTCCATCAAAAATGGAGTTTTATTTGCAAATCATCGTATTCTATTTTTATTGGCTTACCAGCCCCAAAGTGCCCTGTATTAGACCGACTCCTGATTTAATGGGATCTATGAAAAAGGGAAAAAACTGGAGCGCACAGATACCAAAGAAGCCTATTAATATTGCAGACCAGTAAAAACTGACGCGTTTCGATGGTACTGCGTCTTCATCAGAGTCATGGTGACACAGTTTGGTTTTTTTGTTTTTTTTGCTGAAATGCACGTGCTTCAGCAGAGGCTGCTGTTTGCACTGGGCTTTATAGTTCGGGTGAAGCATTGCACACGCATTACTTCCTAACCAAACAACATTATCTCTGCAGGACTTCCTCACCGATTACTCTCGTTTCATGGAACAGAACAGGGACTTCGATCAACGCCTGGGCACCGTGTTGACCCTGGCATTCCAGCAGTCCACTAGCCTGGAGTCAGTCTTTAAGGTATAAACCATTTTCCTTCAAAATAATCACTGTGATTCTGGCAGGGGGATGAAGTGTAATAAGTGGGCTTTACCAAATCAGCAGAATCCTGTAGGCCCTGGGTCACGTCAACCTCAGACTGTTAAAGCTGCACTATGTATTTGCATAATAGTGTCCATTCTGGCCGAAGCGGTACTGCAGCTTGGCTTTGTTGTGCTTTCCAAAGATCCAGCTGCACACTCGCGGAAGGCTCCTGACTGGCCGGAAGAGCCCCTGGCCCTGCAGAAGTTACATTGCAACTACTCGTTCAAAATAGAGGCACCAAAATGACAAACACTAGGCAATACAAATTCTGTTACATTAGCGATTTCATTTGATATTCATTGTTTTATCATTGCTCTGCTAAATACTCAGTTTTGATTTTTTTTGTGAAGTTGTTCTAAGGGTGCAGATTATTTTTCTACTGGCCTAGCTGCTCACCCATGAAGAAGTTCCATATATATGTCTTTTGACTGGATTGAATTCTAGGCGAAGTGTAACTCACTTTGGGTTACGAAATGGCAAACATTGAAAGTGAAGGCTAGCACTAGATCTATACAACATGTTTAACTATCAATATATTTGGCGAGAATGTTAATTGTGATAAGTGCGAGTACTCAAAATGCTACAATGACCGTTTGAATGGAACTGTGGTGCTGCAGAATGAGTAACCGCAGCTGTTATTTAGCAAAAAAAACAAAACAGTAGTAACTTCCACACTCTTGCACATAGCAATGGTATTTTCCAGTGACATCCAGCTGCAGACTTGCAGAACGCTCCTCTGAAATAAGAATTGCTAGCCAATGTATCCTACATCCAAAAATTTTTATTCCCATTTTGGTATTGTTATGGCCCCAATTTGTTATGACATTTATGACTGCAAGGGATGACAGACAAAAGTTTTAAACTTAAACAAATTTAATTAAACAAACACATTAATCTAATCTACTATCTACTCTCCTGACAAAGATTGATTATATACAGAAAAAAAATATTTACAGTCCCTTTTGTTGGGTTGCTTGGTGATGTCCTGACAGGGAAATGCTCCAACACAGGCAAAAATCCACAAAAAAAACTTCACAGGTCTTGAACAGAGTGACAGGGCTGGTCAAATGTATCCTTCTCTTTGCAATTTCTCCTACTAATTTACTCTCTCAATTTTTCTCCTTACATACTCTTTTGCAGACCCCTCCCACCTTTTAGACTTTTTTTAATTCTCTGTGACTTTCTGTCTCAGACATGCCCAGGACATGCCCAAACCTAGCTCCAGTCTGGGCTTTACAAAAAAGGTCAATCTAGTGGCTTCTTTCCACATTACAGTATTATTTTGAAAGTGAGATTGCACATCCAGTTTAAATTCTACACAGCAACAAGCTCTTCCACCTAGCTAGGGGGGCGTTCTGCGTACTTGCAGCTGCAAAGTATTGACCGATAATATAACCTGGAAGATATAATGGTGCGAGATACAAGATTTGGCAAAATTTTGAATTTTTTACTTCCATCTAGTGTGTCTGGGGAGAATTTCTGCCAAAAACTGCTCAAAGCACACGTTTCAAGAACTCATTTCAGACCTTACCATTTTTTTGCAATTGTTTCAATCCTAATAAATATAATTTTCATGTGAAAAATACTCCTGCACTTCTGGATGCCTTGTTAATGTATTTTTTTAAATTAATTTCCACAAGAATCTTGTATCTATGACCATTCACAGAGCCGGAAAACTAGTCAATGCAATGTAGATGGAGAGGAATGACTTTATTGTTTTCCAGTGTTGTAATTCAACTTTTTGAATTTATGATTTATTATTATTTATGGTCTGCTTTTTGCTGACTTAATCCAAAAATCTAAAGTGCCTTCATGCAGCTTAACATCTGAAAACTTTAGGTGACATAATGTGATGTAGGTGGACAACGTAGCGTCACCACAGTAACGGAAAGCAAGAACCATCTCCTACACTTCCAAACAGTTAACTTTCATCAATAATCATTGCCGCTATTTTCATATTTATTTTGAAAAGTATGTTTCGTCAGGCATTGTTAGCCCAAAAAAGAAGTTTATACGCCATAGCCGGTACATTCCTTGATAACATAAGCAAGCTCTGGGGATTAAAATTTGAGGCAAGACAAACTAGCTTCGTAAGCCAGTGATGCTGGTGTCTACAGTAAACATATAACAGCAGATTGTAATTTTGAACATGAAGGCTTTATTTGCAGTACCCTAAATATAAAGTTGGATATATAGTTAGATGTCTTACAACACCATGAACTTCAATAGGGCTTGTGAGTTAGCCAGATACATATACACGACCAAACGTTTGTTAGACCGGGCCTAATTTAATCAGTCGTTATAATAGATTGCAGTTTAAGGATTCACTCTGGTCTCTGGGTGTCCTAAATAATTAAAAAAATAAGGGTGCACAAATAAAGTAACAGATTTTAATTGTCCTGCAAGAACTAAACCTAGTGGTGGGCGGTGGACGGAAAACTGAGGGGACGGAAAAGGTCCCTTGAAACGGAATGAGATTAGTGACCCGATTTCAATCATAGTTCTTGGTCAACATGTTAGTTTGCCCTATAATGAAATGTTTAGGCGAGTGAATAATAAATTCTATAAAAATGTTAAATTCACATTACTCTAACAGGCAGCTCTTCACAAAAAAACCACTGTGGATTTTCTGTGTTGGATTTAGTCACATCCTAAACAAGTCGCCAAACCTGTGCGTAATGATTGTTTAATTAAAAAAGACTGAAATGCGCCCTTTTTTTGCATTCAACTGATGCGTTTGATTTATCATCTTAATGAAGACGATTAGCTACACCTGAGAGGGGAGAGTTAAAGTGTCTTTTACCAGGAAATTGACTGAAAACAGATTAAGACTAATTAGCAGTTTAAAGACATGTTTATCGCCCTCCCTGTTCTCTGTCCGCCGCCCGCCACTGACTCGACACTTTGAGTTTGTCCAAAGTGCCTGCAGTTCATTCACCTCTTTCCATCTGGATTTGGCAGCACTGATAGCTACTCATGTTATGCTCAGGTTTTGTTGCGCTCTTCATGGGCAGGTTGGCTTTCTTTTGACTGCTCTCTTTCTTTAATGCTGAAGAACCAAGATCCTCGCTCATCTTTGCACAAGATATTACTTTTTCCACTGAACTCGCCATTTTGTTGATAAAGGAGAGAAATGTATTTTTTTCGTTGAAAACTTACAAAAGGCTCCTTCACTCATGTACTATCATGGCTTTATATTGAAGTGCTGTGAATGTAATTTTTGTATGTTTCTTGTCTGAATTAGTTGAGCATGTCCAGTTCTCTCCGTACACTGTCTGTGCATTCATTTTCCACTTCATGGAGAACATAGCTCTGTTTTGAGCTGTGTCATTTCAGCCTTTGGCATCAGGCCCTTGTGTCATCTGTATTTGGGGTGCTCACCGTGTCATATTTTTTTGCAATAGCTCTTGGAGATTTTCAGCCCGTTTCTTGAGAGGCACAGAATCAGAAAGCACTATTCCCCAAACTCCGCCATACTGCTGGGCCTGTGTGAAGAGGAACTGGGTTGCTGCCAGCGGATCTTTCAGCAGCAGAGAGAGAGTGTAAGGCTGCTGGATATCTCACAGGGCGTCAAATCCACATTCTGAGAGTAAAAGTCTTTCCCAGTCAAACGACCTGGACCTTGTAATAAGAGTCTTCAGCCTGGCAGAAGAGCTCATTGTTGTCATCAATTTGCAGTGTTCATGAGCTGAAGAAGCAAATGGCAGGACTTTTACTTTCTAAATGCTGGACTTTCTCCCTCCTGATGTTGAATTTGAGCTGTAGACATGAATTATCTGACAGTTTGGGTGAATGTGCTGTTATCATATTACTGGTGAACGCTAAGTTTTCTCTGCTGCTGTTTCAGATGCAGCGTGGCTGTGCCATGCAGGGGAAGAACCTTCCGCCAACCGCAGGTTGCCTTTTGTGGGCCCAGCAACTGCAGGTCCGAGTGCTGGCCTGCAGGAACAACCTGTGCCGCCTCACCCACACGTGCGTGTCATCAGAGCGATGCCCTGTGGTGTGCAGTTAGCATGGTTTGTTGTCTTGGGTTGTAATATCAAGAGGAAGGGGGCTCTTTGGGGGTGGGTCCTGTAAATTTGTCCCAAAATCCCTACCTTAATGCTTTGGAGAATTAGGCCAGACTGTGGCCCTGTCCCCCAGGGTTTAGCAGCATTACACACAGTGTCAGTATTTTCTTTTGTTTTTGAAATTATTGTGAGCTCTCTTACAGTCAAGAGTAGAATTATTAGGCGCCTTGTTAACAAGAAGCCGCATATAGTTAGCAACAGTTTATCAATATGTTCACTTAAAACTGTAGTTTATTCTTAAAGCCCTTTTATGTAAGAATTGGTATTGTGTGTGTGAAACTGCGACCATACAATCCCTGAATGCAGCACCACTGTTGTAAATAGTGCGCCCCCAACATCCAAGTTAGTTTTTGCGTGATATGACTCCTTTAGCAGGCTCAGCCCTAGGCCACCTAAAGATTACGGGACACTTGCTAAGGGTGTGTCTGTTACAGTTCGATAATTTCAGCGGTGCGGACCCTCGCTACCCTTGCGATGCCATCCATCCATTACCTGTACTGCTTCTTCCTCAGTAGGGTTGCGGGGGAGCTGGAGCCTGTCCCTTGCAAGGTGTCATGCATTAAAGGGTAACTTTTTTAGGTGAATCTTCATCATAATGTCACTCTAAGGATTGAAGCACTTCTTTTCCATTTCTAGTTCCTAAAAGCCAAACGGCAGCACCCCCCCCCCCCAGTCGGAGCCCCTGCCCTCCCTGAAGGAAAGAAATTATTTGTTTATTATATACATAATTCATGTGAATCTGTTTCATTTCCGTTCAGTGTGACGGTCTTAAATGGATTTTGCTGTCATATGGCTGTGCCAGCTTCTCTCTCTCCTCTCACCGAGGGCGGGGCTTCACCCGTTTCCACACTCACGATATGAAGCGCGGTGCATAACTCTCGTTCGTGTGATTGCATAACATAAAAAGAAATCTTCATGTTAAAAAACAGACAGATTTCCTGTTATAACAAAATGCTTTTTAGGCCTTTGTTTTAACCAGGCAATTTAGTACCAGAGTGTCATAGCGGCATCTTTTAAATAATAAACATTTTTCAATATAACCGCGTCAGAAAACTTTGTTTTAACTGGAAACTTTCCCTCTGTTCCACCATACAAACTTATTCTTTAAAATAAGAAATGTTTTTGTCATAAAAACAAATGTTTCCCCTTAAAACTTGATAAATGGGTAGAGGTGAAAAGTGACTGTGCCACACTTCCTGCTTAATAATTTTTGCTTTGGTTCTTGCATAGGCCAACTTATATCCTCCAGGCCCAACTAAATTAATATTTCTGGCTATGCTATTGATGCAGACCAAAAATACAATACAAGGGTTATAATTTAAATAGAAGTGCACTATTATATCTAATCTAGCCTATATGCTATTGGCCAACATGAATCAGTTATTCTTGTAATATGACTTTGTGTCTGCTGCTTGTCTTGGGCAGAAATGAGAGCGCGTGCCAAAGCCATTGTATGACCGCCATATCAAAAAAATGCAATCTATGGCAGAAAATGCACAGCCGAGTGAATTTCCGAAAAATAGTTTATCTGTTTCATAAAATAGAAGTTTATTATGATCTGGAAACTGGGTCTGTGGTCGAAAAAGGCCTGAAAGACAAAAACTGGACAGGCACATTAACTTTTTTTTCTTGACAATTTTTAGGGCTTCATTGAACAGATGACTGCTAAGTTGTATTTTCCTACCTACACATTCAGTGTTTAACGTTTGTTTTTGAAGTCCGTAATGGCCGTTGAACACTGAAGTTATTGCATTTGTAGCAGTCATTATCAAATTTACTTTCACAATGTTGTAGCGCTGCAACCTACCGATGCCAAAATTTGTATTTGTTGAGCCAGTGGTGATTTTAGTCCACATAAGAAATTACGCTGAGATTGAAAAAGAAATGGCAGACGTATAAATGTTCAGAAATGGCTCTTTTACACGGGTGAACTGTCCAAGCAAATAAACTGTGGCGATCAGTGTAATGTATGTGTATATATGCAGTTCTGCAGGGGAGCGGGTTCTGCAGCAGTGTGAGAAGCTGTTGGAAGACCTTGATCTGCATGATGAGTCAGTGCTCTCTGGCTGGGCTGACGGTCTGGAGATGCTCTACCACACACACCTGCAGGAGCCCCTGCTCTCACTCCTCCCTGACACCGGCCTGCTGGAAGTCAACTTTCACCACACTGTGAGTCCCTCCAAAGAAATAACTCTGTCAGACACTAGTGGTCTCGCTGTAAATTACTCTGAAAGATGTACATGCTTATATCAGACAGCAGTGGTCCTGCTGAAAGTTACAGTTAATGATCCGACCTGCATTAGATGGCAGTGGCGCTGATGCAAGCTACTGTGAATTACTCACCTGTGTCAGACAGCACTGGTCTCGCTGTAAGTTGAGTCGTGCACACAGATGTGTTCGTTTTTCAGCGCATCCGTTTTCAGTTATTTACCGATGGTAAAATGCACCAGACGCATATTTTTTTACCTTGTATCTCTGTTAGTCAATTTTCGAAAACCGTTATTGTAAAAATGTCACAGTATTAGATGCAGTCAGCAGCGCTGTCACTGCCTGTCATGGCAACATTTCAAAGCATCACCGTTTCTTCTCCCTTTTGAAAAATTAGCGTATTTTTATTCTGAAAGATGCATCTCTGCTGGACAGCAGTGGTACTGCAGCCTGGTTATGTTAGTGACTTGCCTGAATCAGACAGCAGTGGTCCTACTGTAAGTTACTCTGAAAAGGAAGCCTGTGTCAAATAGCACTGGTCCTTCTGTAAGAGGACACACCTCCACCAGACAGCATTGGTCCTATTGAAAGTTATTCTGAAAAGTGAAAGACTGTGTCAGATAATAGTGACCCTGCTGCAAGTCACTTTTAAAGATGCACCTGTATCAGACGACAGAAGCCTCATAGTAACCTCTGTCAGACTGCAGTGGCCCTGATGCCGGTGACTGTGCGAGACACACGTCAGTCAGACAGCAATGGCCCTGCTGTAAGTTACTCTAAAAAATACACTGCTGTTAGACACCTGTGGCCCGGCTGTGGGTAACTATGAATGATGCACCCGTGTCAGACAACAGAAGCCCCGTAGTAATCTGTGTCAGACAGCAATGGCCCTGATGTAAGTTACTGTGAAAAATACACCGCTATCAGACACCTCTGGCCCGACTGGAGGTAACTATGAATGATGCAACCGTGTCAGACAACAGTAGCCCTGCCGTAGGCTATGGGGAATGATTCTCCTGCATCAGACGGGTATGATCCTGCTGCAAGTTACTCTGAAAGGTGCACCTTTGTCTGACAGAAATAGCCTTACTGTAAGCTAATGTAAAAGATTTAAATCGGTCAGCTACAGTATAGTCCTGCTGTAAGTTACTTTCAAAGACATGCCTATGTCAAATTGCAGTAACCCTCCTGTAAATAACTGTGAAAGACTCAGCTGTGTCAGACTGCCAGTATTGTGCTGCAGGTTAGTGCGAAAGAAGCGCTAATCAGTGATATTATCTTATGGAGCTCGCCAGGTGAAGTAACATTGGGCAGGATTTTTAATTTCTCACTCCTTGACTTTGCACCGCTGATGAATTGGACTGCAGATTAGATTTCAGGCTGAATCAAATGGCATCAGGTTTTCAATCATCTTAGTCTCTCTGTTCTTTCTCCAGCTGAGGTCTACTCTGAGGGAGGTGAAGTACCTGGACATGCTGAAACACCAAAATATTCCCCGAGCCGCACTGGAGCTGTACTCCAGAAAGGACTCTCTCTACATGGTGAGACCTGCTTGCTCTTGCAATTTATCGACATGTATAAAATTGTTTTATAATATACAATTCGGGGTTGGGTTCAATTACTTTTGTCAATTATAATTGATTGTAATTGTGATTGCAATCACAATTACAATTACTTTCTGGACAGAATGTTCAATTACAATTACTTTTCGATAAAAATGCAATTAAAATTAAATTACAATTACGAAATTACAATTACGATTGTAATTGAAAAGAGTAATTGGACCCAACCCTGATACAATTCAATTAAATTTATTTGTATTATGCGTGTCACAGAAGTACTGGCACTATGCTTTGCAAAAAAAACTTCTTGGAGGGATAAAAATTCTCAAACAGTGGTAAGAAAAAAAACTCCCCACTGGGAAAAAATGGCTGGAAAGTAGGAAAGCCCTTGTTTTGCTGGTCAGCTAATTAACAGAAGTTGAATTGAGGTCAAATAAAAATGATTGAAGAAATCCAAGCCGCAGCGTCTGTAGCTCCAGGAAGCAGTGAGGCGCGGGTGCGGACCTGAGGATCAGGACAGCCGCAGCCACAGGCTGGAAGGCAGGGTGAGAGGGGTCTGTTAACTCAGGGTAAGGGGGGGTGAAGGATCCCCAGAAAAAGACACTGACAGAGGTTAAGCACTGAATGAATGAACAGCACACTGAATAAAATGTGAGTTTAGGCACTGTGTGAATCATCAGCACACTGAATGAAATGGGAAATCGGAGAGCCAAATCGAGCATGAGCAGAGTCGTCAGCGCGTCCTCAGTCCGCAAGCTCGTCTGAGGTTGTTCACGTGCGCAGACATTTTGTAGTATATCAGAGGCCTATCGTGTATCTGCTAAGCTGAGTTGCACTATTTTCTCAAAGGCATGTACATACAGTACTGAGCAAAAGTGTTAGGCCCCCTACATTTTTTAAAATATAAATATGGCTTTTAATGTTTACTTTTTGTTTTCCGCATTAGTCTTGCTGAAGATAAAAAGTGAGTTTGAAATTCAAAGGCTGATTATAAAAATTAAAACTTCATTAAAATTCATTAAAATTAAATTTCATTAAAAACAGTTTTCACAGATAAAAGAGTCTTGACCGAGTCCTGATGTCAACATCATCATGGCTGTCTGAAATTATTTGTAGGGTAGACACAACTGAGTCAGTCTGTAGAAGAACAGTGACGTGTTTTCCACTCGATTGGAGCAAGCAGAAACCAATAGCACCTAGGACAGTATCCCAAATTTTTAGGCAAAGTGTAATCACTTGAAATATCAGTTAGATTTAGTTTTTAACAGTTTGCAGCTCTTCATAATAAATTTCTCAGTTATTAGAAATGTTTAATTTAATTATTTTTGTAAGCATATTTTCCTTACAAAATTTCTTTAAATGTGCCAAAAAGACGTTTGCGCAGAATGGTACATCCACTGGCACTTCTAGTACATAATCACACAAGCGTAGGTGCAGAAGTCTTGTCCATAATGTGACCCTTTTTTCACTCTGTATTGTGACTGTTATCTCAATGTGATTTTTTTTTTGTGTGTGTGTGTCTCTGTGGCTGACTGGGAGTCTGAATAATTTTGTGTGTGTGTGTGTGTGTTTGTGTCCCTGAGTGATTGTGACTGTATTGGCATTTGTGTTTCTGTGTTCTTCCAGTACACACACACACTGTGCCAGATCGTACAGTGGAGGAACACCCTGCGGAGCTGCATGCGGGAGGTGGAGGCCGGGCTGGTAGAGGGAGAGATGGAGCGCGTGCGGGAACAGCTGCAGCCAGCGCTGGGAAGGCTGAACTGGGGGCAGGACGACCTGTGGGACTACATTTCCCAGACGCGCGATCTACTGCACGGCCTGCACAGCCGCATCCAGAGCAGTCAGTGCAACCTGGAGACCCTGCAGGACCTGATGAGGAGCCTCAGCCAATCAGCCTTCATCACCCGCCGCGGCGGCCACACCCTGCTGGACCTGTGCGACATAAAGGAGACTGTGGACTGGAAATATGGCCACATCGCCACTACTGGGGAGAAGATTTATCAGCTGGTGGAGGTGCCTCCCCAACCCCGTTGCCTTCTCTGTGACATGTATTACCGAAAAACTCTACTTCCTCTTGTTTTCTTTAGCTTAAGGTGGTAATGCTAAGCCATTGAATGATGGATATGCTTTTCGACCTGTGCCTTTTGTACAGTATTATTGGCTGGTTGGCTGTACATCCTTATGCCCATTTCATACTGCTACTGCTCATCTTTTCCTTTCTCATTGAATTAAATTTGGGCAAAAAAAGACCATTTATCTTGTAATTATTAGTATCCAGACTAACAGATCAGATGTGCCCTTGTTTTGCTAATTGACAGCTTTTTAGTTTGATTCTCAACAGTATTTGTATAAGGTAGTGAAAAAATGTAAACCAGTCAAGTGTTTTACAAATGAAACGTATTATTAATGCATTGGACTCAATCCTACATCTGACAATAGTGGGACAACATGCCTCTCCCAAAACTTCAGCAATTGAACTCCTCACTTCCCAGACGTTTAGAGACTGTTCTGTAAAGAAGAGATACTGAACAATGGTAAACATGGCCCTTTCCCAACTTTTCTGAGAAGTTTTGCTGCCATCAAATTGAAAATGAGCTAATATTTTTCATGAAATGGTAAAATGTCTCATTTTCAACATCTGATCTGTTGTGAATAAAATGTGGGTTTGAGATTTGCAAATCGTCGCACTCTGTTTTTCATTACATTTTGCACAACATCCCAACTTTTTTGGAATTTGGGGTGTAACTGTTGCTGACTTCCTCAGAGCTGATCATTTAGAAAAATGCAGAGAGAATTCCTGACCTCGTTCGCTGTCGACAATACCATAAATGGCAAAGATGTGGCAATCTCCTGTTTTAAAGGTTGATTATGGAATATGAGCAGAATACCGACATCTAGTGCCTTAAGATTGTAGTCGCAACAACAGAAAATAATTCCAGCAGCCGGGTTGCCAGGTTCATTGCCGAGTGTGTCAATCGATCAAGCCATTTCCGCGTGCGTTTTCATGCCATGGAAATCCAAGTCCATCGAGCATATGCTTTGCTGATATTGACTGTCGTCTTTGCCCTTCTCCGGTAGCTCTGTTGCTGGGACGGATAACACCCCGTTTTACTCGCAGACTCCGCCATTTTACCCAGTGCCTGTCTAGCTGTGCCGAGCATACATACTGTATTTGGCAAACCGAAATGCCCCGGCCGCTATTGGCTTGTACAATGTAAACAGGAAGTCATTGTCGAACCCGTTAAAATTTTTAAATGATTTAATTCAGAATAAATATATTTTTTTACCGAAAAAAAATACTTTTATTCTGCACCCGTCTAAAAGCACTGTGGATGTATTATTTCTGGAAAAATATAGCTTTTAATACGCATTCTCCAAACCAATCTTTAACCACTAAGGCCTGCCGTTAAACTCTTACGTTCCTAGTCTAATTGCTGATTGGCTGTAAAGCTCTGTGTCTATCAGCTGGTTTGCTGTGAACCTCAGTCTTAAGGCTGAATGGTTGTAAAACTTTGTTTCAGGAGAACCGAACTCTGCTTGGGGCAGACCTGGACTCTGCACGGTGGGGGGCATACACACAGTATGTGGACGGTGTGATCCTGCTGGGCTTTGTGAGCGCAATACGCAATTCACTGCAGTACCTGATCGAAAACATGGACCCTTCTCTGAAGATCTCACCACTGTTTCAACTGCAGCTGGTGCTTTGCGGCAGCGACATGTCCTTCAGGCCTTCGCTTGACATCAACACAAAGGATAACTTCTATGACACCATCGATACGATGGTAGACAGTATCTTCAAAATGGCCTCCCAAATGCAGCGAGTGACCAGACACAATGGGCGGGAAACCTACCAGGTAATGGAGTCATGCTGGACATGTTAGGCACAAGTATGCAACTGTGATGACAGGAAATTCTTGTGTCTTTATTTTTAATCTAAAATTTCATTAGCACTGCCAGTTTAATTGGTTTCATTGACCAATAACATTCACTTAAAAGTTATAAAATTAAAGGAGAAAATGAGAATGTGGGACAGAATTAAATGATATTGGCAGTGTTAGATAATTAGGTTGTGTTTAGAGAGAAGATCAAATTACAGGCAGAGATTCGGATAGCATGTCACATTGGACTCAAAGTGCAAAAAATACATATTGTTCTGGTTAGTTGTTTAGTGACCAGCAGGTTCAGTCATTTGCAAAATCTTGGGAGCTGCAGCCTCTAGATGAGCAAAAGTTTTTTTGGTTTGGTATATTGAGCCCACGCAGACATGCACATATTCTCAGGATACACTAACTCTTCCATGTCTGTGGATAACAGCAATATAATGATGTCAATGATTACTACAGTTTTACTATTACAGAGAATATACCAGCGCAGTGCACAAGGATCTCCACCCGGATATGGAAGAATGGATTTTCATGCTAGTTTTAATGTTGTGGAGGGAAGTTCCTTTTTTTTTCCATTCTTTCACAGTGTAACAGGATAATTATCGGTCGACTGCTCAAACGGGCTCTGAGCTGAGACAGTGAAAGATGGATTTTGCTCAGAGGCTGTTGGATCCTGTCGCAGATACTCCGGAGGGCGACATTTTTAGGGTCGGCATGTTATCCTGCTCAGCCTGCCGGTTCGTAAATGGCCCCCTGCCTTTGTCTTCCGCCTGGTAGCCAGATGTGGAGCAGATGCCAGAGTTGTTGGAGCAGGCGCAGGTGATCCGGACCCGGGCGCGCTCCGCCCTCAGTCTGGCACGGGACTTCCAGAGCAGCTTCAGCAGCTACAGCTACCTGTGGACGAAGGACCGCGGAGAGTTTCTGCGGCAGTTCCTGCTGTACGGTCATGCACTCAGTGCCGAGGAGGCGGAGCTGTACGCCGATTATGAGCTCACCAAGTCTCCGCCCAAACTGGCCAACTTCAAGGAGCAGGTGACTGCAAACCAAGGCTTTCTCAGTGCATGGCCTGAGGTTCTCCATTTCATTGATAGGTGGTGCCCATCCCATTACTTAATGTGAGAAATAGTCCACAGCAGGCGCACAGTTACTTGGAAATAGGCAGCTTAATTGATGGCAGCTTAAAAATGGTGGGAAGTATCTCAATAGTGAGTTTTTATTATTATTTTTTTTTAAGATTGTGAACATTAGGACAAAGGCAATAACTTTATATGAATTATTCAAAAGGTCTAAGCTCTCTAATGGTTTTATTTAATGTTTCTCTCCTGCCACAGAGGCGGAGAACTAAAGGTTTTAGGGACCATTGATGATTCTGTCAAGTTTTTTAGAAAACCCTCAGGTTTTTGGAGTTTGTATTGAAACAATGCCTTAGGTTCTAGAATGCGTTTTTGAGGGCGCCTTAGGCTTTAATGGATCAATGCTTCACACAAACATTTTCTACTGTAGGTTATTTGTTATTAGTTATTTTATTTTATTTTTGAAGCTGCTTGTTTTAATGTATGTCTCTGTAAACACTATAATTGAAATCTGCGGAGCTATCTCACTGAAGTCATCTTTTGTTTATCTCGCTAGATCAACATGTTTGAGTCACTGTATGTGAAAGTCAGTAAATTTGAAGAAAAGAAGATTTTCTGTGGCTGGTGCCAAGTTGACATCAAACCCTTCAAGGTTTCACTGATGAACATGATTAAGAAATGGAGCTGGATGTTGAAAGAACACCTAATAAATCATGTCAACGAAAGGCAAGTACCCAACTCTTTTGTGCAGGTGGTTTATAAAAGAGGTGTGCTATTGGCGGCTGTATTTTTATGTAGCTAACCGTGTTTAAATTGAACGTAGTGTGTGATTAGTGAGAGACTAATACTTGTTTCGATTTTCTGGCCTGGCTCTGATGGATTTGCGTAATTCCTGTGACTCTCTGACTTGCCTTATTCACAGTGTGCAGGACCTGGCAAAATTCCTACGGGACACGCACCTGGGCCTGTCCAGGCAGGTGACAGATGGAGACTATGCTGGGCTGGTGGACATCATGGGACATTTGATGGCCATTCGTGACAGAAAGATCACTAATGAACAACACTTTAAGCCCCTCAAGTCTACTGCAGAGCTGTTGAAAACGTACGGCCAGCAGCTGCCGGAACAGATCTACTCTCAGCTAGAGGTAATGAAGTCTTTATCCGAGGCTTGTGTGACCTTTTGCTTATACTGCGGCAGTGTCATGTGATTTAGACATCCAAACATCACACCACGGGCTTTAGCATCAATCCCGTATTTCGCTGTCCTACTGTGAGTACAGACATACTCATGTACAAACATCCTTTCTTGACTCAACAGGAATAAAAGAATTGGGAAGAAAATCCGTTATAATGTCACAATAAGATATAAAGGGCCTTATTTTATCCCTTCACGCTGGCGACAGTCCTGGCCAGAGGCATTATGTTTTTGGATTGTCCGTCCATCATCCTTATGTCCATTCGTTCATCTATACTTCCAGCCAAATCTTGTGCGTGTGGTCTCTGGAGTTCTACGCGAAAAACGTAGGGTTTCATATGTTTTTAATATCTTATGATTATAATTGACAGTAGAATGACGTAGAATCAATACCATATAGAAGTTTTGCTTCAGAAAACTGATTTTTTATTTTCATTACTTAATTGGGATCCCTTTGGGCTGCTATAGCTGAAATGGTTGCAACAACGGAGAACAAGATCTCTGTTGCAAGAGATCATTTGTATTAACTGCTGGATAGATACTATGGGCAGGTATATTTGGCAGTTTGCACAATAGGCTTGGCTGCGGAGTTTAATCCTTACAATTCCTGGGAAACAGCGATGGGACGTATTCATATTCTAAATCGTTTACAGGCACCGGTTCTTCATGAATTTTCAATAATTGCCTCGGGTGTACGACCTATTGATAGGATAGTGTAACTGCCTGCATAAATCGAGTAGCTCCCTCTCGGCAGGAGTCTACATCTGAGGAGAGGGGTAAGAGTGATATTTAATACCAGCCTGTAAAACCATCCTTTCACACTACAGAAATTTAGTCGTGCATATCTGTCACGGTTTAATCTCAAGTTTTAAAAATCAGTAAAATCACCTTCTCATGAACTGAACTTTATAGATGTGACAGTTTTCTGAACTCTGCATTTTCCCTAGATGTGCTGCTCTTTAAACATTTCTTTTCACTGAAGTGTTATGGTGGCTCTAAGCCCCAAAAACCCACCCACTCCTGATTGATTATATAACCTGCCCGGATTGTGGGGGAGCAGGTTGAGATCCTTTATTCCTCACACATCCCTGCAGGAGCTGCCTGATCAGTGGAAGAACGTGAAGAAAGTGGCTTTCACTGTCAAGCATGAGGTGGCGCCACTGCAGTCCAATGAGGTGTCTGTGATCCGGAGAAAGTGCGTGCGCTTCGAGGTGAGCCACGCCCCTTCTAATCCAAGTCCTCCCTTCTCCTCATAGCCACGCCCCCCATCTTTGAGCAGCAGCCTCAATTTCACTGCCACACCCAGATTCCATGCCATGCCCGCTCTTTCCCATTTCCTGAATCATCCATTTACAAAGTTTGTGCTTAAGGAAATCATTTTGGAATATATCTGGAAAATGCATTTTCATATTTCTGAAAAAATATGTTTTCAGATCAAGCAGCATGAGTTCCGGGAAAAATTTCGCACAGAAACCGTCTTTCGAATGAATGTGGATTTACCCTATAAGCATATTGACAAGGTGAGGATTTCATGCATCCTGTAGAAATAAGGCATACGTTGCTTTTTGTAACACAATTATATGAAGACCACAATGGGAAAATGATCTACATTTTCATGTTGTGGAGAAATTATGAATCAAAAATTTGAAACAATCTTAGAAACAAAGCACTGAAAAAATATGCATAAAATATATAAAATATAATAATATATAATATTATTATACATATAATGATATATAATATATAAAATCTACAATAATGCAAAATTGGGACTGATACTTTTTCCTTTGTAGTCTTTATATACATGCTAGTGGTATAATTTTCATATTGTGACAATTTAGAGAATGCGATCGCTGTTCACTCCTGTTGAATGTTACTCATTACGTATGAAGCACTAAAGTGGGGAACATGGTGGCACAGATATTGAGCTTTTCGTGCAATAGACAAGCAAAATAAAAGATTCAATTGTCTGGAAATAAAATAAAGATCAAATAAATTCATGATATAAAATACTATGCTTTCGTTTTTCTTCCCTTTGATTGACCATATTTTGCCTCAATCAGTGGCGTGCCGTCAGATGTCAGGCGGGCCTTCAGTAACATCAGCCTTTCCCGCATCATAGCTCTAAAACTGTTTGCGATCAAGTTTGCCTGATTAACTATCAAACAATTTATTAACTGAACAACCACCACCAATGCATGACACATATTGATAAAGAAATGCTAATTACAAATCGATTGCCTATTGGCTATGTTGACATAATTGATGTGACTCCGCAAGGATGACAATCTGCAAGTAAATCAAAAACATTTCAGACTTCGCAGCAATCATTTTCGGCATCACTCAGCAGTGCATCATGCCTAACTACGCACTTTAGCCGTCACTACATTCAGACAATAGAACGGATTCTCATGGCTTATTGCTCAATGAGCCTCGCAAACTAATTTACGCAAATCTGTGGTTTCACGTGCTACATGAGTGCAGAAATTATAAAGACGAATTGATTTTTTTGTAGTAATTGATGTGCGAAAGAAAACGCTGCATAATTTCGTAGTGCAATGTATAACAAGGCTTTCGAAAATAAATTAGACTCTCGTTGGTTCTACCTATCAGTCTGAGCAACTGTTGCTAATTGGGAGAGGTAAACTGCGAGAGGTGTCAGTCATTAAGCAGTGAAAGGCGAGGTTATTGCTGGCCCTGTGTTTCTGCCGATGGACCGCCACTGACCTCAGTATAATTGTTGGAATGATTTTTCTGTTCTCATTGCCACAGTATTATTTTTCAATACATTTTCATCAAAAAATCTTAAAAGAAGTTATATATTAGGACCCCTTTCTGCTGAAAAGGTGGTGCAGTTTAATTATTACTGCACACTACTTCAGTCTTCGTAAAATCTCCTTGACTTTAAGGCACAGTGTCTGTATAGATGTTAGAGGGTGTCAGATATTAGTCTGTTGGAAGCCTTTTCAAAGTCTTCAAGTATATTGTTGGCAGAGCTGATTTTCTGACAGAAGAAGGATGAAATGAAGGCTTAAACTGAACTCCAAGCAGGTAGGTTTAACTTTGGATTAATACTGTCTGCCAGCGGAAACACATGGATTATCTAGACCATTTTAGTGAGGACCAATGAACATCACCAGCCAAGCACTTGAAAGGCATAACCCATGAATAACTTATATGATGCCATTTTTAGAGACTGGTTGTGATTTGCATAATTTCCTGAATCCAACAGTTTTAACATTAAGACACCCTTGCTGAACGTCCGGCAGTCTGAATACCAAACACAAGTGCATAAACTGTTATCTAACTTATCTAACCTGTGAAATAAATGTATTCAGTTTATTCCTGAATGCAGTTGCAGTGCAAAATCATGCTTATATCTGCAGCAGAGATCTGGGAGAGGACATGGTTGGTGTATGATAAATCATTGGCAGTGCCTAGAGAAAACGATGTGTTCTGAGCTTTGAGGCCTTATCATCTGTATCATTGATAAACCTTTCATTCAGAATTAAGTGAAACCGCATGGCTGTCCAGACTGAATATGTAGAAAAACCAGGTTTCCTCAGTGTTGAGGCTGAGAATGACGGCACTCGACTTTATACATTCATTGAATGATTAAAATTACTTGAATAAAAATTACCGAACAAAAGCTGAGTAATGTGTTGTTGTAATGATGAAAAAAGTAGGATGAAGCAAGCTGTCTTGTCCTGATGACGATTTTTTATTTTATGGTTTAAAGCTGCCCCAGAATGAAATGTATTGTAAATGTACTGCAGTGTAATGGGAGGAAATGTGTTACAGTGTAGTATAATGTAATGCTGTCTGATGTTCTTAAATGTAATGCAGTGTAATGTGTTGTTCAGTTGAACAGGGATGTTACGCAGTTGGAGAGTGAGATGCAGAGTCTGCAGGACACTGCTAAGCTGTTTGAGGTTGGCTTCCCTGAATACAGACAGCTGCGGCAGTGCCGTGCCGACCTGGTCCTGCTCAGATCTGTGTGGGACATGGTCATATTTGTCATGGTAAACAATTTCTATAGCCTATAGCCTATATTCATCCCACTGTATCATAAGTACCGTTTTTACACAATGTATCTTGCCATAGAAATTTGGAAGCTTAAACCTACCAAAATGTAAGTTTGTATCCAGTCCATCACTGCTGGTTTGGCTACATTGTACATTTTGCCATTCAATTTGTGGCATGCGCATATTGCTCCAAAATGTTGAAAATTGTGTACATAAAATACACAAAAATGTAAATAAACTATTTAAAATAATTTTCAAATTCAGTGTTGACCTGATGCCAAGCAAAGTTTCATTTTCCGGCATTTGGAAGGACTCGATTGACAGTTCTTTTTCACTTTAGTAGCATAGCACTGACATGAGAAAATGCCAGCGCTCAGTTACTTCATTTTAATTGAAAACCCCATTTCTGAAAAAGTTGGGAGGGTATGAAAAAAGCTCGTAAAAAGAAATACCAATTTATAAATCACCAACAACCTGTATTAAATTGAAGATGGTGCACAACAAAATATTTCAGGCCCACTTTTTTCTATGATATACAATGCACGTAAGGACTGAATGATCCATCAATGGGAATGGTTGTATTAGACATTTGCACAGGCTAATATGATGGCCACAAGTAGGCTTGAGTGAAAAAGGAGGGATCCATCTTATGAGGATGGGTAAGCTTCACTGCCAGGCCTGCCTATAGTGTTCACTCAAGAGAATGGCAAGTGCAAAATGTTCTCTTTTATTTGTGTTTTTTTTAATGTTATGCCAATTTGCCAGATTGGGTGGCATGATGGCACAATGGTTAGCGCTGCCTCCTTACAGCAAGAAAGTTGTGGGTCTGAATCCGGCCGGGGGCCTTTCTGTGTGGAATTTGCATGTTCTCCTCCTGTTCGCGTGGTTTTCCTCTGGGAACTCTGATGGTTTTCTCCATCGGTCGAAAAGGCATGCAGGATTGTCTCATTGGAGACTCTAAATTGCCCATTGGTATGAATGAATTGTATGTTGATATGAGATAGATTCTTTATAATTTAACAACACTTTCAGCAATTAATTAGCTATCTTGTGCCTGTTTTGTGCTTGCCCCTGCTTTCCAGCAGTTTTCTCCAGTGTCTACTTCTGCATTCCTGTGGTCCCAGTTCCTCCTCCCACCCACATCTCCTGCCTCCCGTACCCTGTATCTGCCTTTACTCTGTTTCTGCTCGCATCACATTCTCTCCCGAATGCTCACCTACTCCTCCGGCAGATTCGTCTTTGTGTACAGGGCCAAATTCAGGTCGACTTTCATATCTTGTGTACATTCCGATCTGCCGGTGAAAAAGAGTATCAGCGAAGGACATGGCAATCCATGCAATCGCATTTCTGTGAACCAAATTTACCTTAAAATGACCTCATTGGTAGGTTTACGCTTCAGTTTATCATTGGGAGATTCCCAGTCAAATTCATTACATTGTTATTGATATTAATTCTACTGATCTTATTATGTCCTCATGTGTCTGTGTGTATGTTTTCTATTCAGACCAGCATTGAGGACTGGACCAAGACGAGGTGGAAAGAAATTAATGTTGAGCAAATGGATATGGAATTAAGACGATTTTCAAAGGTGCACTCCTTAGCTTGAGTAGAGCTATGTGAGCCATTTTCTGAATCCACGAAACTAAATCTTATATTTCACAGATGATGCCATGCGAGTAAAGCCTGGAAACATGAGTTTTGTAGGATGCTCACTGTAAAAGTGGAGGCTTTTCCTAGGCTTTTGGTAAAAGAGGGAGCATCTGAAGTAGTGCACATAACTTTCTCTGTAAAACCCAGGTAGCATGGATTCAAATCAAATTTTTCACTTTGCAAATAGAAGCAATAACTCTGTCTGTGTGTGTTTTGTGTTGCTGCTCTGTAGGAGAAGAAGACATTGAATGAAGTTATGCTTCCATGTGTATTTTTTGCAGTGAATTTAGGTGCTGGATGGAAATGGTTTGTATGCATGTGGCCTTGCATAAAATGAAGTGGCCGGTGTTTGTGTTTTGCAGGAAATGAAGTCGCTGGATAAGGATGTGCGTGTTTGGGAAGTGTATGTTGACTTAGACTCCATGGTGAAGAATATGCTGACCTCGCTGCGGGCTGTGAACGAGCTGCAGAATCCTGCCGTTCGGGAGAGACACTGGCAGCAACTCATGAACACTACAGGGGTATGAAGCTTTACAGCCCACCAGGGCTCCAGAAGTGTTTTATTTCACCTACATGGTGCTACTGAGGAGTTATTTCAAGCCATGTGTTACACAGGTGTTATACAGGGCACATTGATTCGTAAAACACACACGTGTGCCCCGGAAGTGTTTTATGGGGCAAACAAATGTTACGCAGGTGTTCTGTAGAGCCCACAGGGGTTAACTGAGTTACACAGGCATTCAATAAAGTCACAAAGACATCAGACAGGTGGAGCACATGTGTATTAGAGGGCCCACATGTGTAGCTCAGGTTTTCAATAAGGCCTTTCGGGTCTCCATGGGTGTTCTGTTGAGCCCACAGGTGTCACTCTGTTATTAGGAGGCTCAGTTGTTACACAGGTGTTTTATGGAGGCCATAAGTCTTGGACTTGCATTTTATTGGGACGAAAGACTCTATATGTGTGACCCATAGATGCTCTGCATGTGATACACAGGTGTACGGAAGGTCAATTAACATTCAGTTTGCCTGCAAGCAGCGTATGGCCTTTCTGATACAGTTGGTTTTCTCTCAAGATTTGTCTCCATTGAGTAGTTTTTCTGACATCATCATGACATCACGATAATTTTCCCTCAGAGGGTTTTTTCTTTTTGCTTTTTTACCTCCTAAGTAATTTTTGGGACTTTTGCGCATCTCTTACTCTGTTAAGTGTGTTTGTGACAGTATTTCTGTACAAAAGTGTCGTGCAACAAAACTGTGATTTAAACATTAATTTTGTCTATCAGCCTGTCCACTGCACACTGTTGTACCCTGCTGTGTGTAGTTGTCCAACTCTGGTCCTGCTCATACTCAGGTGAGCTTCGTCATGGACGAGGGGACAACCCTGGGAGCTCTGCTGGGGCTGCAGCTCCACCGTGTGGAGGAGGAGGTGAAGAACATCGTGGACAAGGCTCTGAAGGAGATGGCCATCGAGAAGGTGCTTTGTTTTCCTCTGTTGTTGCTCATATTTGAATTCTGAGGAACCAGTGGTCCCAGCTGCCTGTCTGCCTCGGCTTCAGGTGCTAACAGAGATGAACCAGACATGGAGTCAGATGATGTTTTCCTATGACAAACACCAGAGCACTCAGACCTTCCTGCTCAAGCCTGACGAGAATCTGATCGAAACTTTGGAGGATAATCAGGTGATTTCTCAGTTCCACAGAGTTGCTCTTCAATGACGCACAAGGCATATTACTACTGTGCCCAGTATGTCTTGATAAAAAAAAAAATGCACGTCAGAACAGTTATCTATTTTTTTACCTTCCTCTTCTCTCCATGTCTGCAGTCTATCCTCACCTTCTGCATTCTGGGCCTGACTCTCCAGTGGGACGCAGAAATATTGATGAATTTACGTTGTCAGCCACTTTGTTCTCGCCCTGCACAGTTTTCTATGCGACTCTTCTCGTGCCTCTCAAGTTCCAATACAATGACCAAACCATCCCATTTTCAAGTAAAAGTGTCAGTAAAATCAGTGCTAAATGGCTTCTAAACCATCTTTACCTTTAAAAACTACAGATAACTTTTTGAGTGCGTGACCACGTCCACTGCAGTGACCTTATTTACATTGACAATTATCAGTGAACTGGAATTTTACCCATAAAACCTACAGACCCATGATGGGGTCCATCAAATGCAGCTGCCGTATTCAGACCAGTGAAATTTCAGGCCTATTTTAAATTCTAGTGGAGATCCCAAAGTTTCTAACAATCCCAAATATGACCTGCTGAATTTCAGAGAAATCTTTATAAAGTGATATGCAAGATCTTGATTTTTTTCTGAGAACCAGATTCTTTGCGCATCTTACTGCAAAATCGACTGAATTATACACCAGGAATGTTGAAAGCAGATTTGACACGATTCCCATTAAAGCTCTTTGATCTTGTGCAATTTTTAATAATCAAAAGTTTGCCCTGGTGGTGGCACTACAGTAAAGGTCATTGAGTAAACTAACTTAAATCTACACCAGAAACTATTACAAAAAGTGTGACTTGATTTCCAGCTGAACGATTTCTCCCATTTAGAAATGTAAAATTACCCCTTGGTAATGCTAACTGGAGAGCTTGTACTGGAGGGCCACACAAAATAAATCTGTCCTCAATGCACCAGAAATAAATGCAAAAATTTTCGCGATTCCAATAAAAGCAGTCAGTGGGGTGTGGTGATGTGATTTTGGACCCCACTGGGCCGATGGGTGATGGTCAGCTCCTCTTCATCTCCTCATTTGATTGTCTCAGGTGCAGCTGCAGAACATTCTGATGAGCAAGCATGTGGAGCACTTCCTGGTTGAGGTCAGCGGTTGGCAGAGGAAGCTGATGGTGGCTGACCTGGTTATCTCTGTTTGGATGAGTGTGCAGCGCACCTGGGCGCACCTCCAGAGCATCTTCACCAACTCTGAGGACATTAGAAACCAGCTGGCTCACGATGCCACCCGCTTCCAGGGCATCCACCAGGACTTCCAGGTGCTGCCTTTGTCCCTAATGAATGAGGATGGACTTCAGTACACTACTTCAGTACACTTACAGCAGCACTGAGCCGCCACAACTCACTGCCTGCTTCTGTCTACAGTCAGCTCATTTATTATTATCCTTTATGGTGACTGTTAAAAATAAGAAATTATATAATGACTCCGATGTTCAAATGAAATATTTGGTGAAATTGCGTAGACTTGGTTTAATGAACCATGTACCTTGTAGTTGCCTTTGGTTTGACCTTTGAGTGTCCAGGCCCTGTATTAAACTGCAAAAAGGGTCCATCATAACAATTAATTTAATCTTATGAGACTTAAAGGGGATCGAGGTCAAACCTCAAGTTGATTTGTCCGAAAAGAGCACACTTTCTTGCTACATAAGTCATTTCTTGATGCAAATACGATGGTGAAAGTAGAATTTAAAACTGTTTCGTAACAACCCTCAGCCTGACGATGCTGTCCCATAAGTTCCACTGTACAGCATTGTTCTGTTTTTCAAAATATGTTGAAATCAATGTTCTTACCTTGGTAGTTATCCAGTGATAAAAACCTGTTATAGTTTTCAATCCGCAAAACAAGCAAGCTCGGACAAACGTCATTAAATTTTTGTTTTGAAAATCTTTGTTTGTTGACAAACGTCTTTGTGATTTTCACTTTAAGCTTTTTTCATACACATGATGCTGTGCTGTAGGCTGAACCCTTTAGGAACAAAATAAGTGCACTCATTGGCTGTTATGTGCTGATCTTACCAAACAGTAAGCATATGAGTCTACCAGCATACAGTCCAATAAAATCGGGAAATAAAATTCTTTTATTTTACAGACAGCCAGTGGTCTGAAACTTCCTTCAGACCAATTTTTATGATAGCCAAGGGATTCAGTTTTATGAGGAGGATTTGTTTCAATGGTTTCTGTCAAGGAAGGATTTGGTCAGGGAAGCAAAGGAGTTTTGGAGGCAACTTTTTGATATTCAATATGGGTAATATTCTCAGCAATTCTGACTCTTTGAGAGCAATCTACTGAGTGTCACCTTTTGAACGAGACCATGATTATTCCTGTCGTCAAAGTGGTTAAAAAAGAGTAAACACTTCAAGGGGTTGGGTTGAACATAATTATATGGGGCCTGGAATGTTCAATAATTCATCTTATGCTCTGACCCTGTCTCTAATCCTTTTGTATGCATTGTATAGACCCTTATGGAAACAGTTGTACAGACCACAAATGTGATTGATGTCACAAATCAGACGGGATTTTTGGAGAAGTTGGAAGCCTTGCAGCAAAGGTACCTTCATGTGAATTGCAAAACTATGTAAAAAGAAGTGTGCGCCCTTGAGAGTGTTTTTGAGGGCAGTTTTGTTTTGCAGGCTGTCCGTGTGTGAGAAGGCCTTAGCGGAATATCTGGAGACCAAGAGGTTATCATTCCCTCGCTTCTACTTCGTCTCCGCCGCAGACTTGCTGGAAATCATTTCCAAGGGAACCCAGCCCACGCAGGTGCACAGAGTACACAAGCAGGGGCTTCACAATATGCCAACATCCTTTAGAATTTGTGTTTGTGACTGATTTTTCTCTTTTTATTATGCCCCTGGAATTGAAGATTCAGGGGCATATTGTTTTGCACCCGTCCGTCCGCCCGTCTGTCTGTGTCTGTCTGTCTGCGGCAGCAAAAAAACTTTCACCTTGGCCATAACTTTTGATTGGTCAGAGATAGGCCTTTGATACTTTCCATGTGTGTCTCTTGTCACGAGACCTTTCGGATGAGGTCATGGCGTCATTCTGATTTCACAATAGTTTCCTGGAAAAGTTTAAAAAATTTTATTTATTTATTTAAGCCTTTGCAAGACAAGCGATTCCATCTGGTCCTTTTCCATATTATACATCCAAACTATGCTTATATCCGCGGGCATCAATGTTTCACAAACACATCTTGTGTTGTTTTTTTTTTTTTTTTAATTATGCAGGTGACCAGGCATCTGCTGAAGCTGTTCGACAACCTTGCGGATCTGAAGTTCAGCGAGGCTGTGGCAGAGGAAGAGAGGGCAGAGCCCTGTGCAGAGTGGGCAGGAATTGAAAGAACGAGGGCGGGGTCAGATGCAAAGCGGGTGGAGCAGGAGAGAGAGAGGGTGGGGCCAGATGTGGAGAGGGTGGTGGCGCTGGGGATGTTCAGCCGGGAGGGGGAGTATGTGCCCTTCTCAGAGCCCTGCATCTGCGAGGGACAGGTACCTGCCAATGAAATACAGGAGGGCGTGGCATACTGTGACACTTCACTCTTCCACACATACACTGTGTATAAATATTGAAGTGCAAGCTTTCAGCTTTAATATAGGGGTATCAAAACTGGGTGATTGCTGCTTGTGCTTTCCCCTTTTTAGAGGCCAAAAATCATCTTTGCCATTTATAGAGGGCATATTGCTTGAATGGCATTATGACAAGTTGTACAAATTGAACCGGCTTAATTGTGATAATTATAACATTTGTGTAATCAGCTAATGGGCTTCTCGTATTACTATGAAACTTTTTTGTAAATGAATTACTGCTCAGTCAAGTCCATATTTGGACAGTGGCACAATTTTAATCATTTTGGCATGGCACACCTCCAAAATAAACTTGGATACAGTTAAGATGTACTTCATATGGACATTTGAATTGTTGAATATATTCTTTAAAATGAAATGGCTACCATTTATACCTACCCTCCGATTTTGGCTGACATAACCATAAATGAAATTGTAATTTTGGTCACACTGTGAATGAAGTGTTGCTCATAAAGGCTTTATACAGCATGTTTAATGCCTTCATACATGAGACATAATGTCTTTATAAATCATACAAAAGGAAATTTCATCCTCTGTAAAGGGTGAAACATCCTTAGCATGTGATGCCGGATGTGATATAACTGACACTATCACTTCGCTCGTGGCAAAATGCTATAAAGGGTGACATTGTCAGCTAAGTGACATAGTCATTGTCATATCTGGCATCACATGCTGTTAAGAATGTGTTATTTCAACCTTTACAAGGCATGACATTTGCTTATGTTTGATTATGAAGACAGTATGCCTCATTTGAGGAGACATTACACATGCTGTATGAAGCCTCTATGAGCAACACTTCGTCTAAAGTGTGACCGCTCAGATGTAAACCCTGCTGAATGCTCTTCACCGCATTCCTTTTAAAGTAAGTTTTTCACTGGGTTTTTCGGGTAGGTTTTACCAAATATAATTGTGTGGTTCTGAAAATGGTGTGTGTGTGTGTGTGTGTGTGTGTGTGTGTGTGTATCGGCTAATCACTGCTTGATGTCATGAATATTGCAGGCTGTGTATAAATTTTTTTGACCGAGTGTTTTTCTGTGTGTGTATGTATAGGCTGAGCACTGGCTCAATGCGTGACGTTTTGAATATTGCAGGCTGTGTGTAAATGTTTGTGTGTTTTCTGCGTCTGCGTGCGCAGGCTGAGCACTGGCTCGGTGCTCTAGAGGCCTCCATGCGGCACACAGTGCAGCAAGAGATCATGGAAGCTGTGGCGGCTTATGAGGATAAACCCAGGGACCAGTGGCTGCTTGACTTCCCCGCCCAGGTGGCTCTGACTGGCAGCCAGATTTGGTGGGCCACCGATGTGGGTATCGCATTCCAGCGGGTGGAAGAGGGGTTCGAGACCGCTCTCAAAGACTACAACCGCAAACAGGTACTCCTGCTCCAAACAGACCTGCTCCAGCCTCTTTCTTATTGTGGAAGCGTGAACACTGACCTTAACTGAGGAAAGTGAGGCCTGTAGTTCTTTCTTTGTTAGTCTGGGTTCTAAGGCAATGACAATATCCTCACCCTACCCAATCGGTAGGGGCGGGGTAGTAAATAAACAGACCAAGTCAAAAACAATATCACCCTATCCCTTTAGGCGGGGGGGAAATAAATTTGTTTAGTCGGTTGATTCGATAACAGGGGAGCATTTACTTTTTCATGAGGGACCTGGTAGGCTTTGATCTCTTATAACCTTCAAAAAATGAAATCATCATTCAAAACCTGTTTTTTGTGTTTACTCAGGTTATATTTTCTTTTAAATTAGTTTTGTACTATGGGACATTTTCATGTAACAAATCAGCAAACATGGAGGAAATTAGGATGGTGCAAGAACATTTGACACCACTGTAAATTCTCTCAAAATGTGATTATTCCTGCAGATTCTGCAGCTGAATGCTCTGATTAACATGCTGCTTGGAGATCTGACCCCTGGGCAACGTCAGAAGATCATGACCATCTGCACCATCGATGTCCATGCGAGAGATGTGGTTGCTAAGCTCATCGCCCAGAGGGTAGTCATAATAAAGTGATCTCTCTTTTCTAATATCATATGAATGGAGAAATACCAATATCTGCTGCAAAATTCTATCTCGGTTTTCTTTGTCCATTATGCCATGAATATGGCGGTTGAGAGGAGGGGGGTCAAGGGAAAAAGAAGCGGGAATTCAGCTCACTTCTCTTCAGTCTTCAGTGTGTGTCCCAGACCTTGTTTGTCAACATACTTTGAGATGTTTATTTATTTAACCAGTTCATTTTGTGGATAAAATTGTAAAATTTCTCAGTTTCAACGTTGAACGTTTGCTATGCTGTCGATTGTGAATAAAATACTGGCTGGTCTGTTTTGGAAGTCAATGCATTTTGAATTAATTCACAATTTACCCCTTGTCCCAACTATTTCAGAATTGGGGTTGTACTTATACACATTCTTGTGGTGAAACATTTGATGTCTGTATTGAAGTTAAATCACTCTGAATTATTGTGGTTACTTTCAGTTTTAAGAATCACTTTTCCATGACTTCAATTCATTAGTCATGTGAGAATACTAAAGGTGTGAGGACATAGTCTGTATACTCAGTGATCCTATCGGACTCGCTCTTGCATTCTGAGATGATGGGTCTGCTGGAACCTCAGTTGGTATGGTCCCGGTCTGCAGTGATGGGTGTTTTTTGAGGATATTGCAGAAAAACCTGAGCCTAAGACACTTCTCTTCAGCTGAAACTCTGTTTTTGTGTGATGTGCTGTATTTGTCGTTACTGTTAAGGGTGAGGATGGGGTTCTGCTTTGAGTTGGGGATGAAGGTGGGTTTTAGGTTAGGTTAGGGAACGGGGTGTGGTGTGGGTTGGCATTGTGGGTGGGATTTTAGTTGGGGTTTGGCATGCGGTTGCAAGTGCGCTTCTGGTCAGGGTTAAGGGTGGGTGCTGGGGGTGGGGACAGAGCGCCCATGGTGTAGTTTTTGTGTGGTCCTCTGGGTTCTTGTATCTTATCCTGACGTATGGATAGAGGATTGATTGTGTATTGGGCAATGTCCAGGGTGGCTGGTTGGAGTCCTCTGCTAAACCTATTCTGACTGCCGCCTGAAATGCCCTCAACTACCACCTCCCAGTTTGTTCCCATTTGACCACCGGACAGCGCTCCTCCAGGTGTGGAGCCAGGTCAGTTTAAGTGTCTGGGTTATTGGGTGTTTTTGGAGGTTTTTTAAGGTCTGCTCCATTGTGTTCTCAGGTAACCAATGCTCAAGCCTTTGCCTGGCTGTCACAGCTCAGACACCGCTGGGATGATGGTCAGAGGCACTGCTATGTGAACATCTGTGATGCACAGTTTCAGTTCTCCTACGAGTACCTGGGGAACACGCACAGACTGGTGATTACTCCGCTCACTGACAGGTCAGAACACCAACTCACACACAGCACCGTACAAACTTGTCATCGCTGGCCAAAACACACACACACACACAAACGTAATCAGACACAGACATGTACACATGTAATCACACATGTAGACTGGTCAGTACTCCACTCATTGACAAGTGAAAGCACCCAAGCAAACACACAGACTGGCTTTTTCTGGTCATAACACATGCAAACACACAGACTTGCGTGCACGGACTAAAAAAAAATCCTCCCCACACTGTCCAGTGCGTGTTGCACGTGTCACGTTTATGTTGTATATTTGCCAGGTGCTACATCACGTTGACGCAGTCCCTCCATCTAATCATGAGTGGCGCGCCCTCTGGTCCTGCAGGGACTGGGAAGACGGAGACGACTAAGGACCTCGGCCGCTCCCTGGGCATCATGGTTTATGTATTCAACTGCTCTGAGCAGATGGACTACAAGGTGCCTCCGTCACTATTATATACAGTTACAGAGCAAGAGTAGGTTCCTGCCGTGGGGTCAGGCTCATACAGTTCCTTCAGTTCAGATTAACTGCATAAATTGCAAAAATGTGATGAATATTTTATAGCAGGGGTCTCAAACTGGTCTGTAAATGGGCCGAAGTGGCTGCAGGTTTTCAATCCAACTGAACAGAAGTTCACCTGACACAACTGATTTAATCAACTGGTCACCTGCACGGTTGATTAGTTGTATCAGATGAGCTTCTGCTCAGTTGGATTCGAAACCTGCAGCCACTTCGGCCCTTTTACAGACCAGTTTGACACCTCTGGTTTACAGGTTTTAATAATTTCATAGATTTTATGTCATTCTCTGAATACAAGTAAATAAGATCGCGAACCTCAAGGGCTCATCAAATTTAAATTTGTGACTTAAAGCTGCGTACGTAATAATGATATGTGATTAATGGAACGGGCCGACGACTGTCTGTGTTTACATGTTTCAGTCCATTGGGAACATCTATAAGGGCCTCGCCCAGACAGGAGTTTGGGGTTGCTTCGATGAGTTTAACCGAATCTCCGTGGAAGTGTTGTCGGTGGTAGCTGTACAAGTCAAAACCATTCAAGACGCCATCCGAAATAAGAGACAAAGGTATTCCGAAGAATTCGATGGCTGCTTTATAGAGATGGTGATAGTGATGCTCTTTTGCAGCAGTGCCCATTGGTGACCAAACTCATTTGCGTTGCTCTGATATGTGCATCAATCAGGTTCCAATTTCTGGGAGAGAATATCGAGTTGAAACCCACTGTGGGCATCTTTATCACACTGAACCCTGGGTATGCTGGCCGGGCAGAGCTCCCGGAGAACCTGAAAGCGCTCTTCAGGTGGGAGTCCCCAGGACTGACTGTTTTTCTGTTTCCATGCATATTTTCTTTTATTTTGAATTACCTTTATTTAAATGAGGCATTCCATTGAGAGCCAAGTCTCCAATGCAATGGTGGAGTCGTAACAGACATAATCTCATCATCATAAAAACATACAATAATATATGATATTATAAACAAATATAGGGCACTGGTGGCCCCAGAAGCTCCCACCATTAAGATAAACAATTTGTCAAAGTTTTTTTTGACAGTCTCAAGCACGGACGGACGCGCGCCTGGATGGAGTCCGATACCATAGCTCCTGTGCCACTCAGGCAGCGGGAGCTAATTAGGAGCCTGTAACTGAAAATGTTGATAAGATAAAGCAAATTGTCAAAGTTGTTGGTGATATTTTGAGGCCAGTGACCTTGAAAAAAATAGGCCAAGGTCACCTTTAGGCATGTCATTTGTAGGCCTTCATGAGATGCATGTCCAGTTAAAATTAGGAGCCTGTAATTGAAATCGTTGATAAGATACAGCAAAATATGTTGACGGACGCAGGCGCGTACGGAGCCGGATACCATGTCATCATTCATCAGTGCATTTAGTAGATTCAACTGATAATGTTGTGGTGTCATTATTCAAAACATATACAGATTTTGACCTCCAAATATTATAACGCATTTTTTTAAATTCTCCATGAGATTAAGGCATCCAATTTAAGCGATTCTTTACTCCATGCCCAAGGAGCACCATAACTAATGCCAGTTTTCCCAAACTGAGTTTTCATTCAAGGGACCTCAAGTGTCTATATGAGTGCTAATGTGTGTGTGTGTGTGTGTGTGTGCGTATTGTTGCGCAGGCCGTGCGCAATGGTGATTCCGGATGTTGAGCTCATCTGTGAGATCATGCTCGTCGCTGAGGGGTTCCTGGAGGCTCGACAACTGGCTCGTAAATTCATCAGCATGTACAAGCTCTGCCGAGAGCTGCTGTCTAAGCAGGTAGGGGGATAAACATGCACACAAACACATACAGACAAACACACCATTGACACAGTCACATACACAACCACGCACACTGCACACACACTGCACACACACTGCATCGAGACTCGGGCTCTGGTCAATCCTGGGATGGGCGGTAAAACAGAGGCGAGGTGGCACTAACTGCACATTAAGTTACTGGCCCTTTTAGAATGCCCTTGTCCCACTAACGCACACTTCCAGGCTTCTATATAGTTTTCCCACACGTGAGCAACGGCACGTTCCAGGCTCAGCCACTTACCACGCTTTACAGTTGAGCGTTGCCTTCCAAGGTTCTCCCAGAGTGAGCCCCCCAGTGGCCTTCCAAGCTGGTTTAAAAGGGCAGCCTGCTCGAACCCGCAGCAGCTCCAGGTGTGTTGGTGTTTCCAGGCTGCCCGGGTACTTTTCCGCTCTGGCGCTTTCCGCGGTGCTGATGGTTTCTAGGCCCCCCGACTGAGGTCCTTCGGTTGTCCCTCTCCAAGGTGCTGATGGCGTCCAGCATGTCCTTGGGGAAGTTCTCTTCCATTGACTACCTGTCCCTGCCTTCTCTGCCCACAGGAGGGTCGCCTCCTCTGATGTTTCAACTGGGCCTTCAGCACTGTGGGGCACCACATGTCACACACACTCACATGCATGCATGTGCCCACACGCTGGTACTCTTACACACATCAACTCATACATACACACATTCATGCTCGCACACACATACCCACAAGGTCACACTCACGTGTATAAATGCTCATGTTCGGTATGAGGTTGTCCTTTATTTTGGGTGATCACTTTTGCTTTTGCTTGTTGTAAATTTTCCGGTGGCTAAACAGTTCAAGGATGCACACTGTGTGCCATGGTTATAGGCCTCCTGTACTTCTTTGATGAAATCCAGTAAGGGGCATCACATGAAATTATGAGCCTTGAACGCGGACAGTCTGTGATGGCCTCTACCCTGTTGATTTGTGATTCATTAATTTTTACAAATAAAATAATCTGCTCATTAATCATATGATTAGAGAAATCAGATGTCAACTGCTTATACAACATTTAACCTTTATTTAACCAGGGAAGTCCCATTGAGATTGAAATCTCTTTTTCAAGGGAGGTGGGCAGGGAGAGAGCAATTTGCACAGCCAATTAGATCAGGGGATGAGTAGGTGGCAGGTCGACTGAGGCAGGGTTGGACTTTAGCCATGACACCGGGGAACCCCCTACTCTTATCGAAGAGTGAGTCACGTAGTGAGTCAGGACCTCGATCTGATAGATGCTCAAATTGATGTGGCATTATTTTGTGTCCTATTCCAGCCGTCCTTTCACAGACGTTTTCCACTCTTGCGCTGCCTCCTGGGTTACATGAGCTGTTAATTGTAGCTGCTTCTTCCTGTGTTGTTTTGTGCAGGCGGCATCAAAATACTGTTATGATTCATTCTTAAACATCATTAATGCTACTTAAATGTGGCACAGTTACAGCTACGGGCCACAAATAGACAGATAACTGAATGCACACAACAAATGTGTGTGTTAATAGAATAATATGGGCCAGTTGACTGAACTGCGATCACTTGGGAAAAATTTTTGTGAGCCCCTTTATACCGTATTGCTTGCCGCAAAAAAAACATATTTTGTGTGGGTGAATCGCTTTGTTTCAAACTGCGTCACTGATGGGACCGTTGGCCTACATGATTATTGCCTCCATAACCACTTTTTTTAGCTGAACTTGTTTTAGAACATCCCTCAGTGTCACCATTCTGATGTATTTCTCTGAAATGTTAAAATCAAACTCATAATATCTGACATTTAACACTTGAAGACTGTTATCCACCGCTTAATGATGGAGGGGCACAAAGATGGCAGATAACAAGCATTCTCAAGGTCTGTGTCACATGAGTGAAACCAGCAATAGAACCTGCAATATCGTGTACAGCCTACACACACACACACACACACACACACACACACACACACTCATGCATGCGCACACACACATTTTATCTCTGCCCCTTTACCAGGACCACTATGACTGGGGTTTGAGGGCCATAAAGTCAGTGCTGGTTGTGGCTGGATCTCTGAAGAGGGAGGACCGGAGCAAACCTGAGGAACAGGTACGAGCCACTGCCCACCTGACACTGTACACCTGCCCAGGGGGGATTACCTGCCATCTGGCTCTCTCTATCCTCCTGAAGGGCAATAATGCCTGACCCTAATTGTGGGACGCCTCACAAAGAGTTTACTGCACACCTCACTCTATGCAAACCTCCTTAGGGGTAGACTGCACGCCCAAATTACATAACCCACCACTAGTGGGGTACTTCCCTCCCTGTATTAAATGCCCATCCACAGGGGATGACTGCCCACCCTGAATCGCATAGTAACTCCCCACAAGACGCAAACTGTCCACCCTTCTTCGTAGAATCCCCTGCAGGAGAAGTATTGTCTGCTTTTTTCTACAAGTGGCATCCATATGCATGGTGTTGAGAGATCCACTTCTGTGTGCGGATGAGTAGATTTATTTAATGGAGGCAGGTGGGCAGTATGGTTTATAGATGAAGATGGGTGTTCTGGGCTCTCCTGCTTACTCTGTGCTGCATGGGCAGGTCTTGATGCGAGCTCTGCGGGACTTTAACCTTCCCAAGATCACCAGCAGCGATGTTCCCATCTTCCTGGGGCTTATCAGTGACCTGTTTCCACTGCTGGAAGTGGTGCGAGAGCGAGACGTTCAGCTAGAGCAGGCCGTGAGACAGTCTGTATTTGACCTCCGTCTCCAGCCCGAGGAGAGCTTCATCCTGAAGGTTCGAGCCCGAGGATCTGTCTCCGGGTCTGATTGCAGCTGGAAGGGTTCTTTCTTAGTGGCAAAGTACAGGTGGGATGTGTCTCTCAGGGTCACTGTACAGTTGGAGTGTTTGAGCCAGACTGCCTCTCTCTCAGGGGCTAATACTTTTTCATGGCACTATATATCGGTTATAAGTGTAGTTTTGCCGAGTTTGTATTTTTTGCCTCCCCCTCAAACATGCAGAAGTTTAGGCAGTTTGTCAGCGTCCTGAGGCTGAATTTATGCGTATTGCACTTGCCTTAGCATTGATTTTTTTATGTGCTGAAATAGATTTTCCATGTGTTGATTGTTTTTGTGTGAGGCAAGACTAATGGAAAAGCTAATTTTGCATGCGCTATAGCTGATTTGCATGTGCCAGAGCTGATTTTTCATGTGCTACAGATGATATTGCACCCGCAGGTGCTGGTTTTGTGTAGTTCCCAGCAGATCATCTGTGCACCAAAACTGAATTTACCTGTACTCAAGCTGATTTTGCATTTGTTAAAGCAGATTGTTCACTTAATGCAGCTGATTTTGCAAATGTTTATGGTGATTTTGGGTTTGCTGCCAGTGATTTTCACTGTTCTGAACTTGTGTTTCTGTGTGATGGAGGTAATTTTGCTGATTTTTCATGTACTGAAGCTGGGTTAGTGTCTGACAAAGCTGATTTTGTGTGTGCTGAAGCTGGTTTTGTGTTTGATGAAGCTGAGATGAGTCTCTCTGTTTACCCAGGTAACTCAGCTGGAGGAGCTGCTGGCCGTCAGACACTCTGTGTTTGTTGTGGGGAGTGCGGGCTCCGGAAAGAGCCAGGTGCTGATTTCTGTGTCCCTCTTTCTCTCCTCTAGTCCACACTTCTTTCCCTCCTTCTTACTCTCAGATGCAAATATACAGTTTTTGTCTTGTGTTTCTGTGAAACTCTGGGTGGAAAAGGCACCATAACTGTAATTGAAGCGCTTCTGGAAACTGCTGTTCATCTCTGCATTCTGAGCATCAAAATGCTGTAATCACTGAAAGATCTTACATTTCACTGTTTCTGTTTTTTTTTTTCTGGTAAGATATTGAAGACTTTGCACCGGACATACAACAACATGAAGCTGAAGGCTGTTTGGAACGACATCAACCCCAAAGCTGTGAGCACAGATGAGCTCTTCGGCTACCTGCACCCCACCACCAGGGAGTGGAGAGATGGTGAGAGGCAGGGGTTGGGCATCTTGCATCCAGTAACATCAGTTCCAGTGAATTATTTCATAATTGTATAATTTTTTTCTGTTCTGCAGCTGTTTACTTTTTTAAATGACAAATTTACCTGCATATTTTGGATTTTCTGGAAAAATGTAATGATCAGATACATCTCCATATTCTTCCTTCAAATTTGTTATTAAAAACCTCTGTGTGTCCTCAACATTAGGCTTGTTTTCCTCCACCATGAGGGAGCTGTCTAGACTGAGCCACAGTGGCCCCAAATGGATTGTCCTGGACGGGGACATCGACCCAATGTGGATCGAGTCATTGAATACAGTGATGGATGACAATAAAGTGAGGCTTCCTTCTGTCAAGTGTTCAGTAGCTACGTTCAAACTGGCAGTAATGTCACAGACGGAAGGCAATGGCAGCTCAAGCTGGCAGTGACCTCACAGAGGGAAGCACTGATTGTAAAAATAGCAGTAATGTACCTGAGGGAGCTGCTGCTATACAGGCTGGTAGTGATTTTTTTGAAAACAAAACAGTAAATACCTTGTTACTGACCAGTAAAGGAAGGAGGAAAAACCTTGTGACAAAGATAAACTGCTCTTTTGTGAAGTCACCATTAACACATGCTGCCCTCAAGACATAATTTTCAGGGACGCCTGTGCATATTTCAACAAGACGATGCTAAAGCGCATTCTGAATGCATTACAAAGGCATGACTACTTTGATAGAAGGTGTGAGTACTGGACTGGCCTGCTTGCAGTCTCGACTCGTCCCCAACCGAGAATGTGATATGCATTTTGAAATGTAAAATGTGACGGCAAAGACCCCGTATTGTTCATCACCTTAAGACTTCATTGCAAGTAGAATTGGACAAAATTACCCCAAAAAGACTTCATCATTTGGTGTCTTCAATCCCTAAATATTTAAATGTTGTGTATAGGAATGGTAACATTACAAAGTGATAAGTACTGTGCCAACCTTTTTTGAAATACTTTGCTAGAATTAAAATTGAAATAAGTCGTTATCGTGAAAAATCAATAAAATTCACGTGGCGAAACAACAAGTAATGTGCTGATGTATTAATGACTGCTTTCAGTTTTGAGTTTTAATTTAACACGCCATCCCAACTGATTCTGATTTGGAGTTATCGTATTTTGCATGTTTGCGTGTGACATGACTGTCCTCTGGCGCCTCAGGTGCTCACACTGGCCAGTAACGAGCGGATTTCACTCACTCCATCCATGCGGCTGCTGTTTGAGATCAGCCACTTGAGGGCCGCCACCCCCGCCACAGTCTCCCGGGCCGGCATCCTGTATGTGAGCACCCAGGACTTGGGCTGGAGCTCGTGAGTTGTCCTTACTGCAAGAGGGGGAACGGGGCTCCATCACTTTCAGCGCAAAAGCATTAGTCCCCCAGTCCTTCACCTACTGCCTTTTCCTTGCTGCTCTATCTGCTGCACATACGCTGAGCCCTATGTCAGCTTGGCATTTTATTATTATTTCCTTATTTTTTAGGTATGTAACGAGCTGGATTGACACTCGGCACGCTCAGTCTGAAAGAGCTAATCTGACCATATTGTTTGATAAGTATGTTCCGCACTGCTTGGAGCAAGTGAGGTGTAATCTGAAAACAATCACTCCAATTCCAGAAAATAGCATGGTGCAGGTAAGCATAATATTCATATCCTGTCATATTTAATTTACCAAACATTCTTTCCTCTTGAGTGGCCACATACTGGAGCTCAAAAACTCCGTTCGACTCTTTAGAATGCTATTTACGAATTTGTTCAATCAAAAGGAGGCTGATATATCTCTGTCATGTAAGACATAAGAGGTGGTACAAGGCGGACTTAATGATTAATTCAGTTTATGTTAAATATTACAAGCTGCCATTGTGTGTTTTGGTAATTGTTATGACAGTAACATCTTTCAAATTGTGAGCTGATAAAAGTATGACTTTCTTGTGTTATCAGACTTAAACTGAAGTACATTATCCTGCTACTCCTCTTCTATTGTTTTGTGTGACAGTGTAATGTTGGCCTAATGTCAAGGCATTTCAGAAATGTTTGTAATCTTTTTTTTTTGTGTTTGATCACTGTAATTCAGTATCAGTATGAGTTTTTATTGGGTGCTCGTGCCATGTCTGTATTATTATGTGCTTCTCAGACATTGTGTTCGCTGCTGGACTGCCTGCTTACCCCAGAGCACGTGCCGCCGGACTCGCCACGCGAGCTTTATGAGCTCTACTTTACCTTTGCCTGCGTGTGGGCCTTCGGGGGGGCGCTCTTCCAGGACCATGTGAGCGCTCGACTGGTCACCCCATGTCACAGCAGGGTGGTTTCTGCCTGCCTCAAACCCCTTTTAATTTTCAGTGCCCTTTCCCTTTGCCTCCTTGTTGTACACTGTACAGTTGCTATCCTGCTTCGACACATCCTCACCTTACATCTTAACTGTATTATTTGATAAACTCTCTGATGAAGTGTCAGTAACTAAAGTTGTGATGTGTCGTGGCTAGTTGCAACCAATTTAATTATCCCCCGCAACAACATTGTTGCAGGGGATATAAAAATGTGGTCCGTCAGTCCGTCCATCAGTTCGTCCGACACCTTTGTTGTCCAGGCTATAACTTTGAAACTAATCATCCGATTCTGATCATATTTGGCATCGAGGTGTAAAACCACATAAAGGTGTGTCATGAAAAACAATTTTGAAGATAATTTTGTCATTTTTCACGTTTTGGGGCAAAAAACGACAAATTTGTGGGAAATCTGTAATGTGTCATGTCCGGGCTATAACTTAAAATAATCATCCGATTGTGATCATATTTGGCATCAAGGTGTAAAAACACATAAAGGTGTGTCATGTAAAACTATTTTGAAAATATCTTTTTGGTCAAAAAGCATCAGATTTATGGGAAATCTGTAATGCGTCCTGTCTTGGCTATAAATTTGAAACTAATCATCCGATTGTCATCATATTTCCCATTGAGGTGACATACCTCGAGGTGCGTCATGACAACAGTTTGGTATAATTTTCCGAGTTTTCTGATGCATATTCTCCGGCCTATTTTATTTGCAAGGAAATTAACAGCTTTGCGATTAGTACAGTTCTTTAGAAATCTAAATCCATATAAACATTCTCTATTCAAAAATGCAATGCCAGTTGCGGGGGATATTGCTTGACAATGTCAGCAGCTTGTTCTATCCAAAAATACTTCCTCCTGTACTTATATTTTCAGTGTCTTTTTTAGAGGGTTCCCTCTGGTTTGCTAAGGTGTTTTTTTTTTTTGTTTTTTTTACTATGATCTGATTTTATCTGGTTTCAACAGGGTTTATCTGTCTCCTCATCTCGTAGCTTATTGACCACCGGTCTGAGTTCAGCCGATGGTGGACAAAGGAGATGAGATCAGTGAAGTTTCCCTCCCAGGGCTCAGTATTTGACTACTTCATTGACCCCGACACCAACAAGTTTGTTCCCTGGAGTGACAGGATTCCTCCCTTTGAGCTGGAGCCTGATGTTCCCCTGCAGGTGCTTTATAGTTTTACCATTTTACACTTCCAGACAACTAATCCTGGAAAAATGACAATAATAAATAAAATAGGCACTGAATTGAGTTGCGCATTTTCTTGAAAAACAAAATATACTCACATTATCATGTGATCCATACCATGTCAAATAGAAG
This sequence comes from Gymnothorax reevesii, assembly GCA_029721435.1. NCBI lineage: Eukaryota > Metazoa > Chordata > Actinopteri > Anguilliformes > Muraenidae > Gymnothorax > Gymnothorax reevesii. The sequence continues at coordinate 5,430,447 of CM056587.1, read as the reverse complement.
CAATGGTGCTCATGTAAAATTCACCTCTGGTCATTTAGGTCAAAACCTCTGTAATTTTGCTGCAATTAAAAGTACAGTCACACTTTCGATGAAGTGTTGCTCATAAAGGCTTTATACAACATGTGTAATTCCTCCATAAATGAGACATAACGTCTTCATAAATCATACATAAGCAAATGTCATGCTTTGTAAAGGGTGATGTAACACATTCTTATTCTGCATGTGATGCCAGATGCGAGAACTGACAATTTCAATTAGCTAGTGGCTAAAGGGCGACATTGTCAGCTAAGTGACATTGTCATTGTCACATCTGGCATCACATGCTGAACAAATATGTTATTTCACCATTTAGAAAGCATGACATTTGCTTATGTATGATTTATGAAGGCATTATACATGCTGTATAAAGCCTGTATGAGCAACACTTAATCTAAAGCGTGAACAAAAATACTTTGATAATGAAGTCTTGAAAAAATGATAAAATTTGGCATATCAATCGTTCTCTTTTTCAGTTACTCAAACAATAACTGGGGCTCTCTTGTACACTGTTAATAACATTTTCATGATGGTCAGTGAGGAGAAGTTCAAGAGCTGTCATGAAAAGGACCGATTGTATTGTGTGTACAGTCTAGTTAGAATGTATATTTGGCACAAGGGAAGGTCAGTCAGGAGAGGTTCAAGAGCTGTCATGAAAAGGACTGATTGTACAGTGTGTATAGTCCAGTGAAAGTGTGTATTTGGTACTGTGAAAGCCATGAGTTTTTATAAATATGGGGAATATTCATATGTATACATCACTCTTTACTTTGAAAAAGCAATATATGCCACTTAAAATAATAGCTGTGCTTTGATCCCATTCTGTGCTCTAGTCCCCTTCTGTTTTAACTATAATCTGTGCTGTAAACTGCTCTGTACTCTAATCCCTATTTTTTTTTGCTAAATCCATGCTGTGCTGTAACCCCACTCTGTGCTTGAACCTCATTTTGTGCTTTAATCACACTCTGTGCTCTTATCTCATTCTAAACTCTGACCCCACTCTGTGCTCTAATCCCACTTTATGCTCTCATCCCTGGAATCTGTCATCCCTCTCTATACTCTAACCCCACTCTGTGCTGTAATCCTTCCCGATGCTCTGTGCTTTATCGCTGAAGGAGGACCTGTCTTTGTTTCTGCAGACAGTATTGGTGCATTCTGCAGAGACTGTCTGTCTCTCCTATTTTGTGGACTTATTGCTACGGAGAGGTAAACCGGTGATGTTAGTGGGAAATGCTGGGGTTGGGAAAACCATCCTGGTCTCTGACAGGGTGGCTCAGCTGCAGGAGGACTACATGCTCGCAAAAATACCCTTCAATTACTACACCACCTCTGCAATGCTGCAGCGTGAGTCACGCAAACCTGCCTGTGCTTTTATTTCGTCAGTATCTACCTGCCTCACCCGTCACTCTCAGAGCTCCATGACTCCTTATTTTACCAGAACTTTACATGCCTCTTGTGACTAGAATGATGCCTGCTTATAGGAGTTTTTCTTTTGGATATGTAGGTGTTTCTCAATGAAATTCATTGTCATTTCCATGAATGGTTAAGAATTGCTGACGTTGTGATTTCAGTAGCAGGATAATTGCCCTCATTAGCCTGCCTCTTGCAGGAGTTCTGGAGAAACCTTTGGAGAAAAAAGCTGGGCGAAACTTTGGTCCTGCTGGGACCAAGAAGCTCATCTATTTCATTGACGACTTAAACATGCCAGAGGTGGACATCTATGGTACGGTCCAGCCCCACACACTTATTAGGCAGCATCTAGACTACAGCCACTGGTGAGTACATCTCTGATTATGCCCTTACATATCAATGATGCATTCCCATCTTAACTCTTCCCACAGCATGTTTATTTTATGCAGTTAAATGAAATTATTTCACTGTATATCTAGGATGGTACATTTTGTTATATGAATACAGCATTAAAAGCAAAGGAGCCTCCTCTTTGATATTGATGGGAATTACACAGAAATTTATGCCAAAAATGCCTGAGTCGTGAGCTCTTCTATACATCAGGTATGACAGACAGAAGCTCCTTCTCAAGGAGATTCATAACTGCCAGTATATTTCCTGCATGAACCCTGCCGCTGGGAGCTTCTCTGTCAATCCAAGACTTCAGGTCAGTGACAATATTTTCTGCAGAGCGCAAATGCCTCTGTAAGTATTTAAAGTTGAAAGGCCTTTGGTTCATTGGCTAACCTCAGTATTATACTGTATATTGAAGTACACATACTCTATATCCTTGACATAATATTTACCATAGTTTATTTCTAAGGAGTATTACAGATCTAGAAAAAATATGCTCTTGTTTGATTGGTCTTATCTAGTAATTACTTGTGTGGGGCAGATTTCGTTTTAGCTCAGGTCTTAAATGTTTGGTTCAACTAATTATCTAATCATGGAATTCAATTAAAGACTTAGTGAGGAGAATCAGGTGTGTAAGTGCTGGGCTACAACAAATGCCAGCATCCACACCAAACACAGGTCATCCTCTGTGGAAAGTGGTAAAACTGTGACGTACATTGGTAATCACTCCTTACCAATTTTAATATTAAGGTGATTGATCTTAATGGAAAATGTTAAATTAAATCGACACTTGGCTGTTCTGTTGTTATTAATCAAAGGTTGTATTAAGCACTTCCATGGGGGTCGTACTTTCTCTCAGTGAGAATGCTTCCCCCCTCCAGAGGCACTTTGCTGTGTTTGCGGTTCACTTCCCTGGTGCAGAGGCCCTGAACACCATCTACAGCGGCATCCTGGGGTCCCATTTCCAGCAGGGCGGCTTCAGCTATGGGGTCACCCGCTCCGTGGCCTCAGTGGTGCAGGCTGCCATATGCCTGCACCAGAAGATGAGTCAGAACTTCCTTCCCACGGCCATCCGCTTTCATTATATCTTCAATCTGAGGGACCTGTCCAATATCTTCCAGGTGTTCAAAAGCAATCTTTCTCGTAATTGTCAGACATATTCTGCCCAGACCGGCCGTGAGCTTTTTTCCATTTCTTGCCAGTCCTCTTTCTGCTGAGGTTCATTTGAATATTTACACCCCACGACACTCAAAGAATCTATTTTCCTGTTTTAAACTATTATAGAAGCCATACTGCTTATGATAAAATGGTTTGCTTTCAAAATAGTGCTTGCATGTTTTATGAAAAAGTGGAGTATATTGATTTATCGCGCAGAAATTTTATCTTTGGGAATGGAATTTTTCTGTTCACAGGGGATTCTGTTTGCTCTCCCTGAATGTTTGCGATATCCAATTGAACTGGTACATTTGTGGCTGCACGAGTCGTCTCGCGTGTATGCTGACAAGCTGATGGAGGAAAAAGATGTGGAACTGTTTAATAAAATCCTGCTGGATACAGGAAAGAGGTACTTTGAGGTAAGTATCGTTCACCAGCGATAGTATGACATATTTAACATCCTGGTCAGGTATTATTGCTATTGTTTCTGTTTTTGCTTTTCTAAAACAATTGCAAACCTCGGCAATAATGAGTTAGAGAATTTCCTCGTCTGAGGTGGGATTTAGGACCACAGCCTCTCACTTGCATCAGTTGCTATCCTCACTCAGTTGATTACCAATCAACTCAAGGCAAAATTGCCCCAAGCCAAGGGCAACTATGTGAATTTTAGAGTTTCTTCATCAGAGATTTCTGGTTCTGTTGCACCTGCTTTTGAGCCCTCACTCCGCACTCCACTGCGCTTGTTACTGTCATATTTTCTGAGCCAACAGCCTTACACAGCAATACTTGGACTGGAGTAAAATGGGTTATATCGCACTACTGTTTAGTTTGAGTTATGTTATCTGCATTGTACATTATATGTATTCTTGACAAGAAGAAATTTAGAGCTAACCTCTCTCACTTTGCATTTCCTATGACTTTTTGTTGATGTGGGACAAAGTCATGGTTCTACTCCAGAAGTGTGTACCTCACTCAAATTCTTGAATGAATGTTTCAGAATTTTAATAATTACATTACTGAAAGGATAGATATACTTTATTGAACCCCATGGGGTAATGTGTCCTCTGCATTTGACCCGACCTATAACCGGGCGCAGTATGCAGCCACCGAGCAGCGCTCAGGGACCAACTCCTGTTCTGAAGCCAGTTCCTTGGGAGAACTTGTTGGAGTGCTATTATTACGCATGTTTTTCTGGGTGGGGAAACTGGAGCACCCAGGGGAAACCGGCCCAAACACGGGGAGCATGTTTTATGTTCATACTTGAATAGAAAGTTTTTTACGCTTTTAAAAAAATATTTTAATTCATTTTTCAATCTCCGTGTGTAATTTTACTAATGAAGAATAGTTATATTTAAGATACTTTTTAAGACTCTTATTGATCTTTTTTAGGATTTTATAGTAATGGGTGGGAACCAGAAGAACTGGCGTATGAAATATGGGCGACATTTCCTTAAAAAAAAAAAAAACCAACTTCCCTCCCCTTTCTATTTGTCGTGCTACCAAGCTAAACAAGCAGTTTACTGGCAGCAATGTTTTTGCTCTAATGACGGGTTAATGAAGTCCCCAACCTTCATTAAGTTAATGACCCACTAATGACAACAGCAACACATTAAAAGTTTCATGCAACAGATTTTAATGGCGCATTAGTTAATAGCGGTTCAATGACTAGTTAATGAATCATTAACGTTTCATACTAGCGGGTCCTGGTTTTGGAGCTATTTTGGATGAAAGAGATACTAATGTCAACAAATTAGGCTCAAGAACAGAAGAGCCTCATAATTTCAGGTGATCAGTGTTTAGCTTAGACAGCATCGAAGTACAGAAACACGTCACAGTTCAGTAAAACACCATTCAGACATTTGATAGCATCACAAAGTTCTTGTTAATACAACTGACAACATCCTTGACATCCATCAATTTCTTGACTGAAGATGAAAGATTTTTATGTGAATATCCTTACAGATAAAACGTTTTCCTGCAATACAACATTATGAATGGGCTCCATTGGGCAACAGTTGTCTTTGCTGTAAAAATAATGTAATATGAAGAAACTAAGACCGGTTGGTTTTGTATGTTATTGTTTTTCATGGGCCAAATTATTTCCGGCAAAAAGGCCTCAGTTTGAGTGATATCAGTCTCTGAACCGCTATGGTGTCACTTCTGAGCCCCATACTCTCCACTGTTTTGTCATTCTCTCTAATCATGGCTGCGTCATGTTGCAAGCAAATTAAAGCAAATAGGGCTCATTAGAAGAATAGAGTGGGCCCACTAGTTTTAAACAAACAGTATTTATACTGATGCGCTGCAGTCATTTTTAATATTTAACAGTGCAGGTTTATCCATTTCAGGGCATAGATGAGTCCATCTTCATCCACCAGCCCCTGATATACTGCCACTTCGCTCGCGGGCTGGGGGAGCCTCGCTACGTGCAGGTGTCTGACTGGGAGAAGCTGCACAAGACCCTCTGCGAGGCCTTGGAGCATTACAACGAGCTGCATGCTGTCATGAACCTGGTGCTCTTCCAAGAGGCCATGCAGCACATGTAGGCCTCTTTCCCCGACCCCAAACTCTGACCCTAACTGTAGCTCAGATGTGCTGGCAGAGTGGGCAGTTTCTTCACCTTTTTATACAAGACAACTTGTACTTTCCCTGATTAACAAACAGTATATTAATTTAATAAACTAAATGTTGACGAATGCGAAGACAAATACGATTAATTGCGCATAACTTGCTTACTATGTGATTATTAAGATGGGAATAATTTGAATCATTCATTACAAAAAAAAAAAATCGAACGTCTCTTTGCAGATTTTTTTTTTTTTGCATTGGAGAGGACGATTCAACCCACCACAGTTGCAATTATTGGATTTTAACAAGCTGTTAATTTGTTGTCTTTAGTCGCATTTAAAGTTATTTACCCTCTTGAGCTGCATGTTGACAGAAATATCCCTGCATGCCATGAAGAATAAAATTCCACATCCACATTGTGATATGTTTTAAACAACTGCATTAAAAGAAGGAGAACAATGAACCGATAAAATTGAATACCTAATAGAATCAGATGAAAAAATTGGCACCTGGCTGCAACAACTAGCTTTTATAGGGCAAGCAAATTAATGTCAGACCTGTTTTTTGTCATGTTTATGTAATTAAATTCATACAAACACTTGCTTAAAGCAGCCTAATTTAGGGCTCACTGATTTTTCCATCAATCATCTGAACCACTACTTACTCATGATCAGTGACAGGAGCTGGGGCCTGTTCTAGCTGGTAATGGTCAGAACACACCCAGACTCCCAGCAAGCTTGTTTCCTCCTGATTGGACAGGGAGTTCCACCACCATCACATGCTTTGTGATCTTCCTCCAAGACCCTATTGACCTAGATCAACTTGGGCTCAGGTTTAGAGTAACTCGATGACTGAGTCCATCACTAATGATTTAACATTGTTGGTATCTTATAGTATTTGAGTGTCTTATGGATACTCAAAGCGCTTTCCAGTCATATGGGAATCTCGCCTCACCACCAGCAATGTGTAGCCCCCACCAGGGTGATGCAAGGCTGCCACTTTACAACAGTATTCTTAACTCGCATCTGCTCCAGTGGAGTGGAAGAGGACAATTTGCATGTCCAATTAAATTGGGGGATGATTTGGTGGCGAGTTGAAAGAGATTGGGAATGCGGTCAGAACACCAGTGACCCCTCTGCTCTTGTTGATAAGTGCCATGGGATCTTTAAAGACAACAGTGAGCCAGGACCTCGGTTTAACTCCTCGTCCAAAGAAGGGTTAAAAGGATAACCCCATTTCACAATGCGGTAGCCTCATCTTACATCTGACGGCACATCAGTGAACCTTCACCTTGTGCCACTGCTGTTTCATTGTCTGTTCAACTCGCCAACTAAGGCCAAAGCCCTGGCATACAGTTTGACTTATGGAATGTAATTTGACAACTCGGTTATTTTTACATTTTTTTAATTTTATTTTAAATGAATAGATGCCGGATCAGTCGAATCCTGGAGGCTCCGCATGGGAACGCTCTCCTGATTGGAGTAGGTGGCAGTGGAAAGCAGAGTCTGTGTCGTCTGGCTGCCTTTATCAGTGTTCTGGAGGTTTTCCAGATCACCCTCCGCAAAGGTTATGGCATCCAGGACCTCAGGGTATGTGACACAATCACCTTTGTCTCTCTGTGTGAATCTTTTTAGCATTCTGATCCCCTCTTGGCCTGTCCATGTGACTTTCTTAAGCACTCAATCACCTGTGTGACTATGTGAATATCTTAACCATTCAGAATCATGTGTGGGCCTGTCTCTGTTAATCTTTGTTGTGTTCGCAATCACCTGGAAGCCTGTCTGTGTGAATCTCTTTAGCATTCAAAATCACCTGACTGTGTGAATATCTGTAACTTTCCGAATCACCTTTGGGTCTGTTTGTATGAATCTCTTTAGCATTCAGAATTAACTTTGGGCCTTTCTTTGTGAATCTCTTTGGCATTCAAATAAATAGTCTGTGTCTGTATGAATCTTAAACATTCGGAATCACCTGTGGGCCTCTCTGGGTGAATCCCTTTGACATTCAGAATCACCTTTGAGGCGGTCTGTGTGAATACATTTACCATTCAGAATCACCTGCTGGCTTGTCTTTTTGAATCACCTTTGGTGCTGTCTGTTTGAATCCATTTAGCATTCAGAATTAATACAGACATACAGACAGGTCCACAGAGCCCCTTCATTGCTCAGAATCACCTGTCTGACTGCCTATCTCGATCTGTTGGGATTTGCTTCAGATTACTGAGATAATCATTGTACTGTGCTTATCACTGTCGGTGCAGTAATGGCACTAACCCTGGTCAGTAGTGTGAGAAGAGTTAAGTGGAATTAACCATGTAAGGTAGTGTTTACCCTGCGACCGTGATGTGCACCGTCTAGCTGTTGACCAAAGCTCCACTCCTGCAATCCAGGTTCTGAACACGCTTCACTCAGAAACAACGTCTATGACTTTTACTGGAATTTGGTATAAGCTGTCTTGGCAACGGGCGATTGAATTGACATTTTCTTGAATCATGCTTTCTCATCAGGCCCTCAGGACATGTTTAGGTTTACCTGGTCTGTCTGGTAGCTTCCCCAGCCAATTCAACCAACTCGCCAACAGATGGCAGTTAGTTGACAGCTCAGCTTTTCTCTAAACCGGAGTGATGAACTGACAATTAAACAATCAATCTTTGGTCTAAGGTGTTATGGTACCTGGTACAATTGTAAACCAAACTGAGTTTGAACATACAGAACCGTCACTATCCTCTCTCCACAGAGTGACATTGCAGCCCTGTACCTGAAAGTGGGGGTGAAGAACATCGGAACGGTTTTCCTCCACACAGACACCCAGATTCCTGATGAGCGCTTCTTGGTTCTCATTAACGATATGCTGGCCTCAGGTACCTATCAATGGGGTGGGGCGCTTGTCAAATTTCACAGCCTGCTGCAGAACTGGGCAGGGGCAGTAATCACTGCTTGTTTGAGGTCCGAATTAAACATACAATTGACTACCCTGGAGGTAACGAGTAACCTTCAGCTAGTCCGTAGCAAATACAGAGGATCACAAGGTTGCCTCGTGGCAAAAAGGTTGGGAAGCACGGGGCCTCATTGCATCAAGTTTGCATGCTCTGCGCTGTGTTCACGATGGTTTTCTTTGACCACTGCGGTTTTCTCAAAACATGTAAGCCTGTCAAATTGGAGACCATAAAGTCCCCCAAGGCGAGTGTGTGATCCCTCTGATGAATTGGTGGACTATCAAACAGTGTCTTCCTGCCTTCTGCCCATCGTATACTTGGTTAAGCTGACTATATAGTGGAAGGATAATTGGACACTTTTGGGGTTTATGAGAAAGCAGACAAAAGAAATGCACTAATGATGTGAAGATGAGATTTCAGTTTAAGTTGTTCTTGCTTTCCTTACTTAAATGGATTATTTCCATTCCCTCTGGGTGCGTCATATCAGCACGTCAGCTGAGGAAACTTCCACCTCCTTCTCCTTCATGGGAAACTGCTGGTTGGTAGCTAAAGCCGCATTAAAGGGAGACATCCTGAGCCCGTCAGGCAGCACAGGCACTTCCATAACTCCTGGGAAAGTTTTTCAGTCGGGATGTTAGTCTCTGAGTGGAAGCCAGATTTGAGGTGAGGAGTGGTGCCCACAAGGGAACAGAAGACCCTCCATGGTGGGCTGGAAAATTAAGGACCTGACTCTGACACAATCTCCTGGGGCATTCTGTGCAGGCAGCTGATGTGGGTTACCAAGAACTGAGCCGTTTCCCAGGCCACGGGCAGCTTTGCCAAAGGGAATAAGAGTGCTGCCTTTGTGAAGTGATCAAAAATCAGGAGCGCCAGTGTGTTGCAGTCTGACTTTAGCAACCCAGCAACAAAGTTGATGGTCGAGGAACCTTGAGATATTGGAGGACTCAGTTGGGAGTCTGGTGAGAGGATTTGGCTCTCGTGTAGGTGCTGCATATGGCAACAAACTCCTGGGTGTCACGGTGATAGTGGGCCACTGCAACCAGCTACAGAACAGGGCCAGTGTGCGCTTAGCTTCAGGATGGGTGCTGAGGATCATCTGCCTGAGGTGGTGGAAGGCACCGGTAGCCTGAGGGGTGGCGCCATGGCGCTGTGCCCAGAGATGAACTGCCAAAATGGTGAAGCCTAAAAAATGCTGCAGCTGTTTCCAGTGTGTGGGCTCTGGACAGTCCTGAACCTCCTGCACTTTCTCGTCTTACATGTGCATCTCCACTTTGGTGGTGACAATTCTGTAAACTGGATGAAAATCTGGTGGAATTCACACTTCTTGGGATTCAGGAAGAGCTGGTTCTTCAGGCTGCTGGGTTTCTTGGCGGAGTGCTGCGTGTGTTTTATCTGTAATGCATGTTTTTATGTGAAATATGTGTTGTAACAGAGCATTAACTGTATGTGGATGTTATTACCCCCCCGGCCTCAAAGCAAATATACCCGTGGGTAAAAATAAGGTGACCTGTTACCTGCCAAAAGTGCAGGGGAACACCAAGACCTTGTTGAGGGGAAGACGGCCTGGTCAGCCGGGTGTGGCTGACCTGCATGGGTTTGTCGGGAGGGGGGGATGAAGCAGAAGCAGTGGCTCAGCTAGCTCGGGTACGAGGCGAAAGAGCCTGGGATCGGTAACGCCTGTCCAGGCATCTCTCCTGCGGTCGAGAATGAATCTGGTGAGCAAGCGCAAAGGAGAAGTCATTTTACAGTGCGCAGGAGTGTCAGTCAGCCATTGCAGCCAAAGTGTGGAATTCGATGGAGTAATGAGAAATGAAGACAGAGAAGGTGATGTGAAGATGAATAAGGTGGTGATGGTCGGCCGAGTGCCTCAACTATGAGTGGATGAATATCTTTATCTCCTTTGCGAAGGCTTGGAGGGAATGGATGGCTGGGTCCTTGGACTCCAAATAAAGCAGCTGCCCTTAAAGAAACCTTAGCGGTCAGTGATGGTTTAAGTCATTTTAGGTCTCTCAGTAGGAATGGAGGAGGGCTGTACCATGGCGCACTCGGAGAGAAAACTTTGGCAGGAGACTGGGGTCAGATCTTACCGATCCAGGGTAATTAGACTGAGTCTGCGATCCCTCTACGAGCAGACTTGAGCTTAGTGGGCCTGAGTGCTAATGGTTAGGAGAGCTGCGGTGGAGTCCTGGATTAGCCGGGCCATGGCAGTCATCTGGCCAGATAGAGCCTGCATGGACTGCTGCAATGCAGAAAAATGTCACTTCTGCGGTCATGGTTGAGGTTTAGGGGCCAGGTGTGAATTGAGGTTAGGTTAAGGTTAGGATTAGGCCGGATTTGGTTAAGGTTAGGGTTAGGGGAAGGCTGTCCATGATGAATAGAAGTCAGTGCAGTGTCTCAATATGGATAGCTTTGCAAACGTGTGTGTGTGTGTGTGTGTGTTCACGTGTGTGATTTGCAGGGGATATCCCTGATCTCTTCAGTGAGGAGGAGCTGGATTTGATCACCTCCTCGATCCGTATGGAGCTGCGTGGTCTGGGTCAGCTGGACACACGGGAATGCTGCTGGCGTTTCTTCATTGAGAGAATCCGTCGGCAGCTCAAGGTGAGGTTGGCACCCCCTGCTGTTCCCAAAGCAATTTTTCAGATACAAAAGCTCATTAGATTTTTCTGCTTTTTACCCCTCAGCCCTCAAGGCTAACGGGGCATTGCTATCCTTCGTGCGGTTGGGTGGGCGGTCGGGCGGCGGGTAGGCGGGCGTCTCCAAAAACTTCGACATCGGGCTGAGGGGTATTCCGTGCATTGCACGCCTATTTTTTCAATATTCTATGGAGTCACTGTCACTGGTCTTTGTCTGCAATTTTGGTGCAGATTGCAAGTGAAAGAGCTGACTGTTCTCAGCTGCCACACGCTCTGATTATTTCTTCTCCTCACCAGAGCCAGCAGCCTGCAAACAACATGACACACAAGAAAAATCCCCTCACTCCACACAACTTTACACTCAACAAAAACACCCTCACTCCATGCAGCATTACTCTCCACTCATAATCCCTAACTGAACACCAGATAACGCTCACCCAAACCCCCCAACTGCTCACAACATAACAATGAAGTGTTCAGCTGGGAGGTCTGTTTTTCTGGTCACTGCTGACTGTGCCTGGTACAACCCCATTTTCAAAATAGTTGGGACAAAGTGTCAATTGTGAATAAAATCAAAATGCAATGACTTTCAGATCACTTGAGCCAATATGTTGTTTACAATAGAACATAGATAACATTTCAAATGTTGAAACTGAGAAATTTTACATTTTAATCCACAAAATTAGCTTATTTCAAATCTGGCTGCAACAGGTCTCAAAAAACTTGGGACACAGGCAAAAAAAGGGCTAAAAAATACTTAAAGAAACCACTGTCTGTAAATACAGTCCGCCGTGCCATCCACAGATGCCACCTAAAACTCTATCATGCAAAAAGGAAGCCATTGTTGAGCATGATCCAGAAGCGCCGCCATGTTCTGTGGGCCAAGGCTCATTTAAAATGGACTGTAGTAAAGTAGCCAAGTGTCTTGTGGTCAGACGAGTCCAAATTTGACATTCTTGTTGGAAATCATGGGCATTGTGTCCTCCTGGCTAAAGAGGAGAAAGACCTCCCCTCCTGTTATCAGCATTCAGTTCAAAAGCCAGCATCTCTGATGGTATGGGGATGAATTAGTGCATATGTTGTGGAACACTTGCATGTTTTAAAAAGCACCATGAATGCTGAAAGGTATATAAAGGTTTTAGAGCAACATATGCTCCCCTCCAAATGACATCTATTCCAGGGAAGGCCTTGTGTATTTCAGCAGGACAATGCAAAACCACATACTGCTGCTATTACAACAGCATGGCTTCATGGTAGAGGAGTCCATGTGCTGAACTGGCCTGACTGCAGTCCTGATCTTTCACCGATTGAGAACATTTTCTGCTTAAAAAAATGAAAAAGGGGGGGGGTTCCCAAAAGATGAGGGGATGCTACGCCATGTGCCCCTGTCCCAACTTTTTTGAGACCTGTAGCAGCCATCAAATTTGAAATGAGCTCAAATTGTGGACAAAATTGTAACATTTCTCAGTTTCAACATTTGCTCTGTTATCTCTGTTCTGTTGTGAATAAAATACTGGCTGGTGTGATTTGAAAGTCCTTGCATTTTGATTTTATTCACTATATGCACTTTTTCCCAACTATTTCGGAATTGGGGCTGTACATGTAGCAGTTTCTCCTTCTGTGTCTCACACACAGGTGGTCCTGTGCTTCTCTCCTGTGGGCTTTACTCTGCGCACGCGTGCACGGAAGTTTCCGGCACTAGTGAACTGCACTGCAATTGACTGGTTCCACGCATGGCCTGAGCAGGCTCTGCGGTCCGTGAGCAACTCCTTCATTCAAAGCCTGGAGGGGCCGGCGGTGAGAAATCCCAAATCCTCTCCGCCCCCCACTAACCCCAACCCTTGATCCAAACCCACTCCCTCTAACCCTTACCTTTCCCTCTTCAGTAACCCCATAACCTCAAATCCAATTTCAAACAGATCTGGAAAACCTCCTGAGCACAAATCAACGGGAGACTAGAAAAATCATCCCACTCCTCACCTGCTCGGCTTTGACAGTGGCCCCTGGCTGCAGACAGAAAAATAGAACAAAATCTGACCATAAGTCTACAAAACTGAGGGCTCACCATTAATATTGGTAAAATATTTGCTTGGTAAATATTAGCTAAAACGGATAAGTAAAATGTGATTGAAAGAAAAAATAAATATTATTGGGGAACAGAGAATTTTCTCACAGATGTACGCCCAGTTTTTAGGACCACGTAACTTCCAACTTAGCGCAGCCTCCCTTCGCCAAGGTAATGGCTGAGTCTTCTGCCATGGCTTCACTATATTCGAGAAGTAATAAAGTGGGACCCCTTTTGTACAAAATGATGGTGTATAATCATCACTGCACACTACTGTACATAGAGCAATGGTCAAATCTCTATTGTTGTCATTTGGAATGATCAATGGGGTAAATCTTTGTTCTTTACAGCCTGAAGTGAAAGCATCCATCAGCGAGTTCATCTCTTTCGCTCACACCACTGTGACTGAGGTGAGCGGCAGGTACCAGCAGAATGAGAAGCGCCATAACTACACCACTCCAAAGAGCTTTCTTGAGCTCATGAACCTGTACGCCAGCCTGCTGGGCAGGAAGAGGCAGGAACTCGGCCAGAAGATGGAGCGGCTTGAAAATGGGCTTCAGAAATTGCAGAGCACTGCCTGCCAGGTGAGCGCAAACTGCTCACGGAGACCTGTGGCACACAACCTGATCCCAGAACAGGCGACAGGCGAAAGAAACATATTGGGCAGACTACTTCCGCGGCAGCATTGCAATCCACAGTGAAAGGGCCGATTCAAGTTATAGAGCATTACAGAACACTTGTCCAGCCCGTGGCACTACCAGTTAGCACATTTGAGTGTTTTTTGCCGGAGGAGCCTCGTATAGCAGTCTGTGAGTACGCAGCAGCAGGATACCAGAAATGAAGGGAGCGGCTGTAACAGAAATCCTTCTCCACTCTTTACATGTTGGGGAAAACCCTCGCTGATCTGCCGACCAAACTTGCAAGGTTACTTCAGTTACTATAGCAACACTGCTGATAAGTAAATGCCTCCATGTGATCTGACCTAAAGTGGTTTTCTACCGTTTTGATTGAGTTATTTTCCTCTGAGAAGAAAGAAAGCAGCGAAATGATGGATAGCGTTTCCATTTTGAATGGAATGCGGGTTTGTTTGGAACTGAACTTTACCATCATGGTAACATGACGTCACCGTTTTAGGGCTCAATTGTCTAAATGATTAAGCAATGCATAGTTTATAGCAGGACTCTCCAAGTCCGGCCCTCGAATCCAAATACAGTCCTGGTTTTCCTTCCTTCCAGGCAATTAAGTGAACAATTAATGCTGCTGATTGGCCGGATTGTCATCTCACCTGATTCCCAGGTAAAGGGAGGGTGGAAAACCAGCCGTTCTAGGCCCTCGAGGACCGTGATTTGAGGAGCCCTGGTTTATAGTCAAATAATGCAAAGATTTTCTCCTGTGTCTTTTCTCCTAAACTCTGCGTCCTGCCTCCAAAGTCCTGCACCCGAATGGTCTACATCCTATGCCCTGCATGTTGCACCTTTTGTGCTTAATTTTGCATCCTGCTCACTGCGTCCGCCATTGCATCCTGGATCTTGCATACTGCACTCTGCTACTGGCTTCCAGTACCCTGCCTCATTTGTCCTACATTCTGTGCCCAATATCACTCATTCTGTATCCTGAGAAGTACACCATGTGCCCTGAATTATTTGCCCTGCCCCTGGGACTCTAAATCCTGTAAGCTCTTTCTTATCTCATGAACCCTCCATACTTCATATTATTTCAGGGGGCTGTGCAACAAAACGATCTCGCTGCATTTTTCTGTAAGGAGTAATTTATAATTGCTTTAGGGTCCTCCAGGTAAATGATACGCTTGGCTTGTACAGCAATGCTGTGATTGGCAGACAGAACAATGTTTTAATGGGCAAATAAAGTAAGCTTTTCTGTTTGGCTTGTGCAGGTGGAGGATCTGAAGGCAAAGTTGGCCGTACAGGAAGTGGAACTGCATCAGAGGAACTCGGACACCGAGGTTCTCATTGCCAAGATCGGCCTGCAGACAGAGAAACTCAATCAAGAGAGGTCCGTTGCAGATGCAGAGGAACGAAAAGTGGGTTTGCTGCAATTGCTGTTGTTGATGTTGTACAACGTAATAATGATGATAATGTGCATCATCACTATTACAATAATTGGTAGTATTACGACTATTTGTATTATTATTATTATTATTATTATTGTTATTATTATTGCACTAATTTCCCAGTTTATGACATTTGGCAGAAGCAGATAATAATAATTAATAATTTTGGTGTCCATAGGCCAGTGCCTCTACTGCCACAATCAGGTCAAAGGTGCAATTTTCTTAGGCTTATAACTTGGCCTCCGATTGTCGTAGAGCCTCAGAAGTGGTGTCAGACGGTGCAGTTAATTCTCCATGTTTTTCTCATTGATGGTTTTCATTTCCGTCACATTGGATTTTCAGTCATGTTGAATTTTCTGAAAAACCTTCTTTCTTGCACAATCGATTACCTTCAAATTATTTTAATTGAAAACCATTCATAGTAACAGGACTAGCTAGCACAACCAAGGCACTGCCTGGCAACGTCTAGCTTGACTTATAGAAAAAGGCTATTAGCCATAATAATTTCATAAAACTAACAATCGATAGCGACAAACATCAGAGTGAACAAATGAGCTTGTACAACTTCTGCAAATGTCTTTCTGCACCTCCTCATTGGTCCTGGATATCTTTTTTAGCAACTATTTTGAATGACTAAGGTCCAGTGGTTTCCAATAATACTAAATACACCATGCTAAATTACTTATTACTTCACTGCTTACTGAAGTACTGCTTTTTCTGTAGTCAGCAGGCAGATTCATGTGCTGTCGAGCTGCAGAGTGAGTGTGAGAGAGAAAGGTGGTTGTGCTCAGCTCTGCTGTGCCAGTGTTGATTGGTTCATACCGTTCTGCAGGTGGCAGCCATTCAAGCTGATGTTACCAAACAGCAGAAGGAGACAGAGGATGATCTTGCCAAAGCTGAGCCCGCCTTGCAGGCCGCTAATGCTGCTCTGAACACTCTGAACAGGGTGCGTCCGTCTTGTGCATATGAGCTGTGTCTGCTGTGTCCTCTGCGCATACTGGCTGTACCCATGTCTTGCATTACTGACTGTATCTGCATCTTACTGCACTGATTGTATATGTGCCATTCATGACTTACTCTATCTTACAGTACTGATTATACTGTATGTGTCCCGCAGCACTGATTTTACAGGTGCCCTGCGCTACTGACTGTCCCTGGGTCTTATACTTCTGATTGTATAAGTGCATAACAGTACTACTAAGACACTACTACTGTCTGTGTCTTACAGCACTGACTGTTCCTGTGTCATGCGCTACTGACTGATTTACTTCATTGAACCCCATGAGGTTATGTATCCTCTGAGTTTGACCCATCTTAGTCAATTAGGACCAGTACTGACTGTATATGTGTCTGAAACTGCAGACTGTATCTGTCTCTTATAAATCTGACTATTCCAGTGTCTTACACTACTGAGGAGATCTGTTTCTTTCAGTACTGACTGTTTCATACGCTAGCAATTGTATCTGTGTCTTACAGTGCTGACTCTGAGTCTTCCACAGCGGGCTGTATCTATATCCCACACCAATACCTTTGTGGTGTCTTAGACTACTGACAGTGCCTTACTGTTCTAACTGTACCTGTGTTTCACTCAACACATGGTGTCTATGTCTGTCTTGCACTACCGTTTATTTGTGCCTCACACTAATGTATCTGTGTCTTGTAGTACTAGCTGTGCATGTGTCTTACGCTGCTGATTATATTTGTATCTTTCACTAATTACTGCGTTAGCGTCTAAAAGTAATGACCGTTTGTGTGTTTTACATGAATGGCTGAATTGATGTCTTACAGCACCGACCGTACCTGTTTCTTACAGCACTGTCTGTATGTGTATCCTCCAATACTGTATTGGAGTCTCATAATGATGACCCTTCCTGCATTTTATAGAAGTATATGCATCTGTCTCTTAATACAGATGAACTTAACCGAGCTGCGGTCTTTCCCTAATCCTCCTGGGATCGTGTCAAATGTGGCGGCAGCAGTACTGGTACTCCTGGCACCACAGGGTCGTATCCCCAAGGACCGCAGCTGGAAGGCAGCGAAAATGTACATGAGCAAGGTAAGTGATAAAGAAGTAACAGCTTGCTAATGAACAGGCAAGAATGACTTAAAACAACCCAACTGCATGATATTCGACATGCCAGTAATAACCTCTTCTGAGGAGGGGAGAGGTAACCCAATGGCTGGCTTGTTTAGAAATAGTGCCTCTTTTCTCTCTGGTTGACAGTTAGCCTCCAGCCCTCTGCCCCCTTCAGGGCAGATTCAGAGCCTTGTTTAGCTACTAAATCTCTTGCATCCAGTTTTTAAGTATGCTAAAATTAAAGTATCTGAATTTTAGTAGTACTAAAATGATACTTTCGTTGCACAACATGCACAGTAGATTTCACAGTACATAATATTGAAGTAGAATCTTTATCTGCTTGTGAGTTGTACTATTATGTTTTTATTGCACAATATTTTTAAAGATTTTGATTTCACTATAGATACTGGTGAAAGAATTTATATTGCTGTCCTGCACATTTTGATTTCATGTTCCAAATTTGCCTGGGGTGAATTTGCCCTGGGCCCCACACAGCCTGAGGGTCCGGAGGCGAATAGTGGTTTCCTTGGTAATTGTATTCCTGACATACAGGTGGACGAGTTTCTGCAGGCACTTGTGAACTTTGACAAAGAACACATGCAGGAAGCTTCCGTGAGGGCGGTGAGAGAAGAATACTTGAGGGATCCCGAATTTAACCCAGAGTTCGTGCGGCAGAAATCATCGGCCGCAGCAGGGCTGTGTGCTTGGGTCATCAACATTATCCGCTTCCATGAGGTGCAGCAGGCGGTGTCTGTGACCCCCTTCCACCCTGCGCTGACTGTGTCTCTGGGATCCATTCACCCTGTGTTATCTATGCTTCTGGGCTCTATTCACCTTGCACTGGCTGTCCCTGGACTTTATTCACCCTGTGCTAAGTGTATTCTAGGCTCTGTTCACCCTGCACTGACAGCATATCTGAGCTGTCTTCACCGTGTGCTAACTGTGTTTCTGGGCTCTATTCACCCTGCATTGATTGTGCATGAGACGCTTTCCTGGCTGAAGCTCAGCACTATCCAGCTCAGCTCCTATCTGCTCTTTACCTCCTGCAAGATAATGATCATCAGTTGATATCCTTTTCATTGTCAGTTTGGTCATGGAAAATGGAATAAAGTAATGGTGGAATATTTTTTTATTTAAGTTGCTTTGTCAAACTATGCTGGCAAATCAAAACATGTTATCATATATGGTGTGCTGCAGTGACGTGCGGTTGAGGTTAGTTTGGTGAGGCAAAAACCTCCCCTTTCCTTGATTAGCAATCGGACGATTAACTAGTTTAGTAAAACTATTCGGCAGAATGACGGGCCAGTTTAAGTTTGCGTGGCGTTATTACTCAGTACATCGAACCTGAAATGCTCACTAGACAGCAGATTTGCGCGTACTTGCTTCCAGGAAGCCGAAGCAATTTCATCCACAAATATTAAAACAGTTCGACTCATGCAGAGTTCAATGCTTAATCAATATACAATGTATTCTCCTTTAAATACGCGCTTTACACCCAAACAAAAAGCGGGCGTTTATTTTCAGTCTTCTTTCGTGATCGGATTAACAAAATGTTTGAACGATATACAGAATTATCGAGAGCCGAGAATTTTTCCTAATTTATTATTCCGATTTCCATCCTTGCTGTCTCGAATTGCAGCGTAGCTATGCCTGAATGAAGTCATTATCTCCTCTGTCAGTATCAGGCTTCCTATAGGCTTGGTTTTAATTGTTTTCATTGTCAATCAGGAACAGTATGTGGGAACAGGTTCACAAATCTGCAGTTTCCTGAGCATTTCAAGTTCGATGTACTGAGTAATAACGCCGCGGAAACTTAAACTCCCAGTCATTCTGCCGAATAGTCTTACTGACTAGTTAATCATCTGATTGCTAATCAAGCAAAGGGAGGTTTCTGCCTCACCAAACTAACCTCCGACTACACGTCACTGGTATGCTGACTATCTGTAATCTTCAACCAGTAATGTGCAGCTGATATGCAAATGATCCTAAGGTCAGATGACCCCATAATGTATGATCCAGATGGGATTGGATGAGATTGTCAATTTTTTAAAAAATCTTTTAAAAGTGAAGGAGATGAGGAAATAATTTTGAACGAATAGAGAAAATATATGTATACTCAGCAACAAAAGTTTCTGTGACACCATTTATGTGTATGTTATAAATGACACGCAAAGATCTCAATGCAATCAATATGTTTATTTAACAGGAGAAACACTGACTTTTCAGTGCCAACGTCACTCAAAACGAAAAATGTCATTTTCATGCGTCATGAAGCACTTGTCTGACGTCTAACCAATTGTGACCTTCACACTTCAATACCGGGTGTGACTTCCTCGTGCCATGATGCAAGCAACGCATCTCCGGCGCATGGACCGAATCAGATGTGCCAGAAATTGCTGTGGGATGTCATTCCAAATCTGACGTAGACGTTGTCGCAATTCCTGGAGTGTAGCTGGCGGGTTATCCAACCGCCGCAAACGTCGATCCATCTCGTCCCAAAGATGCTCGATTGGGGACATGTCTGGGGATCTGGCTGGCCATGGCAGGACATTGACATGTTGTTGCATCAGATACTGCTGTACAATCCTTGCAACGTGTGGTCTGGCGTTATCATGTTGCAGCGTTATTCCGGGACCATGTTGCATCAAAAACGGTACCACCAATGGCCGTAGCACTTCATCGCGATATCTTTGACCTGTCAGATTTCCATCAATAACAAGCAAATCTGTTCTGTTTCTAGCCGTGATCCCTCCCCAAATCATGACACTACCACCTCCAAAACGATCAAATTCCTGAACACAGTTGTTGGCATAACGTTCTTCACGTCGACGGTATACACGTAAGCGACCATCACATCGGTTAAGCATGAATCTTGATTCATCAGTGAAGAGTACAAGATCCCACTGACGTTGGATCCACCGTCGATGTTGTTGTGCCCACTGTAGACGCAGTCGTCGGTGTTGTACTGTGAGTATTGGACGTCTTGCTGGCCGACGTGGGACAATGCCAAAATGACGGAGACGGCGACGGATTGTCTGTGCAGACAGTCGCCTCAAACCAGGTATCGTTCTTGCAGTTATGGTTGCAGGTTGGAATCGATTTCGGAGATGGGTTGTTCGAATCCAGTTGTCCTGTCTGGGAGTGGTTACTCGTGGACGGCCGCTGCGAGGACGGTCTTTGACATGTCTTGTCTGCTGATGACGCTGCCATAAGTTCCAAATGGTGTTTCGGTGGACATTCAGGCGATGAGCAACTTCCCTCTGCGAGGTTCCGGATTCAATCATCCCAATGGCCCTCCACCGATCATTTTCAGACAGTCTTGGCATTTAGAGGGTACAGTTCCTGATCCGAAATGGCTGTGTTTTCGATAAGTGATGCTTCCGTCGTTCATCAGGCACAATGTGAACATTCCAAAAATTCTCCTCTTTTATTGCCATCCACAAGCATGATTTACGCACATTTTCACGTGCGAAGTCATTTTCTCGCATTTTCATGATTTCCATTTCAATGTTGTGTTTACGTGTACTGTTTCAGTCTGATATCACCATGTATGACAATTTCATAATTGCGTTATGAAAAATAATTAACAATATTGATGTCATAGAAACTTTTGTTGCTGAGTATATAATTATGTAGCGAAAGTTTCATAAACATGGGTTTTTGATCCTCATGGTGAACTTGATAGCCAAAAATGGACAAAAATGTCAATTTTATTAATGTGGAACCCATTTCATAGGCCCTAAATTTCCATTTAAAGGTTTGAAGATAGTGTCATCTCTGCAGATTGACCCCTCCACAGTTAAAAGGAAACCAGCATCATTAGCCCTCTTTCAGTGACCCTTTGCTAACAGGGGACCCTTGTAAATCAGTTTTTTATTTCCACCTCTGAAACGGCTAATAACTCAAAAATGATAGAAGATTAAGATGACAGATTCTATGAGCCAGGGCCCAAACTACTCAGGGTTGCAATTTTCACCCCCAAGCTCTGACTATTTTCACTAGATATTGACCTCCAAAACCTGTAAATATACATTTGCACTTAGTGCAAAAACTATGCTCCCTAACAATGGAGAAAAACCATAACACCTAATGCCAACAAGCACAAACAGTGTGGCACCACTTAAAGTGCTCTTTAGTAATATGAGGATTAAAACTCATCTTGCTTGTTGGAACAAGTTTCAAGCTCCATGACTTCTCATGATGGTTCATTTTTGTCTCACTGTGCATCTTTGTCTCTCTTTAAATTCTTGCCATCCTGCCTTGTGGGACCATTTGAAGATATTTGTGAGTATGGCTTTCATTTGCTACCCAGGTGCTTTCCAACCTCACAATCCATTTGGAGTTGCAAGAGAACTGAATTTAATTGAATTTAAAACAAATTCAGAATGATTCAGATGGTTGGTCTAGAGCTGGTCTATGTGACCATAGAAGTAATTAATTGAAGAGGCACGAGCGATATTTGTATTTCCATGAATATTTATGTTTGTCATGCATGTAGGAAGGAGTAGTTTATTGTTCTAAATATACAGGGTCCTTTATGGGAACTCTTCGGCTTTTTCATATTAAATATGCAGTGTAGCAGTGTCATTTGCATGTATTGTGTTCTAAGAGAAAAGAGGTGAATGAGTGATAAGGGCCACTGGTGGTTCCTGGTGTTGCCTCTGCTGGGTCCTGATTGGTTGAAGTGGAGCAGCTATTCACCTGGTGCTGGATGTTAATTGGTTTGAGTGGAGCAGGTGTTTTCCCTACACTAGTGCTAATTGGCTGCTGGGGGCTAATTGGGTGCTGATTGGCTTTGCTGTCGGCTGCAGGTACACTGTGAGGTGGAGTTGAAGAGGCTGTGTCTGGCTCAGGCTAACACTGACCTGATCGAGGCTGCGGACAAACTGGAGATCATCCGCAGGAAGCTGGCTGTGAGTGAGTGTGTGTGTGTGTGTGTGTGTGTGTGTGTGTTTGGGGGGGGGGGGGGGGGGTGGGTGTAACTTCCTGTCTTCTTTACGTTCATCTCCATTAAGAAAAAAAAAAATCTGACAGCTAACAGATCACACAATACAATGTCCCTGTTAGGGATAGGAAACATGCAGCCAATCACAGAGTGTCCCTCCAAAGGAGGAGAAACAAAAGCCAATCATACTGTGTTCCAGATAATGACTCGAAATGAGGAGCTAATCATGCTAAGGATGGGAATCAGGCAGCCAATCACACCATCTTCTTGCCTACGAGCAGAAACAGGCAGCCAATCACAGAATCCGTACCAAGGAGAACAAACATGCTTATGCTGTGATTATTCCTGGTGAATTGACATGTTTATTGCTCCCCCAAATGCAAGGGAAATGAGCAGCGAGCTCTTCAGCATGTTACATGCTCCTGATCAAAGAGTGAATGGTAATAATAATAATAATAATGATTTAGCATTGTGAGTACATTAATTATGTGGCTCTATATCTTTGGGCGTAGGAGCTGGATAACAGTTTGGATGCACTGAAGGCCGCCTTTCAGACAGCTACATCGGAGAAGCTGCGCTGTCAGGATGAGGTGAACAGGACCAATAAGACGATTGAACTGGCCAACCGCCTAGTGAAGGGCCTGGAGGTGATTATCTGACAGATATGACCATAACCACACCCATCACATTGCTCCATCACTCACTGCATTATTCCTTTAAACACCACACATTTTTGCCCCTCTATACCACTGCCCCTCAGATTTCGGCCTGTGGGAACCCTTCTGTATTTCTGGTTTTGTTCCCACCGCAATTGCAATTACATGATCCTTAATAAGCTGTTAATTTTAATTGATTAAGTGCATTTGATGCTGCAAGGGATTATATTGTTATGTATGATAATTTTTGTACAGCATTTTATTTCATTTGTAAATGAAGATTTGTTACATGCTGTTTTGCTGCCCTGCTGGTCAGCTATATTTATTTTGTTCATTGGCACCATCTGGTGGCGTGTTTGTAAAATCATTAAGAAAAGTCTAGTAATTTCTAGAAGCTTCTGGCACTTTCCTGCTTGGAGGGGGCGGGATTTCCCTAGAATCCTGTGGATCTTTCTGGAAGGTTGCTAGACTATAAAAAGGCTGTGATTTTAAGCACAGCAGAGACAGACAACAAAGAGAGAGACAGCAGAAGAGAGCAGACCAGAGTTTTGTTTTGGCAACAGTCAAATAGTGGCAGTGTTATTAGAGAATTTAAATAGTGGATCATTTTTTGTACAACTTTTTTATTAAAGAATAAATTTGTTTTAGTTGTACTTTTCAGTTTTCTTTGTTGTGATTTTTCCAAGTCATAACAAATTGGAGGTTCCACCGAGATTGGATTCACCGAAGATTATTATTTTAAATCTTTTGACTAGTTTAAAAACCAGCGATCATGACTTTTGATGTGGAAAGTTTTTTGAAAACTCCAACCCAGGAATTAATTTTGTTGGCAAAGAAGAAGGACTTGCTACAAATAGCCTCAACCCTTGGATTATCTGATGTGAAGTCATCAATGAAGAAACAAGAAATATTCAACATTTTGGTGCAACACTTCATCGATGAAGATATCTTTGCGGAAGAAGCAGCAGAATTAATTAAAGCTGTGGAAGTGCCTGCAACGGAGCTGCAAAGACTTGAATTTCAGCTACGCCTGAAAGAGCTGGAAGAGAGAAGGTTGGAGAGGGAGAAGGAAAGAGAACTGGAGGAGAGAAGGCTGGAGAGGGAGAAGGAAAGAGAACTGGAGGAAAGAAGGATGGAGAGGGAGAAGGAGAGAGAACTAGAAGAAAAAAGGATGCAGTTCGAATTGGAAATGAAGAGAATAGAAGCAGGTACTGTTCCAAAATCTTCTGGACTTTCTGATCATTTTGATGTGGTTAAACATATCAGACTTGTTCCTCCTTTCTTAGAAAATGATGTTGACCAATACTTTACCCATTTTGAAAAAATTGCTGAAAATTTGAAATGGCCAAAAGAGCATTGGACAATGATGTTACAAAGTGTTCTTACTGGTAAAGCTAGAAAAATCTATAACCAGTTATCTGTCCAACAGTGTGCTGATTATGATTTTGTCAAATCTGCCATTCTGAAGGGTTATGAATTAGTCCCTGAGGCTTACAGGCAAAAATTTAGGAATTCTTGCAAGGAAGCCAGTCAAACTCATGTTGAATTTGGCAGGTTAAAGGAACAGTTGTTTGATCAGTGGTGTAATTCCATGAAAGTTGAAAAAGATTTTGATAGAATGAGGCAACTTATTCTGGTTGAGGAATTCAAAAGGTGTGTCCAGCCTGATATTAAGATTTTCCTTGAGGAAAAACAAGCCAATACTTTGCAAGATGTTTCTACCCTAGCTGATACTTATGCATTGACTCACAAGTCTTCTTTTGTCCAAAAATCCACTTTTCCTAAATTTCAAAGCAAGTTTCAGTCCAAGACTTCTTCTAATAACACTTCTAATGATTCTAAGGCCACTTCTGAAAGGAAACCTTCCAGTGAGAAGCAATCCTCTGATTCTTTACCCTCTGTGTCTTGCCATTACTGCAAAAAGCAAGGTCACCTTATTTCTGAGTGTTATGCTCTCAAGAAAAAACAACAACGAGAAGAAACCAAGCCAACTGCTTTGACAAAGAGAGAATCTCTTGTATCAATGGTCAGTTCACCTGATCTTCTACCTTCTGTGTCTGATCCGGTTATGGAGGGTTTTGAGCCATTCATCACTGATGGTTCTGTCTCACTTTCACATGATTTTTCCTCATCTGCTCCTGTTCGAATTCTAAGGGATACTGGGTCTTCCCAATCTCTTATTCTTGCAGATATTCTGCCTTTCTCGGACAAATCGTCTACTCAGGCTAATGTCCTTATTCAAGGAGTAGAATGTGGTTTTACAAGTGTACCTCTCCATAATGTTCATCTCAAATCAGACTTAGTCTCTGGGCCTGTTACTGTTGGTGTTAGGTCTTCTCTTCCTTTCAAAGGCATTCATTTGCTTCTTGGTAATGATCTTGCTGGGGATAAGGT
Source organism: Gymnothorax reevesii (assembly GCA_029721435.1). NCBI lineage: Eukaryota > Metazoa > Chordata > Actinopteri > Anguilliformes > Muraenidae > Gymnothorax > Gymnothorax reevesii. The sequence goes on along the minus strand of CM056587.1, from coordinate 5,405,106 downwards.
TGTGCCCTACCCTATTGTAACTGACACTCCTTTGATTCATCAAGAATCTGACTCTATAGAGGAGGAAATTCCAGACCTCTATCCTTCATGTGCAGTTACTCGTTCTATGGCCAAAAAGGCTATTCAAGATGATGCTGACCTGGACTTTAACCTGGCTGACACCTTCATTGGGCAGTCTTTTCATCAGGAACCTTCCAGTCCTGAGATGTCTGGGAAATCTTCAGACTTGTCCTTGTCAGGTCATTCTTATGACATTTTGTCTCGTAAACAACTTATTCATGAGCAACAACAAGCTCGTGATCTAGCGCATCTTCTACCACAGGCTGCAAGTGAACAAGAGGCTACTCAAGTTCCTGTCTGTTTTTACTACAAAAATGGTGTGCTTATGAGAAAGTGGCGTCCACCCGATGTTCCTGCAGATGAAGAGTGGATGATCACCCATCAAATTGTTCTTCCAAAGCCGTACCGTCAAGAAACTCTTAGTCTGGCCCATGACAATCCTATGTCAGGTCATTTGGGTATCAAGAAGACCCTTCAACGTGTCAGAAACCATTTCTTCTGGCCTTCTATGAGGTCTGATGTACAGGAGTACTGCAAATCCTGTCATACTTGTCAAATGGTTGGGAAGCCGAACCAGAATATTCCAAAGGCTCGACTTAAGCCCATTCCCGCTTTTGAAGAACCTTTCAGTCGGATCATCATTGACTGTGTTGGACCATTGCCGAAGACTAGGTCTGGTTGTGAGTACTTACTGACTATCATGTGTGCTTCCACCCGGTTTCCTGAGGCAATTCCACTTCGTAATATCAAGGCGAAGACTATCATCAAGGCTCTAACCAAGTTTTTCTGCTTAGTTGGTCTTCCTAAGTCTATTCAGTCTGATCAAGGATCAAATTTCATGTCTGGCATATTTCAACAAGTTATGCATGACCTTGGTATTAAACAATACAGGTCATCAGCTTACCATCCTGAGAGTCAAGGTGCTTTGGAGAGGTTCCATCAAACCCTGAAGAACATGATAAGGACCTACTGCCTTGACACAGAGAAAGATTGGGATGAAGGTGTCCATCTTCTTCTGTTTGCTGCCCGTGAAGCTGTTCAGGAGTCTCTTGGGTTCAGTCCTTTTGAGCTCGTTTTTGGGCATACAGTCCGTGGACCTTTGAAGCTACTGAAGGAAAAGTTGCTAGCTGAAGATGATGTTCCAATGAACTTGCTTCAGTATGTCTCTGACTTCCGTAATCGTCTCTCTAAAGCCTGGGACTTTGCTAAGTCTAATCTCAAAGAAGCTCAGGGCAAAATGAAAGCCAGATATGATCTTCATTCAAAAGATAGAAGTTTTAAAACTGGTGACAAAGTTCTTGCACTTTTGCCAGTTCCTGGAAACCCTCTAAGAGCCCGATATTTCGGCCCTTACACTGTCCTCAGAAAGGTCAGTGATCTAAATTACATAATTTCAACTCCTGGAAGGAGGAAACAAAAACAAATGTGTCACATCAACATGCTGAAAGAATACATTGATAGAGGCACTCAGCAAAAGCCAGTCAATGTGGTAAATACAGTTGAACTGGAAAATTCCAAAGATTGTGACTGCCCCTTAGAAAATGAACCTGGTCCAGTCAAACTTGAAAATTCAGACATTCTTCAAAATATTGACAGCAAGTTGTCCCACCTGGACCCTTTTCAACAAAAGCAGCTAAAGCAGCTCATATTTGAAAATAGTCACATATTCCCTGACGTTCCATCAAGGACTGATTTGGTTTACCATGATGTCATCCTACAAGTTGATGCAAAAGTCAAAGTTATCACTGAATTTCCTGAGCCAACAACTAAAAGACAGCTCATGAGATTTCTAGGGATGGCTGGCTACTACAGAAAATTCTGTAAAAATTTCTCTATCATCTCTGAACCTTTGACAAATTTACTGAAGAAAAATGCAAAATTTGTTTGGGATGAAAAATGTCAAAATTCATTTGACCAGCTGAAAGCGATTCTCAAAAATGCACCAGTTCTCTTATCTCCCAATTTCAAAAAGGAGTTCAAGTTGGCAGTTGATGCCAGTGACATTGGTGCAGGTGCAGTTTTACTGCAAGAAGACACTGATGGAGTAGATCATCCTGTTTGTTACTTTTCCAAAAAGTTTGATAAACATCAGAAAAACTACTCAACAATTGAAAAAGAATGTTTGGCACTTGTTTTGGCTTTACAACATTTTGAAGTATATTTGACTTGTTCAGCTACTTCCATCAAGGTCTTCAGTGATCACAATCCCCTCACATTCTTGCACAAGATCAAAAACAAGAATCAAAGATTACTGAGATGGAGTTTACTTTTGCAAGAGTATGATTTGGACATTTCTCACATCAGGGGAAAAGATAATGTAATCCCAGATACACTTTCACGCATGTAATTTTATTTCTTTTCGTGATTGTGAAAAACGTAATTTTACTTTTCTATTTAATTGTGAGACTTACACTGTTTGTTATGTATATGATTGTTATCATGATCAATAATACGTTTGTGTAAAGTTCAATATTGTTCTGATTATAAAACTGTGTTAATTTTAACAAAAGAAAGCTTTTAGCAAACCTTTCTTTTCTTAAAGAGGGGAGGTGTTATGTATGATAATTTTTGTACAGCATTTTATTTCATTTGTAAATGAAGATTTGTTACATGCTGTTTTGCTGCCCTGCTGGTCAGCTATATTTATTTTGTTCATTGGCACCATCTGGTGGCGTGTTTGTAAAATCATTAAGAAAAGTCTAGTAATTTCTAGAAGCTTCTGGCACTTTCCTGCTTGGAGGGGGCGGGATTTCCCTAGAATCCTGTGGATCTTTCTGGAAGGTTGCTAGACTATAAAAAGGCTGTGATTTTAAGCACAGCAGAGACAGACAACAAAGAGAGAGACAGCAGAAGAGAGCAGACCAGAGTTTTGTTTTGGCAACAGTCAAATAGTGGCAGTGTTATTAGAGAATTTAAATAGTGGATCATTTTTTGTACAACTTTTTTATGAAAGAATAAATTTGTTTTAGTTGTACTTTTCAGTTTTCTTTGTTGTGATTTTTCCAAGTCATAACAATATACCCTCCTTAACCACAGTGCGCAATTTATTTTCAAATGCACAAAAATTCCCAATCGTGCATTATGCACTATAGGTGAACGATTACATAAAAATGGTGACAAATGAATGAGGCTAACAGGCCAACTTAATAACTACGAAAATAAACTGAAGAATGAATTTGCTCGTTTTCGGACAGTCTAAAGGACATACCAGTAAAGAAGTGTGAATCTGCTGTGACTTCCTCATCTATGCCAATTGATGCTTTATAGAGAACCAGCAGGAAATCTTACAGTTTAAGTCTCCATCTGCGGGGTATTTATCACTAATTCATTTTATTAAAGCTTCACTCTATTGAAACATACTTACAAATCCTGATTTTTAAATGTTTTTTTAATGAAATGCTGCTTTCACAGGTAACTTGGGCCGTGGTTACCCTTGTCTTTTCTCTGCGACTTTTGTTTTGTGATCATGCTAGGACACGCTAACTGTCAAGTCTGTTTGCTCCGGGATCGGCTCTTGCTTGCGTTGAGATCCCGGACAGCGGGACTGCATGGGGAAGTGGCCTGAGCTCAGATCCCAGTGAGGTGGGGACAGCATGTGGACACGATCTGGACAATTTACTGTTAGAAATTTAATCCAAGTGCATTCCCACAAATTATGTATTTTTGCTTGGTATGCATATCTATGTATAACAGAAAATGATTTAAGAGTGTAAGCAATCTCACAGTATAAGTGCCAAATTTAGAAAAATTGACAACTCGTTAAAATTCTGGGATTGCGATTGCAGTTGGAATGAAAACCAGTATAAACAGGGGTCCCCCGGGAACGAATTTGAGAATCACTTCCCCAAGCAACCAACTGTTTACACACTGCACTGTACCTGTACCCACCACACGGTTCCTTTTCACACCGTACCGTGCCTTTCTTTCTCAAAACTTTTTCTCATCGCACTGTTGCTTCACTCACTGCTCTGTTCCTCTACATGTCACACCTTTTCTACACACACTTAACTGTTTCTCTGTATGACACTCGGCTCCTGTACTCATGGTTCCTTTACACAGCGCCATGTTCCTGTACCTGTCACATGGTTCCTGTACCCACTGCACTGTTCCTTTTCACACCAGACCTCTTATTCACCGTCGGTGTAGTTCCATCACACTCCACACTGATCCTTTACTCTCTTGATAAGACTGTGCGTATTTCAGTGTTTTTTTGTGTATGCTTACGTGTTCTGTGCATATGCTCACGTGTGTCATGCGTATGTGGCTTTTTGTATGTGTATGTATTTATTTTATTCATGTCTGTTGTGTGCATTTGTGTTTGTGGTTTGTGTATTGTATGTGTATTTATGTGCATAATACGTTGTGCGCATGTGTGAGTATATGTGTGTGAGTATATGTGTGTGTGTGTGTGTGTGTGTGTGTGTGTGTGTGTGTGTGTGTGTGTATTTCTTTGTGTGTGTATGAGGAGTGTTTGTGGCTGATTTTGTGTATCTTTTACATGCATGTATAAGGATACTACGGTATATGCAACTGTGTTTTTAGTCGGAGAATGTGCGCTGGGCCCTTTCAGTAGCTCAGTACCGCGAACAGGAGAAGACCCTCTATGGAGACGTTCTCCTCGCTGCAGCCTTCATCTCCTATGCCGGCTCCTTCTCCAAGAAGTACCGTTGTGAGCTGCTGGAGTCACACTGGATGCCTTTCCTCCGCAGCCAGAAGGTGAGTTTGGCCATTCTGTTCACTTCTTTTCCTCCGTTTCCTTTTTTCTTTGCTTTTTTGTTTTCATCCTATTATTTCTAATCCAGCTGGCCTCCTTTCATCTGTAAGGTCCACTTGAATGACAAAGGATTTCATATATTTCAAATGACCCTGTCTGTAGTTTTTGCCATTGTCATATTCACCTTTTGTTTTCAGTCATGCGTTAGCTCTCGGTTCTGTTGATGCTGCAAAAGGACAGGAAGCAGCTTGTGACTTGGGGTCACAAATGGAAGTTAGCCAAGGGTAAATTTAAAACTGATTTTAGGAAATACTTTTTCACGCGGAGTAGTCTCAGTGGGGAATAGTTTGCCTGGCAGAAACCTTGGGAGTTTTCAAGAGCAGGCTTGATTTAGCGCTGGATACCATTCAGTCGTCGAGTATCTGAAGTGTTAGATTCACTTTAGTAATAGGAAAATGGCGAGTTTAGTTGGGCTGAATGGCCTGTTTTTGCTACTTTTATGATATGTTTTGTTATGTTGGTTCATGGGTTTTATTGAAACTTACTATTGCAACTTGTCACATCATAATTAGACTTATATTGCCCTGGGCTGTTCCAAATTGCATTCTGTTGCATGTCATGAGATTTGAAATAAGCATAAATTTTCAGAAAGCTGTTGAATTCACTGGAGACCATCTTGGAATGGAGTCACACTAGCCACACTAGTCCTTGCCCTACCCTTCCAGTGCTCTCTCTCAGACAGCACTCTCATTCAATCCTAGCCTCCCTACACGCCTGTAGAGTTTTATGACTGCATCTTGCATGGTTGTAATGCTACTGCGTTGACAAAGTCTGTCCACGGACAGACAAACATCGAAACACCTGACAAGGCACTCAAAACTGCGTCTGAGGTAGTTTCTCGCTACAATAGGTGTCTCCAGGACTGTAATATACCATGACGACACTCAAACACACTCACACAGACTTGCAAGATGAAAAAACAATATCAGCCGGTGTGGTCATGGCTGATAACAAAGCAGGAAATTATGTTCTCCTGTTTCTACTGTTATACTGTTTTATATATAGTTCAGGGTGAATGGGGTTTTCAAGTCATTCCTTTTTGATTTCATCTTGCAAACTTGATACGTTTCCAGAGGTCAGGACTGCCAGTTGGGAGTTCAGGATTGTAATTTCAATAAAGATACAGACCTCTCGTCGCAAACAGTGACAGTACTTCCTAAACACTGCAGCTCTTAGCTTGAAAATACAAAAAAAAGCATATCTGAGGCGTGGACAAAATAATTCTCCCGGCATGTTCCACTGGCCATTCCTCCAAAATTTCACCTTAACCATTCTTCTGCAATAGATGTCATCTTTAATTTTTTTTTACTTCAATACATTGTCATGCTCTCCCTCATTGGTCTTGCCGAATGATGTTTGTTATGAAGATGAATTATAGTTTTTTCTTGTAATTTCTGTGAGTCACTCTTGAGAATGTTGTCTTGTCCCATTAGATTCCCATTCCAATGACTGAGGGCCTGGACCCAGTCGGAATGCTGACGGATGACGCCACCATCGCTCAGTGGAACAATGAGGGGCTCCCCAGTGACAGCATGTCCACACAGAACGCTACAATCTTCACAAACTGTGAACGCTGGCCACTGCTCATCGATCCCCAGCTGCAGGGCATCAAGTGGATCAAGAGCCGTTACGGAGCCGACCTCAAGGTCATCAACCTGGGCCAGAAAGGGTAAGCATCAGCCAATTAAATTGCAGAACCCTTACATATTGACCAGTGGCACACAAGGACAGTATATATGTAGCATGTAAGGATAGAGTTTGTAAACCATATAAGGACAGTGCAATAGGAGATATATACTCATGAATGATATTTGTGCAATACGTAGTTAGACTGTCTGCTCGCAGTGATTCATTGCCTTTGATTGTGCAGGTATGTGGATGTTATTGAGCAAGCTGTTGTCATGGGACACCCAGTCTTAATTGAGAATCTGGAGGAAACACTCGACCCTGTAATCGATCCTCTTTTAGGGAGATGCACAATAAAGAAGGGCAGGTAGGAGGGGCATGTGGTAAAACCTCATCAATCTAATTTCAAAACCTCCATGTATCCTGTGACTCTATAATCCTCATTTTCAATCCTTCCAGTGTACTTTGGCTGCCTGCGTCTAATTCCCAACCCTCCTGGAGCCATTGGCTTTATGAATCTAATTCCATAACATATCAGTACCCTGTGACTTAATAAATCTAATCCTTCAGTACGCTGCGACTTCAAAAATCTAATTGAGAGAACCCTCCAGTGCCTTTCGACTTTATAAATTTAATTGCGAAACCCTCTAGTGCCCTGTGACTTAATGAATCTAATCCGAAAACCCCTTAGTAAACAGTCACTGTGTTTTTCTCATTCCAAAAACGTTCAGGTACATCAAGGTGGGAGATAAAGAATGTTACTTCCATCCAGCCTTCCGCCTTATCCTGCACACCAAACTGGCTAACCCTCATTACAAGCCTGAGATCCAGGCTCAGACCACCCTCATTAACTTCACTGTGACCCGGGACGGCCTCGAGGACCAGCTCTTGGCTGAGGTAGTCAACCTAGAGCGCCCAGACCTGGAGCACCTTAAGGTAGGCCGCCACATGTCCCACCCCGACTCCTGTAATGCAGTGATGGTGCCCTCTCTCCTGAATATTTAGAGGTTGGAGTTTAATGGACAGATACTGTCATGTCTAGGGTTTGGGGCTGCAGTTTATTGTCAGTATTGGGACTTTTGGTTGGGCGGTTTAAGGATGAGCTCTTAATGCAAACACTCTGCACTGATGTCGGTAAATCATTCGTTATCCTGTACATGAAAGTATGTGGCTGCTGGCTCATTCAATGTCTCATGGGAATTAATAGGGGATTATCCTTGCTGCAATACCAGCCTTAATTTTCATGAAAGCTTGTGAAGGCTGCTTGGATTTGCTTCCATTTCAGCATTACTGAATTTGGGCTGTTTTTTTGGGCTATTGAGCCTGGCTTGAGGTCCTTTTTCCAGTTTGTTCCAATATTCTTTGATGGGGATGAGGTCAGGGAACTCTGCAGGCTAATCAAGTTATTTTACACTGTCATTCTGAGACCAGAATGGGCCTCCTTCAAACTCGTGAACCAGCTGGAATGACATTGTATCCAATAGCATCAAGATTGTCCTTCAATATGGCTGTGAGCTCAAGCCCAAATTATGATGAACAGCCATACACTAAGGGTCCACTTACTTTTGGGTGTGTGATTGTCATAATGCAAGGATTGTACAATACCAAATTTTGAAGGTATTACTGAACTTGAATCGGTCAATTTGGAATTCTGAGTACTGAATGTGTTTACCATAAGCAGAGAGGGACGATTGAGCTCAGGGGTGACGAGCTGTTCTGATGAGTGGGCTGTTTGCTTTGCAGTCTGATTTGACCACACAGCAGAACTACTTCAAGATTGAGTTGAAACAGCTTGAGGATGAGCTGCTGACTCGTCTGTCCGCCGCCGAGAGCAACTTCCTGGGGGACAACCTTCTAGTGGAGAAACTGGAGACCTCCAAGCACACCGCTGCTGAGATCGAGATGAAGGTACAAACACCAAATACCTGAGCACCAAACACTTAGCTGCTGAGAGAGAAATGAAGGCACTCGCCACACACCAGAGCGCCGAACACACTGCTGCTGAGATTAGGATGAAGTCACACATTCTAGAATGACACATCCTTAGATAGTTGTTGCTGCTAAGGGTGTCAGGGTTTTATAGTTTTAGAATAAATCTGTACCTTAAGTAAATGAAATGATCAATTAAAATCTGCATTTTGTATTTACTTATATTCTCTGTCTAATTTTAGATCTCTTAATCTCCTGATCTCAAACATTTGCATGTGACAAATATGCAAAAACAGAAGAACTTGGCAAGGGGACAAATACTATTTCACAGCACTGTACCTACCTCTTATAATCTCAGTGTCCAAACACTTTTTCTTCACCCTCTTTGTAGTTTTGTTTAGACTTCAGTCTTCAGTCCTTTTTTCATGGGTGATTCTGCAATTCTGGCGCCATTCAAGTCTTCAGCCAAAAAATTGTGTATCTACCAGAGGTCGCGTTACACTTTCTGATTGTCCGTCATTGTGACGGACAGGGGCATAACAATTTTGTCATAATCAATTATTATCAGTCATTGTAATTTTGTTTTTTAAAATGATAATCATATATTTTTTTAATAAACAGAATAATGTATAGATTACGCATTAGCTGATCTCTACCGTGCTTTATTATGTAGACGCACTTTGCGCACTGTGTTAAATACAGCACTGCTTGGATTTTCAAACTTACTGCTTTATGAACTTTATAAAACATCACAAATTATTTCTCCCCGCACACAGTAACAGTGTGCAGATGAAAGATGCTTTCAGTTATTCCTGGGCTTCACTAAGCCTAACAACCGCAGTCCCACTAAGTGGTCCTACGAACCTGCTTATCAACTCGTTATGTCAACCGCGGCTTTCCCCACCTAGATATCTGCGTGTTCACATAACAGAGACGGCGTTTGTAGCAGATGACCAATCGTCTATCGGCAGCAGAGCAGCATATTTTACTAATGAAGAGCAAATGATCATATTATACAAATATGAGGAATACAGGATCATACCAGAGATGCCAAGTCTGATGCATTCGGCTTGAGTCTCTCGCCTCTTAGTAGCACTGACGTTCCTGTGCTGCAGTCAGCAATTATTCAATGAACGCGAACTGAAGAAATTCACTTGCGGAATTCAAGTCATTGCACAATAAGTTAATCAGTTTCACGTGCATTATGGTGGATTTCCTCACTAGGAGTACGGAAATTGATTATGACTCGGGAATTCTCACGCGTGTCTTTACTGAAGGATTGAAAGCAATGGAATTGCATAAGGATGTTTCAATTGGTCTTATTTCATTTAAACAATTTAAACGATCATGAAACACATGCACTGTTTCCAATCCCTGAGTAAAGAGAAGCAGGAGAAGTCCGGAGTCATAATCGCTTTCCGCAGTGAGGTCCACCTTCACACAAGTGAAACGGAAACTTCAATGCACAAGCATTTTAATTCCGCATGAGAATCTCATTAATAAGAGTTCATTGAATAATTGAGGACTACCGGTGAATAAGCCTAAAAAATGCGTGAGACCGACGCCGAATGCGTGAGACTCGGCATCTCTGTCTAACAGATCAAAGACAATGCTGGAGACAGCATGACACCCACCACCAGCTGGATGGGGGTGTGAATTACATTCTGTCAAAATGACGGACGGCCTTCAAAATATTCCGTCATTATTAAAAAAATCCATCAATGACGGAAAATATTCGGTCGACGCGGCCTCTGGTATCTACAGCATATACTGTTATTACTCAAGATGGGTCAATTTCTTAAATTTTAAATTTAATAGTTTTCTTGGTTTTGGTTTGAAAAAATAATCAAAAAACACATGTAATGCTTCTGGAATACAAGGGCTAAAGGGCACCACAGTTGTGGACTTACCATCTTGCAGCGTCTAAAAGGAAGGATTGTGGACAGATGGCTGTTTAGGGCAGTTCTGTATGTAAATGAAAGTTGTCATGTACAAGTTTTGAGATTTAAAATGTTTTGGATTCGTCAAAGCAGATTGCTTAAAGGTGGGCGTTAAAATACCAACTTTTTTGTTGTCACCAACATTCTGAATATGCCCCGTACCAGGGAAATTTGTAATTTTCAATGGTGTATTGATATATTGGGACACAGGTTTCATGCTTTCTGCACTATGAACTGCATTTTTGTGCATTACACTGGATATAAATGGTTTCAAAATGGTAGAGACTGATGCAAATACCGATTGGTTCAATTCTGGGGTGATTTTTTAGGGCTGTCATTTTGTGGTGGACTTTGACTTGAGATCGTTGTCCTTTTTTGCTGTTGCAGATTTTTGGTGATGTGTTGATATTAAAATGTTTTGACACTGTTCCCCTTTCTACCAGAAACGATTTTAGTGGCTGTATGGGTGTCACACATTTCACCATTTTCGATTGATGTTGAAATCGTCATCTTTTCTTTTTCCCGGTCCTTATAGTAGTTAGAAATTCTCTCCTGCGTTTTCTTGCCTGCTTGCGTTGGGTGTGTCTGAACACGCATGTACGTGCACATCTGTGTGTTGTGAAGTTACTCCATTATTGTTATCAGTGTGTTTTTACCATTAGTCAGTTCTCAGTCTATGCTGTACGGCCCCCCCTCTGCTGCAGGTCCTGGAAGCTAAAGTTAACGAAGTGAAGATTAATGAGGCACGGGAGCATTACCGGCCTGTGGCCACGAGGGCATCGCTGCTGTACTTCATTATGAATGATCTCAATAAAATCAATCCCCTGTACCAGTTCTCACTCAAGGTAAGATTACACACCTGTAACACTGCGCTCACTGCAGTCCGATTCTCCCAAGAGCAGTGACAGATACTGGGAAGAATGCTTCCAATTTTCCTCCTGTCTTTCTTGACCCATTGCTTGCCGTTTCTCATGGTCTCTCTTTAGGTCTTTAACATGCTGTTTCTCATGTTTTGTCTCTCTAGGCATTTAATGTGGTGTTTCACAGTGCCGTGCGGCAGGCCGAGCCCTCTGACCATGTCCAGACCAGAGTGCAGATCCTCATTGACAGCATCACTTTCTCTACCTTCACCTACATCAGCCGAGGCCTGTTTGAGAAGGACAAGTTGACCTTCAGTGCCCAGCTGGCCTTCCAGGTGAGGCTTGGTTGTGTTGGTGCTTCTCCCTTGACTGCTGTCGCAGTGGCTGTGCGCAAGTTCAGAAATAGGCTAGCCGTTATCAAGGAGCCAAACAAATTCAATTGCTAATTGCTCGTAAAGTTTTTGCATATCAGTTTCGTTGTAGCATCCAACGGGATTTCTAGAGTGTACTAAATTGTCAGTGGAGTGCTGCCGTGAAATGACCAAAGCATGTCCAAAATTCAAAGTTTTGAGAAACAGACGAGGACAACTTTTCATTATAGCCCTGCAATATGGTTAGAAGCGAAAGTTTTGCACTGGGGCCATCAAATATTTAATGTTTGCCCCCATCTCATCATGACATATGGAGTTAAATTATGCAATCCTGGGTGTGGCTCAGATGATTTGCTTCCTTTTGTCATGACAACTAGAAA